>NW_019380218.1:719770-739851 GCF_000648655.2 Copidosoma floridanum | reverse complement strand
TATACAATAAAATTTATACTTTGTTAATGTGACTTTAAAATTTTAATTCAAAATGAAATTTTTTTTAAATGAAGACATAAATGTCTTAAGATTTCTTATTTTCCTAAAAGAAAATCTACTCCTTATAATATTGACGAACTTTATAAAAAATCTATCTTTATGTAATATTATCTCTTAGAGAATTAAAACCAGTGGACAGTGAGTGCTTGGAAATAAAAATATAAAGTTATACTTCTATAAAAATAAACAGCAAACAATATAATTTCAAGTATAAAAATACCTTCTGTGAAACAATATTGTGTACGAAGGTGGTACAATCATCACGGAAATTAGTATACCTACGTTGGTTGGATATGATTTCAATTATAATTTAATGAGTTAACAATTATAAAAAATATATAACGGCACAATACACTTAAAATAATATATAGACTAGCCAGTACAAGACTGTGCACTTTTATCGAATAATCCAGTGATTTCAAACAAGTTCCTACTGCTAACAATGATTACATCTGTAACATCACGCTCACATATATCACATACGATCCCACACTTATTCCTAGTCCATATTTAATACCTAAAATATAATTGTACATACAAAATGAAGAAAAACTGTAGAAATCCTGTAGTATAGCTTTCCTTAATAGTGTAGTATTACATGCCAGTGAATGTCCCCTTAGGACGTTCGTCACACATAGATTTTTTTGACAGACATTATTCAAACGTCAAACGTATATTGAAACAGCATAAAAGGTACCTACAAAAATTGCAGCTTGTTTGACTGTACCATTATTTTATGTATGTTACATTATTAAAAAATTGATATTTAACACGTAACCATATAAAAAAAAAAAAAAACGTTAAATGGCATTTGTATGATTTGTAGGAATCTCCTAATTTTTTTGATACAAAAGATTATTTTTAGATAAACCTAACGAATTTTTAAATAGACTAACAAGTTGGTTTTTAAAAGAATTAAGAAAGAGGGGATGCAATGTGCTTAGAAGCATGTATGTGAGTACATCCCCTTAAGATAAACAACTGCTAGCTCAGCTGCTCACATTTGCGCTCCTCTCACTTCTCTGAAGTGTTCTCCCATTATCTATGTGATGAACGGCCTTAACTCAAAAAATCACTTTAATCACTAAAGAAAAAATTGTGCAAGAAAGTTACACACTACACCATAACATGCAGGAGTCGAATTTTCTATATAAGAAATGATTGTAGCTAGGTGGGTAGGGGCCTCAACTAGTGTGCAGATGGACCAGTATTCAAATTTCCTTGGAAACTATTTTTTTTTTTTTTTTTTTTTTAATTGTTTCAACGAAAAAGAAAATAAAATTTATAAAATTCAAAATGAGTGGGGTAATAATGTGATGTGGCGTCATGTTGCGTAGAGAAAACTGGAAGTACGTCACAGGAGACGAGGTGAAGGAGGGTGAACCAAGCAAAATCTACTTTCGTCACATTTTTTCTAAAGACAAAAAACTGAAATTGATGATTTCCTCTCGTGCATAATGTACCTACATAAGTATAACTTCAAAAATTATTAGGCATTCCTAATTAATAAGAGCTTATAGTTGGGGCTTCAAACTTATCTTCTCTTACCTCTAATTTAAAAAATAAAAAAATTCATACATACGCACATCGTACATAAGTATATATACGTAGATAAACATGTATATGTGTACATACACATATTACCTTAGAAGATAACAAAACTAATAGTAAAATAGCCGTGCTCTGAATAGAAAGGGCAAGGTAAGTATACCTTCTTATAACAATAAATTAGTGTTAGATATTACAAGACACGTAAAAAAGGTATTTAAGAGTACAGATCGTCCCATCAAAAAAAGCATACGAGGTTGACTGAGAGCCACAGCAGCAGCAAGCTGTTAGTTAAAGTAAGTACATGGAGTGCGGCTATCGGCTATTTTAGTATACGCGTATGCGCACCTTATTTAATAAAATATGTTCTTGCGCGGGACTTTAAGCAATAATGTACGTAATAACTTATAAGCATCAGTATAAAAGTACTGATGTTGCGCATAATTTTAAAGTTAACGGACAGAAGTACCAAGAATTAACGTCAACGAAATTTGCGAAGTACCAATTGCTTTTTTACTTCCAGCAATCAAGTAAATAAGAACCACAGGTGTTATCAAGTATAATTAATAATGATTGATTACAAGTTCATTGACTGAGTGATTGTGAATTCACACGAAAAAATGAATACAATATGAACTATTAAAACACTGAGTATAAAAAAGTTTAACTCAATGATTAAACTTTTCTGACTCAAGCTTAGTCGTAATACGCAACAAAATTAATTTATTGGAAAGAGTATTTCTTCAGAATTTTCACTTGCTTGTTTTTTCCTAACTTGACCATTGTTTAAGGCTTACATCAGCGATAAAACACCACTTGGTTTTTCTTGAGAAAAAATTTTTTGCCTGTTTGTCCGTTGGTGCGAACAGTCTACCTACAGTTTATAATTTAAAAAATTCTCTCCTTTATTTATGAGATGCTTTGTGTATAAAATAAAACTGTTGGTCTATAGTGCGTAAGATGTTTGCGTAAAAAAGTGAGAGTCTTGAAAAGGTGTCCATGATGAGACGGAATGTTGACGAGTATATAAATAAAAATTTTTGCTTAAGAAAAACCAAGTCGTATTCTATTATTGATGTAAGCCATAAATAAAATTAATTTATGTATTAGTTTAACAAAATGTAAATTGGCAGTTTAAATTCGGGCAACTCTGACAAGGGACTTGAAATCTTTAAAGACTTAAACAACTCTGCCCAATGGCCATTTTCTGAGTTGCAACAACTCATTTTTTATCGGTACGAGGTTGTCAAGCTGAACGGATCCTGAGAAGTCAACTACCTGCAAGGAACTGTAAAAAACGACATAATATTTATGGGACCACCGTTCCAGATGAATTAGAAAATTTGAGTTCACTAACTTCCATAACTTTGGTGGTGACACTATGTCTGAAGAGACATCAGGCTCTGGTACGATAAAGAAAGGCCTCATAGTAAAAAAATAAGTGGGTGTGATAGGATTGAGGTCAGTGGCATCGTTGTTTAGACGTGCTAAGGGCCTAGAGTTTAGACATGTCTCTATCGGACACAATAAAGCAGAAAACTTAATTACTCTCAAGATCTGCTCTCCCACTTTACACTTAAGGTAATACTTTGCCAATTTTACTACCAACTCTCAACGTTCTCTGACGTGCAGAGCAGACGCAGCATTAAAAAGCTGTATCGTAGCTGCCTGACTCAACCCATATGCAAAGTTGGGATGACCACTGTGTTCAATCAGCATTCTCTTTAACTCAGCATCAGCAATGATAAATTTTGTTCCTTGATATTAAATAAATCAGTGCAATGACCACGTCTTGAAATGGATCTGTGAAAAGCAGTAAGAAAAACTTCGGTATAATAATTCTCAACAATTTTGAGATGCACAGCATGAGTCGTCACGCAGACAAAAACAGTAATTTATCTCTTCAGGGTACTTCTACCCTTATACTTATACAAGTATACAGGAAATGGCCCTGCATAATCTATACCAGTTTTTTTGGACGGTCAAACAGAAATTTACATAAAAGAATAAGATAATCAATAAGTCAAAATTCAAACTGATCCCTATCTGCAAGAATCGAGGGATATATGGCACTATCATTAAGGTAGTAGGTATCAATAAGGTCGATCAAAAACACTTTTTTTACGATTTTTCTAAAATTTTGTGTGTGTCTTCATATTGCTATTATTTATCATGAGCCAAAATTTGAAGAGGCTTAGCGGTATAGTTTTGGAGATATTAAAGTTTTAATGTTGAACTTTTAACACAGGAGGTATATGAAAGCGCCGGATTGGGGGTCGATTTGTGAACGAAATTGCTTATATCTCTAAAACGCTTCTTAAAATCTTTTTTAAAAAATAGTATGATATAATTTATATTATAAAGCAACTGTGGTTCCAATTTAAAAGGGCTCAGCGGTATAGTTTTGTTGTTCGAGCTTTGCAAAGTTGATAAATTCAGTGAAATTTCAGTAGAACGAGGAGCGTTATGAAAATCCGGCAACACTGCTTTCGTCGATCTCTACATGTATTCATGAATCTGTATGTATATTTCTTCCAGTGCATTATACGCAAGCTACAGCTGATAGTATAGATGAAAATTAACAATATTTTATTTTGAATCAATAAACTTTATTTAAAGCATTATGGCATGCACTGCAGAGTGCTCGACTACTACCTTAAGTAAAGCTTCACTCAATCTTTCAGCAACTAAGCTTTAGCCATCTTTGAGAAAAAGCATCAGGCTACGCAAACGGCTACATTAAAGTCGTAGCAAACTATATTTCGGAGATGAATCTTGATTCTGAATTGAAACCTTGATTTCAGCAGAAAAATAACACTGTTAATGTAAATAAATGAGACATAACTTTGCACAATCAACCGTAATATTGGTTACATATATTTTAAGAAAACTAAAAAGATCTGTGAACTGCAGACTGCAGATGAATCTTAGGTTTTTTTTTACTTTGTTAATGCAACAGTATGCAAAACGAAGGAAAAAGGCTGCTATTCATAGAATCCATTGCCACGTACACGTAAATATATGTTGCAATAAAGGTATGATAAATGATTCAGTATTATTTACAAGATTCTCAGAACTATCTTGAGAGGACCTAAAAATATTTAAATTTAAAAAGGGTGTGCCAATCACCTGAGTCGTAAGTTCTAGATCACTACGGTACAGCTCATAAAGAACTTTTAGACCATGAAATGACAATTTTTTGGTAAGTAGCTCACTGGGTAAGGTAACTCTTGAAGTTATGTTTGCTGGATTATGTTTCAATCTTACTAATATATAAGGAAAAGTCGCTAAAACCGTTGCAGTTGCTAACCGTGAAAACTACTTAACCAATCTTGGTAAAATTTTGCATACTGATTCTTGATACTTCCTAGATGATTGTTGTATATTTTTTATCTTGAAAAAATCAATAAAAATAAAAATAACTAAGATCAAAGTAATTTAAAAATACGCTAGTATTCACTAGGTGGCGTAAACGTAAAATCAAAGCTACCTGCTGTAGGATTAAGTAAGTTTAATCATTACATCCCCAAGCAAAGTACCGAATACCACAGACGATCATCGGCACTGCATGAAGCATACGGTGTTCAACATACTATGGTGTTCCATTTATGGAGTTTTGGGGCTGCTAGTGTAACGTAATTCTACTTGGCAGACACAGTAGCCTCATGTTTTTTGAGCACCTGTAAGCTTTAAATGTTAGCCACTTGGTTGGGAGCCCATCAAGTCAAAAGAGTACTGTTGGCGACGGACGCTCATAGCGGAAGCGGCACCCGAGTTACCATGTACGTACGACGCGAAGTCGAGCCTTGAGCGTAGGAGAAGACTCGAGGGCTAGTATTGTAAAGGGAGAAACGCTGAACAAGCCGTCACGCGGGGGAGCAGGACTCACTCTGACACAAGAGTCGCTTTTGTGGTCGTCAAGCCAATGTTGTCATAGACCTCGTGGAGCCCGCTCCTGTAGTGAAGGTCGCCAGAGAGCCCGGGCCTATGTTGGAGGTCCCGAGCCGTCAGGCTGCGAGACTGCTCCTTGTTGGCGCGCGGGCGCGGATGTGTAGCGTTTCTGCCTACATCGAGTAATTGTGTATGGAACCGAACATGTCATGTACGCGAGACCACGTTTGGTACGAGAGAGACTTCAAAGAGAAATTCAATGTTATTATCCAAATGCCGTGAATGTCGGCTATAGTGTCAATTGAAATCTCCCTCGTGACGAACTGATCTCCAATTAGTATGTAGAGTGAAATAAGCGGGATGCTCCGGAAGAGTCGCGACATGCACGGAGACATCTATTGTACGCAACTAGAACTTAGAAAGTAGAAGGGGAAACCGGAACCGTAAGCGCAGGGGGTGCGACGGCGTAGAGGCAGTTGCGAATCGACTATTGAGCAATAAGGTGCGTAGACGTCAATCTTAGCGATAAGTACTTTGTAACCCTTTAAAATAGAATACAACCATTAATCTCAATCTCTTCTTTGTTTTCTTATCCTTTCATTGTCCCCTTTAAGTACATTCCTTGAATTAGACCATAAATGTGCAAGACTATTCTGTAACGAATTAAGGAGACTTGGACGTTTAGTATCGTGTCTACTGAAAGTCCCCTGTGGGGTTCCTATCATGCAAATGATTATTTATATGTTTTTTTTCACAATTATATAAATTATATAAGTGTGTTAACGAAATATTATTAATACGTGGAAAAGTCACCGGAAAATAGATATTTAAAAAATTATTAGTTTTCCCGAGGTACCTTGTGTAAAGATAACGACCCTGCCACGATAAAACTGACAACACCGTAGTCTCTGGCTCTTTTCGGCTATTATATACGTACACTTGTGTTGGACTTAAATCTTTATGCGTGTATGTTTATGTATGTACAGCGCATGCGCACTTACAATACCTGACCAAAATAACTCTTACATTCGACGTTTTCCTCACTATTTTCTCAAAATTTAACGAGTTGACCCTATCTTTTTTTAAAGTAACAGATTCTTTATAATTGAAAGTACATGTACCAATTAGACTTCTGGGACCACAGCTTTTTATGACAATACAATCGTCAACTGAATTTCGGGTTTCGTAAGGCTACGTGTTAAAATGACGAATGTTCACAAGCGGTATTCTCGAAAATGAGTGTGTTGACCAACGTATTTCTTTTTCATAAGAAAATCTGGTGTACTTTATCTACATAATCTCTGAATTTCAGAGCTAGCCATCATTCAAATTAAAATCACATAAGCCTCCTTAATGTCAACAAAGTGTTTGACTAGCAACGATAGTCATCGATCAGATCATTGCTAGCTGCCGATGAATACAAACTTTACCTGCCCAAATGACGCACAAATAAACAGCTGCCACGAGCACGCAGTGGCTCAGCAGGCTAGGTTGTGGGTCAGAACGCTGAAGACCACGGTTTGATTCCCAGCCAAGTGTAACTGTTTCAAGCAAGTGCTTCTGTGAACTTTTACATGTGCTTTTTCACCCCACAATGCTCTTTGTAAAGAAGATTGATGACTTTTCACAGCAAAACTGCCTATTACTTAGATTCTCCGCTCACGAGGTGGTCTATGTGACACCATCACCGTACCAGCGAATTAAAAAACTGTATCCAATTATGTAAAAATGTATAACCAATAATGAAAAATGTAGTTAATACTATAATATGTAATTAATGATGAACTACTTTGCCTTACTAAAATAAGGCTGCATGTACTCACTAATAATTAAATATAAAAATATATACTTCACGTTGAAAGATATTGACTTGAGAAAAATGAACACCTGCCACGTAGGCTATATTTGAAGCGTCGGCATAACCATAAATCTCGAAAAAGTCAACCTAAAGCCAGAACTTGTTCTATCTTGGAATACGGATCGGATTCAATAAAGGAGTTTGCTCTAGCTGGCGAGTCCAGGTCTTGACTAAGTCTGTCGAAGTAAAACATCATTCTAAGATACTCGAAGACTGTATAAGTCATCAAGTTTTTAACGCGTATTCTACCACGATGACCCCATTAAAATCAAGTGCACAAAACATACTTTTAAACTATATCAACTGAGCAACAAAAAAAAACTATCTCTGTTTACAAAATTAATAGTATAATGGTTGCGCACTTAACATAAAAGACAAGGTAAGTATACTGGCTTGCAACAGTAGTTAAGTTTTGGATATTGCAAGACACTTGAATGTAAAGAGTCACGTGAAAAAGGTATCTAAGAGTACAGTACTACTTATTGCAACAGGTGTACGAGGCTGACTGAGAGCTCAGAGCCGCAGCAACATCTAATACAAAGTATATATGCGGAGTGTAACTATTGGCTATTGTGGTATATGCGTATGCACTTCTTATAAGTTGAAATACGTTGAGGCGCGGAACTTCATGTAATAATACAAATAATAACTTACAAGCATAAGTATAAAAATGTTAATGATGCACACATAACCTTTTGTCTTCTTTTTTAACAGCTTTTTATTATTTTTTTAAAACGCCTAACTCAGAGATTATCCTTTTTCTCGTACTTATTAAAGTGAAGCTTCTTATGTGGAATCCTTGCTATCTAAAAGTAGGAGGAAGCGTCACATTTTTTTTTTCCTCTTCGTTTCTATTCATCCTCACACCGCTGCATGCTCTCTCGACAGCGAGTAGTATATAGTGTAGCTAATTATATATGCATGCAGTATATGTTCCTTTTTCTCTTTCTCTTTCTATCAACTATACATCATATATGAAGGGGCAACTGCAGAGATGAGTAGAGAGATTGCTAACGCCAATGCTATGATAAGAGACGACATTCTGGCTCTAATCGGGGTGACCCACCGTGGCCAGCCGTCGAACGAAGCGCATATACTTTGAGAGTACGAGACTGGTATCGAAGAACCTGTGCCTACGAGAAGAGGAGTGAAATCACATGAAAATGAACATATTGGCACACATTTTTAGGATAGGTGGAAGAGGTATACCAAATGTGTGCCTACGAGAAGAGAAGTGGAAATGTCGACTATGGCTATATAGTTAAGCGTACACCCAAAGCAAGCAACGATACGAGTTTTTCTCTTCGGACTGCAACCAAGTATATGCTATGTATATACATTTAACTGACTCTTGCTCTCTTGCTCTTGCTTCAATGTTATCAATCAATCTTATTAAATTGAATCGTGAAACTAAATGCTCATAATTGTATGCACAGAATTTGATTCTAGAACATTTCTTCTTTATTATTACCGAACGTCAATACTTGATTTCAAATCTAATATTATTTTTAAAAAATATTCAACTATGTTTTTGAGGACAGCAGTTTAGCTGTAACCACTAATTTATGATTATTTCTTATCATTATTCTTATAAGCTGTAGGACAAGCTCAGGAGGTTGTCAATAAAAATATGCGACTTTAAGATCTATATCATTCGAAGTTCTGATAGCTAAGATGGTTCAGGTTTATGCCACTGCTCGCATTGTTTTGCCATCTAAGAATCGATTCCAACTGTCGGCATAATTTTATTTTTCGTTAATGTGATTTATCACTCTAATTTTATTGTTTTTCATTGATATTTTATTTTAATTCATAAATAATAAATTCAATGTTATTATCCAAATGCCGTGAATGTCGGCTATAGTGTCAATTGAAATCTCCCTCGTGACGAACTGATCTCCAATTAGTATGTAGAGTGAANTATTTCGTAATTTTATAAGAATAGAATGATTTCTTAGAATATGAGTATAACTCTAACATTTTAAAACGCTCAAGAAATTATTAACATCCAACGTAAGAGAGAAAAAATCTGAAGACACAAGAAAACTTACTCAAAACTCCCACAACTTTTATCTTCCGTCTTTTGTTATAAAAAATTTTTAGGTATAGCAGCTATACTTATTGCATAGATTAAATATATAATTTTAATTTTAATTATAAAAAGTTGATCCTCAACTAAAGATTTAATAAGGGTATGTAGATATCAAATCGTAATACCTTTAAAAATTATGCAACAAGAATCTAAACAGTAATGAAAAACAGATCTCATAGATAGAGATTGATTTTTTGATCAGCAGCTAAAGCTTTTTGTCATGCATACTATTATAAACAAGAGCTTCTCAGCTCAAACTTATTATTGGTCTTGATTATCGAAGCAAGTCATCAGCGTCCGTCCACTGCAAATTACTGCATGCTCAAATTTTTATTAGTAAAAACATTCAATAAACTTAATAGAAAACACTTTTGTAAAATTTTAAAGTTCTTTTAAGCCCTCAATCAAGTATATAACTTAGTCCTAATTTCAGACTGCAAAAAAATAATAAAACAGCATTTTGATCAATAATCAAATAAAACCAATTGGCAAGTTTTAAAGGCATAAGGATTTTTCAAAAGATTTCATTCATTTGTTAATAAACAAAAGGAAACTATATCTTACCAAAGGAGTGCAGAATAGTAAGGATTTTATTTTTTACATTCAGGCGTTGAGAGCGGTGTTTTTTGTTAATACATATTTTGAACGATTTTAATAGATGACTCGAGGGTGTGTTTATAATCCAAAGATTATGATTATTGTATAAATAAATTAAAATATTGATCAGAACAGCTTAATCATTAAAAAAAAAACACACACACAAACACTAAAAATTAATATATATTATACATAAGCTTAAAACTTTTATTCTTTCAAATTCGTACTGTAAGAAACAAAAGGTTGTAACCACAAAGTCTTAATTATAACGAACAATATAAATACAAACTAGGAAAAATAATATACTAGCGCCCCACCCGTCTCAGCTTCGCTCGAGACTAACTAAATAAAACACCTTAATGTGTTGACATGTAATGTAAAACGTTTTAAGTTAAAAATTTAACATCTATTTCTGACACTTATCAGAACAAAAATCTTCTTATTAAAAACGTATGTTGCACTTCCTCCCGTATGATCTATGAACTGGGCTATTTGTAAAAGTTGTAAAGATTTTAAAAATCACAAAAAATAAGTAATTCAAAAAAAAGATCTTTTTTATCGTACCTCACAACTTTAGTACCACGGCAACAAAATTCTAGAGCCTAATCTCTACATTTTTTATCGCCACAAAAATACAAATACATATTTTACCTACTTACAAATCTGGAAGACTCAAGAGATTACTATGACGGTTATAGTGAAAAGCTTATGTCTCACTTCATAAATTCTTTATTTATCGATTTTAATACTGCTTTAATCTCGATAAATGTTAAACACCATTTTTTGACGCCTAAAATCGTATTCATTCGATGCATTTGAAGTTTTCCTTCCAATTCGACTTCTTGCGACTTTTGGCATAGTTAGGACTTTTGTAAGCCCTAAAGACTATTTTTTCAACTTTATTAGGTTGTAATACATGCAATATATTTGTTGGCAAGGTAGTTTGACGTCCGATTACACTGAAAAGGACTAGTGAGCTTTTAAAATAAACTCTTTTTTGACTGAAGTTTCCAGCAAACGTGATTGCCTCTATACCTCAGGGTGATCATCGCTGGCCTGTTATTCTAGCACCACACTGATCGGGAGGAAAACTACAACGTTTAAGGCTTTGGAGCTAGTTCTAGAGCTCTTTCCTAACGTCTTCTGGTATAACGTCAAAGACGTTGGTATCTAAAGCATCTTTTTTTTTGCAGACTCAGTTATTTTAGTGATCTAAAATGAAGAGATTGGTTTGTGACGCTTGCCCGCAGAAGACTGTCCCGTTGGCTCAAATTTATTTTTTCTTCATAGTTGTTAGGTTCTCCCAGCACAAATCTTGGAGAGGATCAGTGATTTCTGGTTAAATGCTTAGAGTCGAGAAGGTAACATAGGGTCGTCGGTCACCAGGGTTCTCATCAGCCTTGCGACGAATCACTTTCCTCGTGACATCTGCCAGTAAATGACTGACTTAGTTTAATAGTGGCTGGCTGTACATAATCTTTTAGTCGACGAATCATTTTCGGAAATGGTAGTAAACATGTATTGGTCGGCAAGGTAGTCTAGCACGTTAGGTGGCCCTAAAAAAAATGATGAGGTTGATACTTAAGTAGGGAACATAAATACTTATAATGACCCTGAAAAGGGCTAGTGGTGAGATTCTCAGTTATTCCTTATCATTATTCTTGATAATAGAGAGCCAGTTGCGGGAAGCTTGACTCTTTTCCTTTGAGCCTCTGTGTACGGAGACCGTACTGAAGGAAGGTACGCCGCTGACCAGAGAATATCTCGTCTTCAGGTCGTTCCCCGGATAAACAATCTCTTATCATTAGTCGGGAAATTGGGCCTAGAGAATACCTTTTCTGTAGGTATGCCGTTAGGACGACCACTAAGAAGGAGGCTGTTGTGGCTGCCCGTACCCTTCAGGGCTGTCTTCCCTGGCTTGCATTTAAAGCAGACAATTCTGTGACGGCTCCAGGCCTGATGATTGAACAGCCGCAAAACTCTAAAGTATTTGGGCAAGTTAAGCTCTGACACACGCTAAACACACTAGACACGTCTCCTGGTATCATTTTGGAGACGTTGACGTTTTGAAAGCCTATTTTTTCGTGGCCCACGGTTATCTTGGCAATCCGGGGTAGAAGCCAATTTATATCACTTGTCCATGAAAAAAGAGTGTCATCGGTAGCCAGGATGCACAGCTGCACGACTAACAACTCTGTTCTTGGTGTACCGCCGATGAATGACGACGTTAATCGACAACTCGATAGGGCATCTTATGACCACTTTTCACTATCTTTGATTGCGGGTGGCTTCAATTTTACGTCGACAACACCTAATGAATGCTACAGAACTAAAGGGCAAAGCTTACTTATTTTAGCAAAACTTTGATCTTATTTATTCACATTGTTATTATTTTAAAGAAAAAAACGATGTGAAAATCATCTTGGAATCATTAAGAATCAGTATGCAAAATTTCAGCAAAAACAGTTTTGTAGTTTCACGGTAAGTGATTACAATGGCTTCAGCGACTTTGCTTTATATATTAGTAAGATGTCTGCAGACAAATATACTTGTATAATCAAATGTATGTTCTTCTTTGCGAGTATTAATCATATTTGATATTATTACAATAAAGGTAAGTTTCTTGTGCCTTCGGATTTTTTCTCTCTAACGTTGGAAGTTAATAATTTCTTGGGCGTTTTAAAATGTCAGAATTATACCTATATCCTAAGAAATTATTTTATCACTATGAAATTATGGAATGGCCTTGCCAACGTGAAGTATGAACTCACTAAATTATTTAATAGAATTAGTGTTGAAAATATATTCATTTCAACGTATAGAAAAAAAGTGTTTTTCACATTATCTGTAAATTTGAATAACACACAAATGAAAAACAATTCAATCAGAATTATAAATCGCATTAATGAGAAAAAAAATAAAACACAGTCAGACAGTTGGAATCGATTCTTAGATGGCAAAATAATGCAAGCAGTGGCACAAACCTGAACCATCTTAGCTATTGATAGAGATCGCAAAGTCGCATTTGTTCATTGACAACCTTCGGAGCTTGTCCTACAGTTCATAAAAATTATGATGAGGAAAAATAATGAATTAGTAGTCACAGCGGAACTGCCATACTAAAAAACTTAGCTGAATATTTTTTGAAAATAATACTGGATTTTACAATAAGTATCAACGTACTGGAAAAATTAAAAAGAAATGTTTTGAAATCAGATTCTGTGCATATCATTATGACCATTAAGTTCTACGATTTAATTAAATAAGATTGATAGATAACATTTAAGTCAGAGCGAGCAAGCAAGAGTAAGTGAAATGTATATAGCATATACTCGGTTGCAGTCAAAAGAGAAAAACTCGTATCGTTGCTTACTTTGGCTGTGCCCTCAGCTATATAGCTATAGTCGACATTACCGCTTCTCTAAATGCTCGTTTCCACGCGAGTCCACTCCTCTTCTCGTAGGTGCATGCTTTTTGATACGAGCCTCGTGCTCTCGAAAAATGTGCGCCTGGTTTGACAACTGGCCGCGGTGGGTCGCCCCCATCATTGCCAAGAAGTCATCTCGCATTGTAGCATTAGCGTTAGCAATCTCTTCACTCATCTCTGGGCAGCTGGTATACCTACTGTATGTATACACCAAGAATAGAACTCTTAAATCAAAACGGGTTATCTAGAAATTTTCTAGATAAAATATCGAAAAGTACATGTAACTGTGTGACGCGTTACCAGATAGCACCAAAATTTGAACAGTTGAAAAATTTACACATTCCAAATATAAAAAGTGACAATGTTAGTAAATGGTCAATATAAGAAATTCGTCAATGTAAATACCTTGTCCAAAAAGATGAAGATATAATTATTGTAGCTATTTGTGTGTCACCTAATACTTCTGTTAACAAAATCATTGAATTCTTTCACGAAGAATTATTAATGTATACAAACGTCTGTTTTTCAATACTTGAAAAAAAAATTTTTTAATTCTTACAGTGGTAAACAGAGATTTAAATTCTGACTTTTTTCTGAAGCTGCTGTACCATTCATTCAATTTTTGGAAAAAAATTAAGCTTAAACACGATAAGTAACCCATTGCAATCAACTACTATCTATAAAATAATCATAGATGCCGTCTTCAATTGTTATTTAGATAAAGTCGAATCATTGATTCATATTTCATATTTTTCGTACCACAAGCACATAGTTAATACTATTGAAATCCATAATGAGTTTTCAGTAGCAATAACAGAGCATTATTACAAATAAGTATATATTAATAAATTTTTTTGAATTGAAACATCTATTGGCGCGCTTGGTGGTTCGACCGAGGCGATGAAGCGACCCGTGCGATGGCACGATCTACGGTTTAACTTGGCTCAGCTAAGTTCAGCTCGGCTCTCTGTCTCCACGCACTTTCTGCCACCCCTCTCTCGTTTGTAACGTGTATTACCTGTATGCATAGCTATGTAGAAGAGCTAATAGTATTTAATAAGTAAATATCATATATGTATTGTACGTATAGCATTTACATACGTACACACATATATTACATATTATATCTATGTAAAAAAATTTGCTGAGCGTGCTGTAATAAACATACTCTGAGCGACAGAAAAGTTGTTTATTTATTTAACAACAACTTAAAAATCATAGATTTTATTAATTATACTATCTGAAATCAGCATCAATTTTTTTACTATTTTTTGTCAAGTGTTTTTAGGGTACATATAGAAAAATAGTGAGAAATTGCAGCATGAGCTTTTATGGCAATCCATATTTTTCGACGAGACGTATTTCTAAGAATAAATACTTGTAGCTAAGTAAGTTATTAATGATACACCAATCAAAAAAAAGTTCGAGCAATTTGGGACAGATTAATGTATTAAACAGTGTTGCTTACCGACCATAATAATGTAATAGTAAATTACATTAACAATGATCAAGACGTGTCGTTTGGTAATTTTCAAATACTAAATAATACTTTAATTATCATTACTCGACGCTTAACTCACTAAATATTAATGTTTTTATTTTCTTAATAAGCGACGAATATTTTGTTTCATAATTTTACTTACCTTGTCTTGTACATAGTATTTTTAAAAATTATGTCTTAGTATTGAAACGTTATACATGAGCTTACATAATTACACAAACGGGTCATGACACTTTATGAATAATCTCATCAGCCTTGCGACGAATCACTTTCCTCGTGACATCTGCCAGTAAATGACTGACTTAGTTTAATAGTGGCTGGCTGTACATAATCTTTTAGTCGACGAATCATTTTCGGAAATGGTAGTAAACATGTATTGGTCGGCAAGGTAGTCTAGCACGTTAGGTGGCCCTAAAAAAAATGATGAGGTTGATACTTAAGTAGGGAACATAAATACTTATAATGACCCTGAAAAGGGCTAGTGGTGAGATTCTCAGTTATTCCTTATCATTATTCTTGATAATAGAGAGCCAGTTGCGGGAAGCTTGACTCTTTNAACGTACATTAAAAAAAAAAAGCGTACAAAAGGCAACAAACCAAAAAAATATTTTTTTAATACAAAAACCTAACGTATAAAAATTGTGCAGATGGAAAAAAAAAATCAGTGAGATTCGAAAGCTGGCAAGTTTGGCTGGGGCAAAAGACTTAGCCCGCGCGGCTATCGTCGATTATACTCTTATTTGACAAGATGTCATATTTAAGTGTGAGAAGTGGGCGGGGCTTAGGTTAAAGGTCTGGGTAGGGGGGCTCTCCCGCTCCAGCTTGCTCTATGGAGAGAGGGTGATTGCGCACTGCGCATGCGGCGAACTCCNAGGTATCTTAAAAGAGACAGAGAGACAAAAAAGTAATACACATGAACGTTTTGGTAAACATGTACATACCTACGTGTAACTAGGTAGTATAGATACTCCACGCGGCGTATTATTGTTCTTTCTCGTTCTCGTTGTTTATACGTTAATGAACAAAGAAAAATATAAACATAATTAGCTTTTTCCTGATACATAATATTTACTGATCAAAATACATATTCATAATTAAACTGTCTTTTTATTATAAAAATATAAAATGAAGATTATTTATAGAGTCAAAAAAACGAATACTTTTCATATCTCGCGCGTTATGAGAGGCAGGTGTACGCTCGGTAAAGAAAATAGGATTCACCACATACGCGACATTGCTCCGTGGCTGCCTTACGTCTCTTGGGCACTGTTTCGCAGGTCCCTCGGCCCGCAAAATGGCCCTGAAGACAACGGCACTTATCTGACAAAAACTACTATTTTTATCATAGACAATCAAATACTACCGAGTTCAATAACATATTCTTCAATGTTTCAGATCTGTCGTGGATCCCGAGGTCCACACCTGTTTTTTTTATCGTTCTCGTTGTTTGTATGTTGATGAACAAAAAGAAAATTTAAACGCAGTTTTCTTTTTCCTAATTTTTAATATTCACTAATCAAAATACATATTTATAAATAAACTGTCTTTTTAATATAAAAATATAAAATGAAGATTATTTGGGGTAAAAAAAAATACTTTTTCTATCTCGTGCGTTTTTGAGAGGCAAATGTGCGATCGATAAAAAAAAATAGGATTCACCACATACGCGACATTGCTCCGTAGCTGCCTTACGTCTCTCGGGCCCTGTTTCGCAGGTGTCTCGGGCCACAAAATAGTTCCAGAGACAGTGACATTTATTCGATGAAAGCAACTATTTTCATCATAGACAATCAAATAACACATTCTTTAACGTTTCACATCAGTCGAGGGTCCCGAGACCCACACCTGCTTTTTTCATTCTCTTCCTTAGTTATGAGGATTTGTTTTTCCATTAGTATCTTGAATTATTCTTTACTCTCTGAATAAATTAACATATGCAACATATAAAGAAATAGAACGTTATTGTAATAATAAAAGTCAATTTAAAAAAAATAAAAAAGTAGATGTTACAATTAGTTATACTGTAGTAGATGTAATTCATAGTATCTAAAAAAGTTGATAAAGATATAATTCAAATGTTTCACTGTAAAATGCAATACCTAAATGTAAGGTAGAGATAAACAATAAAATATATCAGGTCGTTAGTGGGGTATTTCACCACAGCAGTGTATTAAAATATCATTATCAAATGATGTTACGTCAACAAAACCAGCAGTTTTATGTCAATAATGAGGATACTGTCAAGTAACAGTAGCCAAAATATACTAAAGATTACGATGTTTGAGTTTTAGAGCAAATTTCAAGTGTTTCTAGATATGAAATTTAAAAAAAAAAGTTTGAATATCAAATTTAANAAAGCCATGTTACGACATGCTGCCAGGCTGGCTAGAACAAGACTATGCGCTTTTATCGAATCGTCCAACGATTTCAAAACAACTTCCCACCTCCTACGCTGAGTGCATCCTTAACACCACACTCACATGTCACATACGCTCACATACATTTCAATACACAAATCTCCACAAAAAAACTGTATTTTAAAGTAGAAGATTAGGTGAGTTTGACTTGTTTGATACCTATCGAGCAAGAATTAAGACTCCTAAAATAATAATCTATTACAGTAGTATGTGACACAAGAATCATTGAATAAGCACAAACTATAATAGCTTTAAGTGCTTTCATTTCAAAATAAAGTTGCTTGTTCATAGAGTTGTTGAACATCCTTATAATTTTGCTTGAAGAAATAAATGATGCAATCAAAAAATAAAAAAGTAAAACCTTTCAGTTAAACGTCAGTAAATAAATTAAAAAGCCTAGTAACTTTGAAAAATCAGAGTTGCAATGTGAAAGCTGTAGAAATACCACTTAAAGTACGAAAGGTTAATCACTTCATGCATAACATTTCTTGTCGGAAATGAGCGAAAAAATATTTTGTCTTAATAAATGTTTGTCAAAACTACTGCTTAAGAAAAGTCCTAGTGATTAAAAATAATTTAAATTAAGCAATATTAGGTTATAGTTATACGTGCCTTTCAATCCACTTACAACTTCTGAGAGAACTGAGTCACCGAGTAAGCTTACCACAAGTGTATAAACAGTTTTACAGTTTTGACTGCCCCCTCTAGCCTTATGAACCTGGCGAGAAGAGATTCCTAACTCGTATGGAGCCTTGATGTGATCGTTTATTATTAACTTATAAAGAAAAAATAAAGAAAGTTCGAGTTCCCAAGCATTTGACACCCATGGTAAATCCAAAAATCTAAGGCTTTTTTTTTTTGCACCATTGTACTAACAAGTTTTCGCTTGAAATTCTAGTATGTGACAGGCGTAAAAAGATATTTCATAATTTAAATAATTATCTGTAAAAAACAAGATTGTCTTGCTAATCTATACTAAGCCCAAGATTGTGATTTTATGTTTCAAGACCTATATGTGATAAAGATAAAAAGTGAGGGCTACCATGTGGTACTCAATACTAAGGCCAAATTACTCCCGTTCTTTATGTTATCTTGGTACCTTTCAGTTCTCACCGAACGATAGTTTGTAAGAATTTGCTTATATAATTGATGATTTTTGAGACAGTAAATACTTTTTTTATCTCTAAACCATTAAAATTGGATAAAAAACCAGTTGACAGTGGGTGCTTGGTTACCCAAGTATTAAGCTATACTTTAATGAAATTTTATGGCAAATAATGTATAAATATAAATATAACTTCTATGAAATAATATATATTATGAACAAAGGTAATGCAGTTATCGTTGTAATAAGTATACCTACAATAATTGGATGTTGCTTCAATAAATATTTTAATATTAAATGAATAAACGATTATAAACTAAAATATATATGACGTGGACAAGAAAAGTTTAATAATTTAATATAGTTTTAGAAGGTATACAAGCAATATTCATACATTTATCATTGTATCAATTGGCTCATATATTTATATATGCATATGGTGGAAAATTTATTTAAGCACTCTTAAAACTATCCATTCATGCCCTTTCTTGATATCAACTATACAAAGTATTTGCAATCAAAATTTACGTATTTTATACTTAAAGAAAATTTCTTAGAAAATAAGTAAGAATGAGAAAAATATTTTCCCCGGTTGCGGATCGATCACCCAACCTCCGGTTTACTAGACAGTTGCTCTACCACTTGAGCGACCAAGGAACCGTATATTCCCTCATACTGTAGGTTTAGATAAGTACCCATTCTTAATTTTTTGAGCTGTTTTTTCACCTCAAGCTCCTTTTTAGTAGGTATACAACTCTAATGCTTGTAGATGAGTTAGAAATTTAATATGGCTCTTATAGGTATACAAGCAATATTGATACGTTTTTTATCGTATCTATCAGGGCATATAGTAACAAGCCTGTTACGTGAAGTGTAAAATTTTGTTTTGTAGTTGCACGACAACTAATAACAAAGCTTTGATACGCAAATTTTATAACTATCCTAATTTTTCACTGAAATGTGAATTTTAAACTGTATATTTTACAAATTAATACGAGGGCTTTAAGTTCTAAGAATATTTTTTTATTTTGACTTTTTCCTGAATTGCGGCTATCGTCGATTATACTCTTATTTGACAAGATGTCATATTTAAGTGTGAGAAGTGGGCGGGGCTTAGGTTAAAGGTCTGGGTAGGGGGGCTCTCCCGCTCCAGCTTGCTCTATGGAGAGAGGGTGATTGCGCACTGCGCATGCGGCGAACTCCCAGAAATCTGGTAGCCTTGGACTGGAGATGGATGTGGATGGGAAGGGTGTAAGGGGAACCTGTTCTGCATTCGTCAGGATAACCAGTCCTTTGCTCTGCTCAACTTTCCAGATCGACGACACTGCAACTTTACCGCTGCGCCACCGCACAGTGGTCTCGAACGGTCTTTTTTTGTTCAAAATAACCTAGAAACCACACTTTTCATCCGATCTTAAAATTTTTTTTTTAAACTTAAGCTAAGAAGATTTAGAAAAGATCTCTGGAAGCTAATTTTTCATTTTTTTTTTTCTAATTAGTTGTACATAACCTCAAAACTCGAAAAATAAGAGAGCCTGATGAATAAAACACTGTAAATCAATTATTGGGTGACTTGTTAGGCTCT
>NW_019380218.1:690400-716031 GCF_000648655.2 Copidosoma floridanum | reverse complement strand
CTTCTATTGCGTTCTTATACTTGTCTTTTCTAACAGATATGGACTTTAAAGCACGTCCAATATTAGAAAGTGCCATGTAATTTTTCGTATCAAAAAGTGTTACCACTTATATAGCGTTTATTTTGGAAATAACATAAATTTTAAACGTAGTAAGAGAGAGGAGGACATGAGTGGCGGACTAAAATTTTAGTAAACTTTCTTATTTTTATGTTAATTTTAATGATTAAAAAAAAACTTTATGTATAATCAACGTTTATGAATAAAATTTCAATAAAACAAAAATTTTTAAATTAATGCATTTGATTATTAAAAATTAAAATAAATAGTAGTCAAAGTGAGGCACAGAAGGTCACTGTAGGGCTTGTAACGTCATATAGGTGGAGCACAGAAGTCATGGTGATTATCTGGTAAATAATATAAGGCTATTAATAGGATTTTTTTGTAACAAAAATAAGTATAAAATCTCTTAATTTTCTCTGCATTCTTTTATCCATTTATTAATTTCTCTTTATTTAAATAATTTCTCATTTTTTAAAACATGTTTTCTTATTTTTATCATATTTAAGTGCAAATGGCTTATTAGAATTAAACACTTGTCACAAAATCTCATGTACAATACTTAATAACAAAGTGATCCTTATCAGGCTATTTTAAATTATACAAGTTACATAAGCAATTTAATTGTCATATCATACAATTAACTTTGTTAAAAAATACATCATTATTAATATAAAGCAGTTCGTAGCTACCATCTTGTTTTTAAGTCATCACACCACCATTTTATTAACTACTATTTCTTTGGGATGTTCTATCTGAAATGCGATACTGATAGTATGGATTTACAGTTTCAAAAAATGAGCGATGAAGCTTGAGCCAGAACAGAAACAAATGGGTTTGCAAGGTGTTAAATACTCTTAATACTTGGCATTGGCTTACTGGGTAAAGCTGTAGCTTTTACTTTTGGTGCTTTTTTAATTTTTTTTTTTTTTTTTGTCTTTTTCTGGCACTTTCAGCTCCTTAATGTAGGCATTTTTAATTACAATAACAAGAAGATCCTCTTTACAAAGTAGAGTCCGTCTTTTTTGTCTGATTTTCGTCAACTGCACATGCACACAAAGTGAAGCGTATGGGCAGTTGACAAAAATCACTCAAAAAGATGCATCTTTTATTTTCAAGATTATGTCTTAGCTCATCCTGTCTTCCTTTTTTTACTAACAATTGACATTTTCATTAAATTTTCTTTCATTGGTAAATGAGCGCTATACAAGATATCTTGAGTAGATTGAAGAACTTCTAACTCACAACTATTATGGACAGTTTCTGGAAATCGTTGGTTAGCCTGGAATTTAAGAACTTATGTTATAAGCCAAATATTTTTTTATCTTTAATAAAAGTAATTTGCAACTTACTAATAAAGAAATCAAAGGTACAGGAGCGGCTACTAAATCTTGAACCAATGACAGAGAAACTTTGACTTCTAGTTCAACTAACCTTCGACTAGTTTGATTCGTAGTTAGATGAAACTGTAGACTAGAGTTACTAACTGTAGCTACGTTTTGTTCTTTATTTGGCTTTGGAGTAACAATATTACTAATAATTTGTTTACATTTCTGAACTTTTTCTGTAAACCTTCATTTTTAATTAGAGCTTATTGAAAGAAATAGTTAATCATAGTGTTAATAAGTATGTATGTAGTTTTATATCTTTTTTCATGAAAGATTCTATAGCAGCTAAACTTGAACTGTTTGAGCTTTCAGAGTGATGATCAAAAATGTGCCTATTTAGCGACACTATTTCTGTAACTGTGAAAGTATTTACGGAAGTTTCTACTTTCGCTTTTTTTCCATGCTTTGCCATATACTGACAAAATTTAATTTTTTTCATTCGAAGTAGAGACCTACTACGTTGAAATATTCTTATTTCTTCAGCGTAGCATAAATTTATGGATTTCATAAGCCCATCATCTAAAGGTTACATTCTGTGTGTGCAATGAGGTGGAAAATAAAGAAAAGTGACTCTGTTTTCTTTAGCTAGGGGTAAGTGTACCTATCTCCGTGCTCTGCCCTATTACCGTGGATTTTGAAAAACTGATGATTACTTGCTCAAAATAAGAAATGTTTCATGTAAAATAATTTTTCAATTTTAATAATCTAAAATGACGTTAATGTAGATGCAATTCAAACAGAACTATTTGTGTATATTTTGAGTAAATAATTATTTTCCACGGTATTCGGTACAACGCGCTCATTAACTAATTGTGTACGTATTTCCGCGGTGAGCGTACGTAAACATAACCCTATACATCCGTGGTAATACGTACACGGTAATAGGTACACAACCACGGTAATACCAGCATACCGTTTTTATTCGTTTTAAAAATATTCTACTGCAGTTTTAGCTTCATAAAATTTTTTTTAATATTCCGTAAAAGATTATGTAAGATTTAAAAAAAAAAGTATTCCAAAAAATTTTAGTATACCATTTTTTATGGTGCATTTAAGTTGGAATTTTCAGTACGTGCCACGGAGATAGGTACACTTGCCCCTAGTTTTACAGCTGCTAGGTTCCTGACATGAGAAAAATGGCCATCTACTAACAATAGATATGGATTATCTTCAGAAGCCTTTGTAAACTCTGTAAAGTTTGTCAAAATAATCAGATATTTCCGAATTGACGTATCTATTTGTGTCCCGTTCAGCCCACAAACTATGTGGTTCTTCCTTAAGAAATGGATTTGGCGTCACTCAAGGGAACACAAGTGTAGGTAACATAAATACACTACTCGCAGACATTAGGATCTCTGTAGTTATACTTTTTCCTCTTTTTGCACTCATTTTTCCACTAATTTTTTTCCTTCTTCTCTTGGCTATGATTTTTGTAGATGCTTTGGGGACTACAGACGTAGATTTTTTATTAACTTTTCGTATGTGACTTAGAGGAAAGTGGAAAAGTACATCTACAGCTTCTTAAATTCAACTGTTGGCCCTCGCAGCCAAGATATTTTGAGCTTTTATATTAGATAATGCATGCCTTCGTATAAGACTCAACATCCAATTTTTTCCTGCCATACCTTTTGAGATTATAAAAAGTAAATAAATAAAACTACACGGAAAGAAAATATTTGACATACACAAAAATACGAATTTCACAGTGATTGTCAACAAAGTATTAAGATATACGTTATTTATTCAAATAGTAAAAGAAAATTTACTGTAAGTATGATTGTTAAAATCATGAAAAATCTTTAAATCCTTTGTGAATTCATATGCTATTTTCCTTAATTTTTTAGCTGAGACTCTGTAGACGGCTTTCCATATCAACAATATACTCAGATAATATTTTCTGTTGCTAAAGAGTCAATACTCTTGTAAGGCCATTTCGTAAACATTGTAACCAGCAGCCTTTTGGTGGGTAGGCAGCTTTGAACAGAGAGGGAGAGCTGGGGGGGGGGCGAAGTCGTCTTTGATTATATTGATCAGTAGTCGAGATCGAGCCGAAATAAGCACCCTGTGCTAGAGACTCTAGGCGTGAAAAGGTAGTAAATTTAGTAGTACACTTCTGCTGGAATCTGATGCCACCACTGAAACTGGTACTGGTGGTCGGTGGTTGGGCAGAGATCCACAGCAGTCAATAAGAACCCGTAGCCAGTATTTTATATAAGATGCGATTACTAGCGCAAAAGAGCCTCGATTATTTGTCCGATTCATCTAGTTGGACAAGAGTGCCTCGTAGTGTGGACAATGATGGCAAGAGTGGGTAAAGTAAGAGTCAATACACCGAGTTTAACGTGGTATTTTACTCATACATACATAGGTATTTTATTCAAATTAATTGCTGCTCTAGCCACTGCCGTAGCGTAGGTCTCGTCGAGTGAGCGAGGATGTAGCTTTGGCTTAGATCGAGTGATCCGGGAGGGTGATTATGAGAAGTCAAGGAGCCCTTCTTATGTACGATAAGTAACTTTTTACTTGCGATGTTTGCCAGAAATAAGTAGTTGCCACCTAGCGGGCGGTAAGCGGTAGTATTAGGCGCAAAGTTTCGAGATCGGAGCTGCATGTGACATTTAAAAATCAAATTTATGTAAAACGATTGAATTTAATGAATAGTAATTATTTTAATAATTCATAATTGGTTAAATAATAACCTGGACGGTAACAATATTAAAACTATTTGATCAATGAAAATTATTTCAAATAGAAAAAATTGATTTAACTTACCTTTCGCAACACTGCCAGGTAAGCTTGAAACATTTTTTAAATGATTTTGCAAAGTCGTTCTTAGTATGCCAAGCTCAGTTGCCAAACCTTTCATAGATTGGCCATTTTTCACACAATTTATTACTTGTATTAACTGTCACGAATATAGTCATACTTAGACTTTTTATTTTTACTTTTTTTAATACGCACTATTTGTTTTTTTTATTTAAACTAACTTGAATCTAGTTAACTGTTATCACCTATCCTACATCGCAATCACAGAAGTGCAACTGAATTCGAAGTTAAAAAATCAGCTGATTTCTTTTAATTCTAGGCTCCACTTGGATACTTTTTTTTGTTATTTATATAACTACTTAACTTCTTGTCTAAAAGAAATTATGAAAAAAGAAGATTAAAGGTGGATCTTCAAACTTTACAATAGAACCAATTCAAAAAACTTTTTATTTTCTACTTTTCCATTCCTTACAAATTAAGTATTACCCTTAATTTTAAAGCTCCTGATCTAATTATTTAAATGTCATTTCACTTTTTATTGCATAAAAGATTTATTTATTTTTGTAACAAGTATACATGTAGCAGAGCCTATACGAAATAATATAGAAGTTTTTAAAATAATTTTTCATATTTTCTATAGGGATGACCAGCTAATATGCATTGACCTCAGTGCCCTCCTTTCTGTATGTATGAATTTATGTAGATTATTAAGTTTTGCAACCAACTACGCTAGTTATGATCTAAGTAAATGAAAATTTTTTGGTAACTTTGAGTTGAATGTTTTAGCAGATTGTTTTAATTTTAATAAGTTTCACTGTAGAAAAAATTTTTGACAGCATTTTTATTGCAATGCTCTTAGAAACTAAATGGGATATAATAATAAAATCACATTAAAATTCGATCCTGTTATTAAAATAGCACTTTTCCTTTGGCATCTCGTAGATTGGTCATGTCACTCACATTCAAGACAAAGTGTTTTGTGTGAAGCCGCTTTTTTATATTTGCACCATTTGAACTATTACAATAATTACAGAAAAATACTTGATTCCTGTTTGTTTGGAACTGCATTGTTCTCCGCACACTTTCTTGTATTCGCAAGTAATTTGTTTCAAAATTTTATCAGAAATAAGTCGCTGTAATGTGATAACAGATGGCCCTCTTCAAAATTATACACCGTAAGAAAAAACTCCCTCAGTAAAGGTTCTCTATTACTTAGAAGTGCAAAGTAATTATAAAAGGGACTCCCATTTTTCATGTATAGAAAAGAAAATCGATTTTTCATATGCATTGACGCCCAAAAGCGTGAAACTTACCGTGGGGCGAGTGTTGTAGCACATCAAAGTGTTTAAATGGTATATTTTTTTTCATTCTTAATGTATATTAAAACTCTTAGATAATATAATTTACCAAGAATCAATTAGCAGTTGAAAGTTTAGCAATTGAAATCAACGTTCAATTGGTTATAACTATTGTTAAAAATAGGTTATCGCAATTTTTTTCTTTTTTCAATTCGAGTAAAAATGTACTCTTTATTGTTACATTTTTTGCAATTTAATGAAATAAAAATGCCACAGTTTTTGTCCCAAAATTGAATTTTAGAAAAAATTTGTGTCCAAATTAAAAAAGAAATTTTTTTTCTTTCTCATTCTACAGTTCCTAGTATACTTCAAAAATAGTATATTACGTCATGAGGCAGGAAAGTAGTGTATTTTCATCCGCGTGTATATTGCCATCTGAAGCAAAGCCGAGGGTCGCAAATACGCGGACGGTGATGTGCTATTTTTCTGCCAAGTGACGTATACGATTTTCTTTCATACCTGGCGGAAAGTTCGCAACCCAAAAAAAGTTATTAATTGCTTAATTGAATATAAAATCAACACGCAGTCGTTCTGTCGTTCATTGTGAGCGCTCATTCGTTTGTTGATCTACGGACTCTAGGGAAATAAAGAGTAAGCGAGATAGGAAATAACATATATCGACTCTGGTACTGGATGTAGCAGTCATCACGCTCATAGAAGTCGTTCAATTATATATAAAGTTTAATTACACCCAAAATATATGTTAAAATCTTTAATACTGGCACTATGGGAATTATATTAGTATATAAATCTACTTAGAAACAAAACATACCTATAGGTATCCTACCAAATACATAAGCTTCTGAGGTTCATTCATACACTTACAGAATTGCTTTTAGTACTCAGAAGTATAGAGACTGAACTGAACTACTTAATTATTTTCAATTATTGAGTACAACACAACTCACTGGGTAAAATCATTAATTTGAAAGTCTGCAATCTATACATTCGCACGGCATAAATGTTGAGGTTATGATCTGAGTGTTTTGGTTTTCGTCAGCTGAGTAAATTGTTGACTATAGCTATATACGCATGAGTCGCTGACGACTGACAAGAGAAAGTAACTATAGTTATCCCCTCTCTCCCGAAAACGCATAAGCACGATGGAAAAAAAGCCAGAGCCTTCATGCGTTTGCTCCATGCTTAGCACTTATACTTGTGAGCTATAGCTTACATGCATTGAAAGTACACGCGTCATGAGCAGCACAGTGAACTGTGCGAACGACTTGCATCCAGCAAAAAAAAAAAAAATACCAAAAATTGCGGAATCGTTTGCAGGTTTTGCAATTGCCATGCAAAAAATTGTCAGAGTATTATTTTTTTGTAAAAAAAATAAAATGTAGTACGTCCTGCGAGAATCTAATAAAACTATTATTTCGCCTCAACGGTAGAGTTTCTACTATTAAAATTATCACCAGTCGTTTGCAATTTAATTGCCAGTGCGTGTGAGGATCGCAAAATAGTCGAATTAGTTATATTTATTGAATAAATAATTATATTTATATACGAGAGTAAGTCGAGTCATCTTACTCCCACCCCAGGCCAGGGCGCATGCGCACTACACTCGAAATTCGAAGTACCAGCGATGGGATATAGTTCCGGCCAGATTTGGGAATTCTGTAGGACCCAACCTCTCTGAAGTGGGAAATCACTAGATCAAAAAAAAATAGTACCGAAGGTGACGCACGAGATTCAAATAAGGTCCAATAAGACAAGCATCCATCACCTGATGAACCAGTGTGCTTACTGGCCACTGTTAAATAAATAATTATTAATAACACAAGCGCCTATCACCGTATAACCTGAGGCGCTAATTCCAAATCTAGTAAATAAATAATTATTCAGAAATATGTTAAGCACCTTTTTCCTGATGATCCAGGACACTTGTTTGCAACACTATTAAATAATAAAAAGTTGATCGATAACATATTAACCATATCACAATTTTGATTGCCTATCTAGTACGACAAAGATCTTTTTAATTGGCGCTCTTGTAATTACTTGATAATTTATTATTCAATAGTAGCCAGTAAGCGCCTTGGGTCATCAGGTGATAGGCGCTTGTGTTATTAATAATTATTTATTTAACAGTGGCCAGTAAGCACACTGGTTCATCAGGTGATGGATGCTTGTGTTATTGGACCTTATTTGAATCTCGCGCGTCACCTTCGGTACTATTTTTTTTTTGATCTAGTGATTTCCCACTTCAGAGAGGTTGGGTCCTAGAGAATTCCCAAATCTGGCCGGAACTATATCCCATCGCTGGTATTTCGAATTTCGAGTGTAGTGCGCATGCGCCCTGGCCTGGGGTGGGAGTAAGATGACTCGACTTACTCTCGTATATAAATATAATTATTTATTCAATAAATATAACTAATTCGACTATTTTGCGATCCTCACACGCACTGGCAATTAAATTGCAAACGACTGGTGATAATTTTAATAGTAGAAACTCTACCGTTGAGGCGAAATAATAGTTTTATTAGATTCTCGCAGGACGTACTACATTTTATTTTTTTTACAAAAAAATAATACTCTGACAATTTTTTGCATGGCAATTGTAAAACCTGCAAACGATTCCGCAATTTTTGGTATTTTTTTTTTTTTTTGCTGGATGCAAGTCGTTCGCACAGTTCACTGTGCTGTCATGAGCCAATCACATAGGTTCAAAAAAGGGGGGTCACTTCCATCGCTGCTTTACGTTTGCTCCATGATTTTCTCCTCCCTGTAGGAGAGAGCTGCACGTTACGTAAGTGCGCAACAAAAAGATTCCCGTTCTGGTCAGAAATGCATATCTTCCCAGCCTGAAATCAGGACGGGAATGCAAACCTTCCGTAAGCGTATGATAAAAAACTTATTTTCAAAGCTCAATCTTATCAAAGTGCGAGGTTCATGAAAACCAAATAAATTTTGAAATCAATAATTGTTTTGAGATGTCACTTTTTATGTAAGATAAAAAATCGTTGCTTGATCAAGGAACCCTATTAGAGATTTTGAAATCTAAATTTTGAGGAATTTTTAGTAAAATGCAAAAGCTGTATTATTCAAAGGACTTGGGTAGCTATTCTATTATCTGTTTTTTATTATTATTGGTCATTTAACTGTTACTAACAGTTGATAATTAAATCATAACTTACAAGTAAAGAGATCCTACGTACTCGGGGATGCACATAAATTTTAAGTGACACCATCCTTTATCAAAAAAAAGCTATACCTTATACCTTAGTAAATTATAACCCTTATGATATAGAGAATTTCATTCTAAAAATCCAGATGTCACGAAAAAAATGTTATTGTAATAGTATCAAATTGATTGTAATAACTGTAAGGCATGTCACATGGATTAATTATGTAGGTATTTAAAAACTATAGATAACGAGAATTTAAGTTATCGTTAATACTTGAGATAAATCGACACTTGCTGATTATATCAAAATAACCTATCATTTATTTAGTTTTGAGGAAGTAAAAATACAATAATCACTAAAGTTAATCACCTTTATTATATATAACTTGTAAATATATATGATACACATATATATGAACATACTTTTCATAGTAAACTTCTTAAGTAAAGGTTTTACGTATACGTAACATACTTGTTCAGACCAACGCAAAAGTGAACACGTTTGAACTCTGAACTTTATAAATACATTACTTTGATTGTAATCAATCAAAAAAATCTTCCTAACGTCTTCTATCAATATTTAAGCAGGAATTAGAATAAAGCAAAAAATTAAAATAAAATCTTTTTCCGCCTTCTAACCTCGAAATAGCACCTTCGCCGCTTGATTTTGGATTCTCAGGCGAAAAAATAGTATACAAAACTCGTTCGTAAAGGCTTCTTTACGAACCTCGTTACGGCCCTCGCCTTCGGCTCGTGCCGTAAACCTCTCGGTTCGTAAGTAAAAGGCTTTGTAAACTCGTACATGATATGCTATTTTAACCTACCCTGCCGTAAAGTTTGCTATTTTAGTGCTGTCTACTGGCAATAAAAAGTCTCATGTAAGCCCTAGGCGTTACTTTTTTTCTGTATCATATAATGTATGCGAGTCTCTGTAGCCGGTTGTGCCGCAAACGACGCAACGTCCGCAACTCGCAACTCTCAGTGTGAGTGTGGTGCAGCGCAGTGATCAAATTAAGTCGGTGCGCATGCTGGATGAAAGAAGCAAAGCCAACTCTGCGCTGTGCTGGCACTGCACTGCACTGCCACAATGCCCTGGTTGGCTCCTGCGGTCTACGACACCCGAACATTTTGGTCTACGTGAAGTCGAAACGTCAAGCCTATCGATGAATTGAAACGTGGGAGTGTTACGACCTAACATCTGTGTATTCATTAAGATATTAAAGTGAGCAAAATGTCTAACTTCAAAATTTTTTTTGTAATGTGTTTTTATACAGGAAATTTTCATGAGCAATTTTTAAAGTTATTTTAAATAAAAGTACACGTGATAAGCTTTATAACTTTGCTTCGGTTTTAAACTGTATCCTACCTTACAGGTTGTTTTGAAAAATGGACTCGTCCAGTTTATCAGAAGAGGAAAAAATTGACCCTGAAGATATCTGTAACAGAGATTTTGAGGCAGAAAAAAATCTCATTCTAGAAGATTTGTTGCCTGTGAAATCTAGAAGTCAATATGAGCTTGCATATTCCAAATTATTAAAATGGAAGGATAAGAGTAATGCTAAAAGCTTCAGTGAAAATATTCTTCTCGGTTACTTCAAAGACTTGTCACATAAGGTAAAGTACCCAATTGTGGTCCCCTTACCCCAGTTAATGGTCCATATCTGAATTAACCATTAATAAATAATTGTTAATCAAGTGTAAAGCCTGTAAGTTAATAGTAAATCAAAACATAAGGCATTGAGCAAAGAGTTAAATAAATTTTCTCCCGATTATCATAAAATTAGCATGATTTTCAACGTATTTGTTATCGTCATATGCAGTGCGTATAGCAAGTCGGTTAAGTTGTGCAGGTGTTAATGCACTTTTCGTCAACTTTGAAATACAGGTTTAAAATTTTGTATTATGTTTTGTGCAATGTTTTTCATATGAATCGAAAGCTTATAGTTTAAGGATTTGACGTATTACCAATAAAAAATTTAAAAAAATAGAATTTCATTAAAAATTTCGATGGTCCATCAAAACGTGTCCTTATGGTGAATGTACCCCAGTTTTTGGCCCGTCGTTACAACGGTCCATAATTACCGGCCCTAAGGCTCAGTCCCACTGTTCAAGCGAAGTACCCCAATTGTGAGAGTGTATTTTTTTTTTAGTTTGCTGGTTATAATGATTTAATCGTCAGTAAATCAGTTTTAAAGTGCTACTGTAAGTATAATTTACCGTCTCAATCACACAATTGACTCAGTAATGATTGTTGTACGATTACTTAATATAAACAGATTCACATAACCCTACTTATGAAGAAGTTGCTAATGATTTTTAATTTTCATTAAATTCAAGCCTTTATTGATGATAAAAGTTCAAAAGATGCATGCACACTTTCAATTTTCCTTACTGTTTTTCACATAGGTACTTATATTTTCAGACAGAAATGGATTCAAAAGATGTTATCAAAGGTTTTAGAGAAAAAATAAAATTTATTGCAGAAAAAATAAAAAAAGAAGAAATTATTGAAACTAAAAGAGGTTTGATCGAAGAGAAAAAGAATATTGAAGATGATAAATTTAGATTTGAAATGAAACTTAAAGATATTCAAAAACAGATTTATGATTTGCAGTACGATATAAAATCTGATAGTTAATTTCCAAATGTATCACGAGAACTTCTTGTAACTGTATACCTAAGTGTTCATTTTTTAAAATTAAATCTAGGTGTATTTAACATTACAATTTTACTGTGATATCATAACTTTAATAAATATTTAAAATAAAAGGCTTTAATAGTAAATATAAATTACTAAATCTTCATAAAAAGCTCATAATATACTTGCTCTGCGTAAATAATGCGAAAACACACAGCGGTCCAATAATTGGGGTACGCAAAGTCTTTGCCATGGAATATGCATGGTCCAACAACTGGGGTACTTCGCCGTCTAGTCTCAAAAATATGGTCTTAAAGGTCTTATTTTTAAAGCTAATTATTAAATAAATGAGCAAAAATTTTAAGTAAATTTTGTAAAGTTTCATTCAAAAAGGCATTTAAAATGAATTGAACAAATAACTTTTGCATACTATCGGTGTTTTGTGTGTGTAATATTTATTATATTGCTGACCTCAACATTTAGGGGACCACAATTGGGTACTTTACCTTAAGTTAAAACCATCTACGCTTTGGAGTATATGGTCAAAGCGAACTTAGGTATTAGACATGCAATCAATCTAAATCATTTTGAAATTTTGAAATCCTTCTTAAAAACGAAATCGAAAGGATACTTACCAAAAAAATCAAGAGTTTTAAGCTGCAGGTCACAAGTTCAATTGTTTCTATCAAGTAGCAATGATAAAATTTATCTCGCTGTGAAGGTATGTAAATAATAATATTAAAATAATTCAAATTTAGTAACACATAACATTTTATATATTTATACGTAACTGATATATTATAGGTTATATTAATTTTTAGTATTTTTGGAGCTATGCGAGGTAACGAATTGGTAAATGTAAGTGATACGGATATTAAAGATTCTGGAAATAGCTATGTTGTTACAATTAAAGATTCTAAAAATGCCTATCCTCGTGCTTTCGTCATCGGAGAGACGTACTACAATACTGTAAAAAAATATATTTATATATTAAAATTAGAAGTTATTTTTGTATAAAATTATTCATATTTAAAATAAATATGTAAAAGTTAAACTGTTAATAAAATTTTTAAAAAAATTCGATTTAAAATTTTCAAATTTGTCATTAAAGTAACCGTCTTTTCAAAAGAATCAATTAATTTTTTTGAAGTCGACTCCACCCCTTCCACTGCCAACCCCCTTCAGACTACTTCCACTAAACGAACTTTCTGGCCGGTACGTAAAAAAATCGTATATGCATCTCGGGAGCACAGTAGGCTGCAAGCCCAGCGAATATTGCGCCCTCGCTCCGCTCGGGCGCAAACTACACGCTGGGCTTACGCAGCCTACTGTGCTCCTTAGATGCATAATATACTATTAACACAATCACACTATTATGTCAAGCGTTGGTTTAAATTTTCGCAAAAATCTCAAAAACTACTGACTTAATCGATCCTAAATTTTGACAGAAGTTGAATTACAGCTTTTAATGTGTCATAGGCTATAAAAATTACCAATAACTTTAATACAAACGTTTCTATGCTACTTATAAGAACTAACTGCAGAAAATCTCTGAAATTAATTTTTAACTTTTGACCGCAAGAGGGCGAGTAGTTATGTTTTTAATGTTACTTTACATTTGCTGAGCCACTCCTGCAATTAATTTTATGGAGTTACTTCAATAACCAAAAATTTGTAGTAAGCTACAGTAGCGTGTGGCACACATATCAGTACATAGTCGATATTAAGTGATAACACATCTCATAAGGTTTTGATCGTTTCTGAGCGTATATGGTGTGGAAAAAAAAACTTTCAATCTTACTAATATATAAAACAAAAAGTTGCTAAGACCGTTGTATTTTCTAACCGTGAGAACTACTCAACCGATCTGGCTAAAATTTGGGTTTTAGTAAAGTTTTTATCTTAAGAAAATTATTAGAAAAAGCAATGTATAAGCTCAAAGTTTTGTAAAAATAAGCTATCTACATCAGAAGTAAGATATTAAGTGAGGAATCAGCTTTTTATTATATCCCTGATGACAGCAATTATTAACTTTTTATTTAAATTTTATTAGTGCCCTCCGAAAAAATTGGAAATTCAAGGTGATCAGTGATCCGTTGGGGGAGAGATGTGAGAAATAGATAAACACAACTAGAGTGCATTTAAATTTTTTCTCTTACTTTGTTTTATTAATGCACAACGCTTCGCTGACATATGTATCAGCCTCATCAGGCGCAGGTATGCGAGAATTCGTAAGTGTATTGACTTACTCGTCACCTTTCGAACTATTGACTGATTTTTCAGATTTTTAAATAGGTAGGATAAAATGTATTCTTATTCTGTAGGATAAACAATGAAAAGGTTATGCTCCAGGACTTTGTTGCTTTAGTAAATAGCAATGGTAATAACAAATGAACTGCATGGATTCCGAACATGAATATTTTCAATAAGACGTTTTCTATTCTGGAAAGTATCAAGAATAAATGTAGAATTTTTAACTGAAAACGTTTTACATTACATGTCAATACACTACGGTGCTCCATTCAGTAGGTTTTGGGCGAAGCCAAGAGGGGGGAGGGGTTCTAGTACACTATATAATACTTAAGCCAATATATTAATACAACATTTTAACAATATTGTGTTGACAACAATTACTGCATTTTCTATTAGTGAGGGCAATAAATGTAACACCAAAATAATTTTATAAGCAGGACTTTTCTTACTTTTACGTAATAATTATAAAATAAAAAATTAGCTTTTATTTCCAATTTTGTTCTCGTGATAACTGGATTTCGTGATGTTTGAGAAAATTGAAGTTTTGTAAAGATAGGCAAAGCTAGTATGCATGTAGGTGCTCAACACAAGTCAGTTTAATAATTTAAAGTATAATCACAAGCTAATACATCGTTTTTGGGATATTCCGTTTGAAAAGCCCTGAAGCCAATCGGAGCAGAGCTACAGCAGAAACAAAGAAGAAGACTTATTATTTCGAAGATACTTATAAGCTAAGGCGTATTCAATCATGTAACTGCCTATATTTTCTATTTTCGCGTAAGCCAATATTCAAGCTTCACCCAAATGAGTAAGTGCCCCTCCTCTCGCCTCTTTGAGATCAAGCTGGTAACCGAAATTTTCTGCTCTTTTACACATTTCTTCTTCTGATCAATCACATTGTATCTTCTAGGGGAGGGATTCTCACAGACCGATCCCATGCGAGGTTAGTTTTTAATTGAAAGGGACACTGGATGAGTCTGACGCTACCACTGGAGTAGCCTTAATGTTTGTAGGGATTTCCCCCTCCTCACTTCATTAAACAAAAAAAAAAAACAAACAAACAAAAAAAACTGCACGTACGACATATACTTAGGGTACTACATATATGACATGTTGGGTTGACGGGTGGACAAGCTCAACTGCAGTAGCCGATGGTATCTGAACTAGTTCAAAGCCAGGTATCGTTAGGATGTGCGAATGTTTAACATTATTGACAGTAACGATGCAGCTGACCAGGTTAAACTGTTATGTATTTAGGAGTTAATGTGTGGGTGCTGGGGCAACTGACTAAATTTTCTTATTGAACACGATGTCACTCAGGTGTACCTCACTTTTGTAGTGACGGCATTTAGTCGGCAAGCTAGTATTGGTAACAAGTAATTTAGGAATACAATAATAAAATTAATTATCAAATAAGAAAACTAAATAATGATGTTTCTATGTGTCTTAATAAATAATCTCAGTTAAGGGATAAAAATCTGTGAGCACAGCAATAGTTATCATATACGTTAGCTGCATTTGTTTTAATGGATCTCCACATTCTATAAATCAAATGTTCTAACAACGGTGGAAATAATTCCTAATTAACTGTTGCTGTTAACAGACGATAATAAAGTTCTCTTAGTTGTTACTACACCACTGATACTTATTTTACTCTGTACAGAACAACCATATGCAAAATTAAATCCATGTATGGAATTTATCCTCTAGGCATAATAATCAATGATATTATCATAAAATACTAAGCAATACTTATCTCACTCGTTACCGATGATTACTTGCCCAATAACAAATTAAATTATAATATTATAATACTAAAACGAACAAAAAAAACCACGTATGGGTCTTGAGACCCACGACAGATGTGAAACATTAAAGAATATGTTACTGAACTCAGTAGTATTTGATTATCTATGATAAAAATAGTAGTTTTTATCAGATAAATGCCGTTGTCTCCAGGGCTATTTATGGCAGAAGGTTAAAATGGAGTTTGAATAAACACAATTGGTAGACCCCGGGAAAACTTTGCATTATGGTCAAATATAAATATTTTAAAATAATCCTAAGAAAAAATTTTTTTTAATGATAAAAAAATGATGCTAATTTAAATATAAATTCATCGTTTTCTCCATGCGCAAAATATTAAAAAAAGCTATGAAATAGGCCTACCTGTATGAGTACAATAAAGAGAGAGAGAGAGAAAGAGAGAGAGAGAGAGAGAGAGAGAGCAAGCGCGACAGCAGACGATCAATGGCTCTCTCTATCTCACTTACTTTTACAGGTACTGCCCAAATGCCTTTTTTATTTATTTTTCAACATTTTGCGCTAGTCGAAACAAAACTAAAAGTGCTTATTGATAGAAAATTTGTTGCTCTACACTCTGGTAATTTTATTTTTTTCTGTATACCAAACCGTTAAAAGATATAAGCAAAAGGAACTTTAAAACACAATTTTACATAATTTTGACATTATTAGACCACTTAAAAATAATCATAACTATTTTTTTTTAATCAGTGGGCTCAATTGTATATTATATAAAAAATTCTTAAATATAGATCAATTGTTAATTTAGAAGTTTCTCAGTTGAGATCGATAAATAATAAAATTATTAGTTGGATCGTCTTGCTGCATAGCACAATCGATTAAATCTCTGATGACCAATCCAAAAGATAGGGTCCAATCTCGAAGTCAGTAAATTTGAGAGTTTTTTTTTACATATGTACAAAATACATTATATATGCGTATATATGTATATGCTATATTATGAACAATACATATATGATACTTTATTATTATATGCTCTTCTATATAGCTATATAATATATGTACATGGGTTGTACACTTTACAAACGAGACAAGAGCGACAGTTAGCACGCGGAGAAAGAGATAGAGAGCCGAGCTGAGCTGAACCGAACCGAGTTAAGCCGGTTATTGTACCATCGCACGGTCGCTTTATCGCGTCGGTCGAACCCCCACGCGCGTCAATAGATGTTTCACATTAAAAGTTACTTATAGCTCATACTGACTAACGTAGAAAATACATTTATTATCATTTAAGGTAGTTGTACAGGTACCGCAAGAGTCATGAAACTTTTTGATTTGTGTAGTAGAACGATCTGGCAACGTCGCTTTGCGGTCATGTGTGTGTGCCTGTAAGTGTGTGTTCAGAGCATCATAGAAGGAGCACTTCGTTGATCAGCTGTAGCAAAAGGAGAAGCGACTGCTGACATTACTTTAGAAATGGTTATCGATGCTTATAAACAAAGAGGCCTTGATGGCCTATCTAGTCTACTTGGTGCTGATGAAAATGGCACGATTCGAGTAACTAAAAATAATAAAGTTAAAAATAGGCTATTTAATTATTTAAAAAATAAATGTTAAATATTTATTACATAAATATTAATTTATAACATGTTTATTTCATTTTTAAGTAATATATGGCAATAAAATTGTTTTGATGTTCTTTGTATATCAGTTCGTTTTATTATTTATATATTTATTTATCATATTTATTTAAAATATACGTCCTATAACAATAATTGAAAATCTATAAGAGAGATTGCAGTAATCAGGATTTACGAGCAATCATATGTACCTATTTACCTTTCAAACCGCGCGCGTAATATCAGATTATGCGGCGTTGCCATATTTTCAAATAGCGTCTCACAAATGCACGTTCTTCACGCTTTACTATTTAATTACTTTTCTCACAAGTACCCTTGGAAGGTTTTGAAAGCGAATATATAATTGTCATTTAATTATCTTTCTACTGTCCAAAGGGCATCAGAACCTATCCTATATTAGCAACGATATGAATGATAATATACAGACAGCTCCGCGGTTTCCCATAAGACGCCATGTTGAATTGGCATGTAAACAAAAACTCAAGGCATGCAAATAATTATGAATATCTCCCTTTATAGGTACCCTCGGGTCACAAAAATTTAGATTTCTTATTTTTATGCATTAATCTACCATCCTGCAAAATATCATAATTTTCTATCCTATATTTCAATTTGCTGTACAACTACCTTAAAACAAGAAAACAGTTAGATCATACAAGATTATGCATCACATTTTATATCTGGTGGCCCCGAAGGGCTGCGTACTTGTTAAGCTTCATGAAAGGTCCGGAGTTTTTTGCAGTCATTCAGATACTTGGATAACTTTTGCATCCTCTTTCAATTACTTTCATGTCAAATTGCCCCTTGGCTTGCCCAATAATAAAACTTATTATCATTGATTAGCGAAAATCAGTTGAGTTATAAGTGCAATTTTATTATCATAAATTACCATAGAACAGTTGAGTTACTAAGTTGTATATAAAATAATGTTAACTGATTATCTACAACTTACTTACCTTTTAATAGTTTTAATTGTTAGACAATCGTAAAAATCAGTTTTCTTGCTAATCGCTAACGTTTGCTCACCGAATAAATTAATCAATTATTGCATGATATTAAGAATCAGGTATTGTTATCAAGCTTACTTATCGGTGATGCCTACTTACTTGTGTTACAAATAATCTCATGAAGATAAAATACTAACTGCATATCTATTGGTTTGTTTATCAATGATACCCACTCACACAATTTTTGTAAAAATATCTTTATTATTATAAATCACCGAAGTACAGTTGAATTTCTGACGATTGCAACTAAAATAATTCAATTATATACTTCTTAAAAAGGTTAATTTCCTTATGGACGTTTGGCAGATATAGAATTTTCCAGTAAATTTTTCTGAAATTTTGACCAGACGTTATTGTTGTTGTTTCAATAAACTAATTGAAATTTTAAAAGATTCGTCTGTTTTGTTTTCGAGATATTCAATTTTAAAGCTTAGTCATTTTAACACGACCGCTTATGGGAAAATTGATTAAAACTCAGTTTTAAGCAAATTGGCCCAGTGAATTTCCCCAATTTTTTTATATGTGACAGATAATGTTATGAGTTTAATGCAAACCAAGTTTCGCAACGATCATCTGATTCGTCAATGTATAAAAAGAATAAATAAAAGTTCAATAGAAACGTAATGGTAACGTCGTAAGTGGCGGGAAATTCAAAATGCTCTGGGATGTCAATCCATGAATATTTCGATATTATCGTAGATTTTACGCATTTTCGTACAAAATACAATCTTATATATGTGTATGAGCGTATGTACATTACGTTTACCCTTCTTCATAAGAAAATAACAATATATTTTAATAACACGTTATTTATTTTTCTTATAAAATTTTAAACTTATGATTATTTCTGTTCCTTTGTCATTTACCGTACTTTGGAGGTTATACTGTTTGGCTTTGGGCATTTTTACGAATGAAATCAACGAATATAAATAGAATGGTCACACGTTTTATTAATTACTTATTTATTTATTTTCATTAGATTTTCATAATGAATCAAAGACAAATACTTACTTTTTTATCACAAAAACATTGAACATACACGAATAACACTGTCGTAACCGACGCAGCAGACGAGCAGACACCTGATGCGTGTACATGAACACTCACGCATTGAAGACCCGTATGGCGTTGTCAAATCTTTACTCATCGCTGGTTTCTCCTTGCCCCGCAAATGTTTCCCCCCGCTATCTCTACCGAACGTCCTTAAGCAACGCACTCGTGTGCTCAACTGGCACTCGTTCCCGTCAACTCCGGCCACTCGTGCGAGTCAATCACGACTCGTGCGAGAAATCGTCTTTTCCGCACTTGTTACGTAAATAACTATTTCTTTTCTGTGAGCTGTAATAGTAGAAATTTGATATCAGCTGGTGTGCTATAAGTTTACCATTATTATTCTAGTTTTTAAACATAGTTCTTAATTGTTAAAATACTTAATTTTATGTTATGATTATAAGATCAAAACGTACATAACTATAAAACTATCTACCGTTTCATTTTATGTCCCTATTTATGAAACTTTTTCGAAAACGGAAATGTAGTGTAATATTTTAAAACAATTAAATTTTTTTTACTTGCATAACACTATTGTATATAACAGAAATAATTTCTTACTAAAAGTATATAAATCGTTCGTTGAAGTTTGGTACCATAATATGTATAGTTCAAAAAATAGGTTATGTGTAACTTCGTCCCAATTTATGAAATTATCTTAAAAATTTATTATTCATTGAACGTGAAATAAAATTTTTGTAGTGAATTACTAAAGATACATAAAAAATATACAACCACCACAATTTTTTTATCAAGTAAGTTGCATAATAAATACATGAACTTTCATATTCTATGAATAGGGACATATTCAATGAATAGGGACATTAACCTTATTGAATCGACACAAATTCATTCATTTAATTAATTTTATTGAATATTTGTTTAATTTGTTATCTGTCATAGTTGAGGTCTCCAAAAAATATTTGTTCTCCAACATATCATAGATAATCTTATTAATATACAATGCTGAGGGTAAAATAAATTACTTATGACGTAAGCTTATTTTTCAGATTCATTCTTTTATTATTATATCATAGTAAAAATGAAATTTCTCAGTCATTTGAGTTTCTCAATTGCGGCTTACTCAGTGCCAGAGCTTACTCACATAAAAACTAAATTTATTATTTTTATTTTAACACATCGCAGATAAGTGGCTCATTATTCTTACCACCGATATTTCAGTGAACTTTTTTTCACTGCTCATCATCAGAGGGAAAGTCGGTTCATCATACTGTGGTGTCTCAGAAATTTTGTTACCTATATTGGAGGCAGCAATATGGACTCTTTTTTGACAGATCTGAGCTTGGAAAAGGGGAAAGGGCAATATCTGGCTTTCCCGTTATCCTTTGAATAAGTTGCAAAGTTAATAAGACTGCAAAATTAAGCTATTGTAGATGTCTTACGAAATATGTCTCTATCCATACAAGCTTTAGTATTTATATTTAGAATAAGTTATCTTTTCTTTTTATGTTTACGGTAGGAGTAATACGCACAGTACCATCTACAGCAGGGTGAAAAAGGGCAGGTGCGTACCTTCAAAGATAGAGTTTTATTGATAATCATGTGTATCTGCGAGGGAATTTTTAGTAGAAATTTTAAATTTATAAGATATAAGACTTCAGTTCCGAAATTTCCAGACTATTTTCGATCCAAGAGGACGAAGAAGAATTATATCCAAGTCTTTTCTTAATACTCTGCAAAGTATAAAAATTTCATTCAGGTTCGTGACATCAAGATTTAATGCTAAAAATCTATATTTTATTTCCAGCGTTGTCAAAATTTCGAATTTCCAAGTGAGATAAAAGCGTGCAATACTTATTTACTTTTTTTTTCATCAAGAACTAAAGCAATACTATTAGTGATCTAAATTCTGTTGTGCATTTTACAAAATTATTTAAAAAGGTTCTTCTATTAAAATCTTTTTATAAGACATTTAAATCAAACAAGGCATGAAATAAACTGTTGTTGTTATCGGCAGAATATTCCAGATGTATCATTACTGTTTGTTGTAATGTGAGAACTTTTATCTACTTTTGGCTTCAGAGAGCCCTGTAACTGCATTTACTTAAAGAAAAAATTACTATTTTCTATGTGCAGTAATCTCAAACAGAGCCACCTGCTTGAAAAAATATGGTGCAGTTGCATCACAAGAGTTACGAAACCTTTTATGAGCTTTGAAATTGACTATTTTTTTTGTTAATATTTTAACGGTTCTTGGAAATAAGAGATAGAACACTTACTCTAAGGACGTATTTTACACTTAAAACAATTATTTCTAACCTTCAAAAAGAATAATAATTTATTAGAAAAAATTAAAGCATTATGTTGTTTAGCACTGCCGTTCCTTTCCATGCAGTTGACTTTATTCGAGATGACTATACACAGCAAATACTAGTTCACAACTTTTCTACAATTAAAATAGCTTAATATTTAACTGTACTATTTTTGCTTCATCATGTTGATTTTTTTATAGCTTTCAAGAGTAAAAATTTCCTTTTTCTTTATCATAAAATAAGTTTAAATATTAAAACATCGTCAATATTTATTCGTTTTTTTTTTTTTTTATTTTCATTTTAATCGACATTTAGTATTAGGGTTTATAGATATCTTAAAATTGTTCAATACTTGATTTGAAAAAGTGCATTTCAATAGTTTTTTATTAGCACACTTTTCGCATGTATTTCGATTAATTTACCCAAAATTTCTTTTAGATTTGGACAAAATTAAGAAAACGCTCACATTTAATCAAACTTAAGCTCAACTCAAATTAAGAAAATGATTCTCCAAACTTAATTAGTCAAATATCAAAAGTTTTGCTGAACTAGTAGAATTATAAGAATTATTTAAAAATTCTTTCAGTAGCAAGTTCCTACGAAAATTATTGATACTATTAAGATTTTCTTACAAAATATATGAATTGTTAAAAAAAAATAGATGGGTAGGTTGACTCTCAGCTACCAAAAATCTGTTTGCGAAACTAAATGTATTAAGTAAAGATTATCACAACAAAAAAACGTACAAAGCCCTGGTAGATTCAGAGTGGGAAGGAAGTGACCAGGGCGATCGCCCTTACTGAAGCTTGCTAAAATCTGATAATCCTACATACCATATAAATTAAGAAGGAAAACATCAATTATTTCTTTTAAACACCAGATTTTAAATCTCTGAGAATCCAACCTTATTTTTTTAATAAGTTCATATTTTATTTATGTACGTAGGGGAAGGTTGGGTGGAATGGGCAAAAAAAAGATCAGCGGAAAATAACAATTTATATGAAATGAAAAATGCTTCATTAAACTGCGTTAACATATCAATAAATATCATGAAAATATAATCCATGCATCAAATTAAGCAATGAAGTTAATTTGTTTGAGCAAATACAAATGAAACCGAAACATATCAAACTGCCCATACCGTACCACCCGTGGGGTGGTATGGGTAATACGTAAGTGCGTAATGGGCAATGTTTTGCCAGATGTACAGATTACGTATTATCAAAAAAAAAAAAACGAATGTGAGAGATTTATTAATAATTATGATGTTTATAATATAAAAACACAATATAAACTGCATATTTATTTGACTTTTATTATCCAAAGTTACATAATACAGATAAACTGTGAAATTTTAACAATATTTAAAATCGAACTTTAGCTCTTAATAGTAATAATACCCTTATGACATACCTTATGACATAAAAACAACCAATGATTCATTTTAATTATTAATTTTTTGGTTAATTGTGTAACTTTGTACTAATTTTTTTTTTTTAATCACATAACTAAATACTGAAAGTTGTTAGGAACTTGTGCCGATTGAACTTGTGCAGCGTGTATGATGGGCACATTATTCAAATTCATCGGAGTCACCATCGATGGATCAATAAAAACAGATTCAGAACTCAGAGTAATAGTGTTGAAATCCATGTTATTGGTTATATCTCCAGCTGGCTTCTTTTTCTTTGGCACTGTTTTCTTACCCTCATTCGCTTTACGTTTTGTTTTTGATTTGGCTTCTATCAATTGATTTTCATACTCCTCTGATGTTATGATTGCTGCTTTACCTTTAACTGATTTTCTTCTCGAAACCTGAACAATTGGAAATACATTATTAATATCACATTTATAATATCACTACTTTTTATCTTGAAAAATAATTATTGAAAATAAATATACCTGTAGTTTAGTCTGATTTTCTTCTTGATGTTGAAAATATTCGAATAACTCTTGATCGATACATTTTTCAACATTTTTCATTATAGTCTTCTTTAATTTCAAAGCAGCAGGGCAAAGTTTTATAGTTTTTTTTTGTACAACTGGGGGAAGATTATCCAAAGATTTTTCGACACTTGTGTCAATCGAGTCAAGAGTTGCACTGTCACATGTATTATTTTCAGTCAGTATTTCACCAGCTGGTGCAGAAAGAACATCAGGACTAACTTCAAGTTGACGGGTGTTGATAATTTCTGGAGCTACATGATGATCTTCTGAGGCTGTGAGTGATTCACTTGTTGAGTTTGATGCAACTTGCAAATTCGATGGCGTATCTGTTTTTTCCAGTGGCACAAAAAAGGGCTCAAAACCTGAATAAACAATTTGATGTAATGAAACGAGGTTGAAGCATAATAGTAAATAAACAAGAACAAATGTTACAAACCTTGGGTTATTGGGTTATGAGTTTCACTGGATTCTTCAACGGGTACTTGATTTTCATCAGATACTTGCTGTACAAAATCAGAGTCCCTGAAAACTTCTGGATCATAAGGACAAATTCCTGTGGCTTTAAAAGCTTTAACCGCAGTGGCCATGTTTGATGCTTGGAGAAATGCCGGAGTAAAAATAGAAAAAATATCTTTCAGTCCTATCGTTGAATGCGGATGATCTCTCATCCACTTGTTTACCTCTTTGGTATAACAGTTGCTCAAAGGCTTCATGTATGCAACGTCGAGAGGCTGCATACGATGGGTGCAATGAGGCGGAAAGCATAACATCACTACACCATTATCTTTAGCTAACTTTATCGCATCAAGGTTCTTTACATGCGTTGCGTGTCCATCCAGTAAAAGAAGAACAGGTTGATCAATCGTTGCCCCAGAGAATTTTATGAATTTTTCAAGCCATTTTGTAAATATCTCTTCTTCCATCCATCCACTGCCATTGAATTCAGCCCAGGCATCATCCATCTTACCATGAAGATAGCTTTCGTTCCTTTTTTTTCTTGGGAAAATCAAGAGTGGAGGCATGTAATTTCCTGAAGCCGAAAAACAGATACATGCAGTGACAGTTGTCCCACGTTCGGCGGAAACCTTTGATCCAACCTGTCTCTTTCCTTTGATAGATACAAGTTTTAATTGAGACTTGGGATTGCATGAAACTCCAGTCTCATCTACATTGAAAATATGTTGAGGTTGAAACTTATATTTATCCTGGAGTTCACCGAGTAGCTTAAAAAACGCAGCGACGTTTGTTCTATTGAACGAACTTGAGCGAGCTGCCGATGTAGGCTCTGGTTTCCTTAATGATAGTTGTGGATGTCTTTTCAAAAACCCTCGAAACCAGTCCTTGCCAGCTAATTGAGTATCCTTATTGAAAATTTCATTGTTTGGGAATAAACTTTTCGCATAATGAAATGCCATGGATCTAACCTCTTCTTGAGAAAAACCATTCAATCTTGAATCTTGTTTAATTATTTCATTGTAAATTACGTCTTCTTGCTCTTTGGAGAAAACTGGTTTGAATCCAAGAGCTGTAAAATAAGTTTAAAGTTCAAAGGTACCTAGCACAGTAAATAACCTATAAATGGCAGTGCTTGAACAAGTTTTTTATTTATTTAAAACGAAGTACATAATTGAGATACCTGTCTTTAAAGGGAGATTTTCGGCATTTGGCGTATTTTTCAGCAACAAACATTTTCTTCTTAACGTTTCACGAGGTACGTTGTATTTTTTAGCTGCCGCATTCTCTTTCATGCCTCCCTTGACGTCGACCAAGGCTTTCCTCATATCTTCTTCACTCCATAAGTACCGGTTGAACTTTTTCGTGTACTTGCGAGGCATTATTTACAAGCAATAAACTCTAAATACAACTAAACTTATAACTAAACAACAAATATTTATCACTGATCCTACATCGCGAAGTTCACAGCTGTCTGCTATAGAGTGAGCGCCCGCAGGACTGGCCTGCCCATATCACCTCTTGTCGTGTTACCCATCCCGCCCCATCGACCAACTAATATTAAATTCGTTATAATATACCAGATTTTCATTAAATCGAAACAAATCACACACCATTTTAAAGAAAATCGCTTAATCTAACGATATATGCCCTGAGACAAGGTCAATTAATAGGTTGAGGCGATTTTCTCTTTGCATACTTCTGCAGGTCGCTCCATTTTTTTATCCATCAAATTTACACGACGGCTTATTTATTTGTTTCTTCACCAAAATATAGTTTTTTCATTTTAGTTACTCCTTTGTTCATATAACTACAAGTAAAAAAATTTTCAAATGTTAAAACATTATAGTACTCTTTAAACAGCAAATACCCATATTACCCGCCTGCCCATTCCACCCAACCTTCCCCTA
>NW_019380218.1:633566-683303 GCF_000648655.2 Copidosoma floridanum | reverse complement strand
GGAAATAGTAGTTTTCCTACGAGTTTGAAAAGTCTTTGTTTGCGAACCGAGAGGTTTGCGGCCCGAGCCGAAGGCGAGGTCCGTAACGAGGTTCGTAAAGGAGACTTTTCGAACGAGTATCGGAAAACTGCTTTTTTGCCCGAGGAAGTACCAGCCTCCCAAAACCACCCGAGGGCGGAAAAATATTTTTCTACATCATAACCCGTTGTACTATGTGTCCCATTCGAGTCAGTATGAATTACTTCCAAAATTTTGTTTGCCCTTTTTCTCTTATCCTCATAAGGAAATTTCTGCATAATTTTTTTAATACAAATTTAACACTTAAAATAGTTAGACTTAATATTTTCTGGTAATCCATCTAGTAATTTTTCATTACATGTTGTTCGTAAAATATCTAAACTTCTTCTTTTTCTGTCATTGATTTTTCAAATATATTTGTCATATTTTATTCTGTGATCATAACTGATCTATTTCAAAATGTAATATCACTTTTTTGAACTGAAACTGCAATTTGATATCCAAGTTTACTACAAATTTTACAAGTGTCATCTTTTGAGATAACTTTATTACTATTTGTATTTTTACCATAGCTTATCTAATTCCTATCTATTTCTTTAACAGATAAGACATTATTAAATTTAACTTCTAGATATCAATCCTTAAAAGTTACTAAAATATTTCCTACTTTTATTGCTTTCAAAAATCGACCATCCCTACTTTTACACTAACTGGTAGTTTAAAATTAGTACATTTATTATAATACTCATCATTATTTCCTATATGATCAGTGCAACTGCTGTCTAATAGCCATTTAACACTATTATCGCAAATATTATTGACTTTAACATTCAAATTTTTTTTCAAATCTTTCATGACTTCAGTACAAAAACTATTTTGCTGACCATAACCTGTACTTTCGTTGCGCTGATCTTGCCGCAATTAAAACGTGCTTTGTCCTTTTTTCTCTCTGACTTGAACATACTTGTATCTTTGTTACTTCTCTCTTCTCTCTCTTGAATTTCAATCATATTGATTTTATTTTTAAAAAATTGTACTGTCTAATCTGATTCTTTCAAAACGTCAATAAAATCACCAATATAACTTAATGAACTTGGCAAAGTTTTAAACAAATAACATAATTTTTTTTTTCACTGACCGTTCCACCTGCACTTCTCAGCTCGTTTATTAGTTTTTCAAACTCCGTGAATACAAACTTGACTCTTCCAAATTTTTTTATCCTAATCTTTCCAATTTGTTCCTTACACATACTTGCAGTGCGGTAAATTCTTTTATATACATCTCATCGAACTTATTTATTATGCTGGTGGCCGTTTCTTTGTCCTTGATAAATTTAAATTAATCATTTAAGATCGCACAAAATATGTAATTCGTTTTTTTCAAGTATGTTTCTAACCATTTTTCTTTTTTGTCCGATTTCTGTTTTTCTCTCTTAATCACCTCATTACAGTTTTTAAACTTAAAAAATATCAAAATTCTTTTCTTCTAAATACTGTAATCCTTACCATCAAAAACTGGTACTCTTATATCGTCCATCATCTTGGCTTCTTTTTCTTTTTCAGACGCTTTTATTTTTTCAAAAACAAATTTTTCTGCTATCAATATATTAGTAATTACTCGTTTCTACAATTTTCTCAAAACTTTTTCGTTGGATACACATCTTTTCTAAACTTTTTAATTTTCTTCATGCACGAGTTTTCTTTAAGGTTCACAGCCTCCGAAGAAAACCATGAAAATTAAAATCAAACGACACTGCAACCACGGACTTGGCTACTATGTTAATAAAACAAATATATGCCGAGGTAGCGAACACAATGAAAAGAACGGATTAACTAATAAATATGTTTATTTAGCATAAAAAATAAAAATTAATAACGATTCTTACAGTTACTTTCACGACATTGAGAGAGACGCGACTCGACTTGGCTACTATGTTAATAAAACAAATATATGCCGAGGTAGCGAACACAATGAAAAGAACGGATTAACTAATAAATATGTTTATTTAGCATAAAAAATAAAAATTAATAACGATTCTTACAGTTACTTTCACGACATTGAGAGAGACGCGACTCGAGCAAGCATACCTTGCAACGGCTATAATCAGTCTAATAACTCGTAACTATGTATACTCTTGTTTTTTTGGTATCCCATACGAGTCGTATCTATGCCGTACAGTAGATGTTGCTAACTACAACCAATATAAATTTACTTGTATTCTAACAGGATAAGTTCATGTATAAATCGCAAACAAGGTCCTTAGAGATTTAAGGGCATTGTATAAAATACACTAGTTTACTGGGGCGGTGGGTGGCATTCTTAGGTGGAGTTTTTAGACTTCTATTTTGAGGTAATGGCTGAACTTTGAGCCGATAGAGATATATAGACCCAAATCCACTTTCAGAGACCCCAACAACACATAGTAATATAGAAAAAAAAAGGTAAAAAAGAGTTTAGATGTTAAAATATTTTTGATTATCACAATGGCAAGTCAAATAATGACTACTGATTTCTAATAACGTGTTGAGAACTTAATGAATTTCTCTTTACTAAAAACTGCTTCCTTACACAGATTTGAGTAATTTAAAGGTTATTTTATATTCTTGGTGAAACAGAATATCCTCCTATATTATATTGTTAATTGGACAGGGCGTTCCACATTACCCCTTAGTGCTCCTTCACTGCCCTCCACTGCCCTTCAAAAGACCCCCTGTCATCCTCCTACTGCCCCCTCTCCCACAAATTAAGGTGAAATTCGTTTTATTTCTACATTCCTTTAACTCGATAAATATTATGTCGAGTTCCCACTATCCCCACCACTCCTCCATTGTCCCCCTCATCGTCCCTCCACTGTCCCCCCACACAATTTTTTTACCCCCGATGCCTCTTGCCACACGATATTTTAACTTTTTAATACACTTCTATTATTGGCGTAGAATAGATTAAAAGGATGGATAATAAACAAGCCTGCACTAAACATATACACAAAAAAACGTTTTAGTCACAATACAGGGGTGCTTGCTGTTATAAGATGAATTAGTAAAAATGTTTTCTCATAATGTAAAATATTAAGGGACAAAAATTCAAAATTTCAGCTATTTATTTAATAATTTCAGGTCAATAAGCTTACTGTGTCAAGATGCCCAAATATTTTTGGAACCACGAAAAGTTTCAAACTTCATAAAAAAAAATATACTAACAAATTTTTTGAATGTAATGTATGATTTATAGTTATGAAAAAAACATTACATATGCCACATGAGAGAGGAGACGTACGGTAAAATAAAACGTTGAATTAAAAATTGAACAAATTTGATGTGCTGAATTAACGTTTTCTCAAAACCTTATAAACGCAATATATGGTAAAAATAGATAGTATTCTTTAATATAAATCGTTAGCCTCGCAAAAATATAAAAATATAAAAGTAAGTTCTCAAGTGAACCAAATTTTTATCTTTATATTTGGCTTACAATGTTTTTCAAGAGAAATTTGCAGCATAACTTTGTCTAGTTCTTACACATGAATAAGATCAAACTGTGTAATTTTTATGTTTGTTTCATACTTGATATAAATCTTACGTTCAATAGACTAAAAAAGTGTTTTTATACACTAATAACAAAAATTGATTTATTAATTTATTCTGAAGTTTGTATATAAGAATAGGATTTTAGAAGTAGAAATAATCTCAAAAAAATGTGTAATTTTTTTCTATCTAAGTGGTAGCAATCGATATATCGATACATGTGCCTCACGTTGCAGTAATAATAAGAGAAGGCTATAAAAAATTAATAATTCCTTAAAACTCCTGCGATCTGCTAAATAAACTTTTCATAAACTTAAGGAAAATAGGACTAAAGACGTCTTCTTTCAACCTTACACATAAATTTTATTTTGAATGATTGTTTTAATTAGGATTATGAATCTGACAAAAAAAAAAATTATTTAATAAAATGTACTATTTTAATTTATACTTCTAAGGGCGCGTTATGCGCGAATGCAAGTCAACGATTTTACATTTGTGACCTGAAAAAAATGTGTAAAAGATTGGATTTCACTTGTTATATCCTCTTCGCCCCACATACCGTGCCATATCTTCCTACGCCTATTTAGTCAAATTCCGGAAGACAAAAAAAATACGATTCAAACTCATATTTTGGAGTAGAGAAGAAATTAGTAATTTCCTTATAGAGTTGCCCCAGGAATGAATATATCTTCCTATACAAAAGACACTTTTGCAAATCCATTGTTTATTGTTAATAACATATAAATAGCAAGACAGAGAAAAAAAAAATTTTTTATAGTAAACCAGTGGACAGTTGGTCCTTGGGTACCCAAGTATAAAGTTATACTTCTATTAAATTACATGGCAAACAATACAATTTTGAGTATAACAATGCCTTCTATGAAACAATATTGTGTACGAAGGTGGTGCACTTATCGTGGACATAAATATACCTGACTAAACTAAATAAATTAATGTACATTAAATAAAAATTTCTGTGAAAAATAATTTATAAACTGTAAGATAAGATAAAGTAATTGATTTTCTCGTGTTGGACGTGCTCATAGTAGAGTAGGGAAGAGCTGTAGCCAGTAAGTAAGAGGTCGGGGGTTGAAATCTCATTGCAAACTGTTTTTTTTTTTTTTTTTTTTTTTTAGAATTGGTTAACAGAAAAAGAAATAAAATTCATGAAATTTAAAATTTGTGGTATGGTGATGTGGTGTGGCATCATATCGTGTAGTGGAAACCGGAAGTACGTCACGAGGGGTGGGGTGAAGGAGTAGAATCAAGCAAAATCCACTTTCGTCACACTTTTTCTCAAGGTTAAAATCTGAAATCGTTGATTTACCCTTGCGCATGTCGCGCTTATAGAGGTCTATACGGTCAGTTTGTCGATATTTAGCTTTAGTAAGAACATTGTGTCTAATGTTTGTAATAATAACAAATGAAAAAAAAAAAGATTTTTGTGAATACTAACGTTTTGCCACCAAAAATTTTATGTTGTATCTTCAGCTATTGCAAATGTATGAGTCATCTTTGCATATTTTTTTCGAAGCAAATGTCTTTCCGTATCTTATAAAAAAACATTTAAAAAAAGAAACATTAATGCTATAGCTCCTTCTAAGGCCGGCGTACAAGGAATTGGCGTTTTTTACAATCAGGGACTGATAATTAAATTTTTTAATGCGAAAAAAATTGTGTATCATCTTTATTTATCTCTAGATTACAGTGCCTAGACACTTCATTAATTTCATTGGCAGAGAAGTAAGGTGACCAATCGATTGTAGTGCACATGGATCAAAACACGGGCTAAGGTTAGCGTTTGAAATTCAAAAAAATGTTGAACATAGTTATACAGTTACAAATATAGTATTACACATTGAAAATTTTCAATCAACAAATCTTTAACAAGTATACCTGTATTGTGATACCGTAAAAATTGATACACTAAAAATGAAGATTTTTATTTTTCTAATGCAATGTGCACTCAAAAGTAGAGTTAGCATTTTTTCATACATTATCTTCAAAAATCTTTTGTTACGATCAAAAACAGCCCTGAATAGTTAAGCTTGCACAGAATTGTGTAAAAACTGTTCAGGAAAAATTGCCTTAATATCGAGCACATTAAAGTTACGACTGATGAAAAAGACTGCATTTACGACGATTTATCGGAAATACCTCCAACCCTGGAGATATCAGAGAGAACAGACGATGAAATTGATACTGATATAATGCAAAAAACTTTAGACAGACGATAGTCAATGCGAAAGAAGATCCTCCAAAAAAGCGAGATTTGAATGTATCAAAAAAAGCTAAAACTAAATGTACACGAAAATTTAAAAAAATATATATTTTTTAGTACAATCAGTTTTTGCAATTATTTTGTTAATAGAGCATGTTAAATATTTAATACTATGTTTGTAACTGTATAATTATGTACAACTTACTCAAATTCTAACGTCAGCCATAACCTATGTTTTGACCCATGTCCACTGCAATCGGTCGGTCACCTTGCTTTCCTTTCAATGAAATTAATAAAGTGCTGTGGAAGTGTAATGCAGAAATACATAATGCTCATAGTAGAGTGGATAAGAGCCCTGGCCAGCATGCAAGAGGTTGGGGATTTAAACCTCTATGAAAACTGGGATTTAAATCTCTATGGAAAAGCAAAATCCACTTTTTCTCACACTTTTTCTCGGGGTCAAAATCTGAAATCGTTGATTTACCCCCGCGCATAACGCGCCGATAGAAGTATAACTTCAAAAAGTATACAAAATTTGTATGAGATATTTTTTATTGCTTAAGTTGCTACATACAATTTTTGGTAAAAAAATGTTAAAATGTACCAAAAGCGTTTTTTTATTATTTGTTATTCATGTACTTATTCATAACTAGCGTAAATAGAACATACAGAGTAATAGAAACATATGAATTTTTTAAGCAACCCTGCAGATGTATATGCAAGTACTTACTCGTGAGCTGATTTGCCTTAACATTATTCACAATGTAAAATGAAAGTAAATCTTATTACCCAATTACTTATAACTAAAGTGCCAGTTAGGATTACATCCAAAACAACAAAGTAATATAATGCTGTGTAGAAAGGTTATTATAAATTTTAAGTAGTATAGTTACTGATCACATTATTGCTTAAGTCAAAATTAGTATTCTTATAAAAGCTTGTTGGTACATATCCATTTTTATATTTTATCTAGATATTGTTTTCTATAATATCTAATAGATTGAGATTATTTGTTAATTCATTAAATTATTTTATAAAACTTATATAACTGTCCTTATAACTCACATTTTTTGTTATTTTTAGTAATCATGTTAGTTTCTTTATAGTTAAACTATTCGAAATCTGATATTGTTTTTGTAATTTACTGGTGTCAAATTGAATAGATGTAAGAACAAAGAGTAGTTTTACACATAAACATTTGTCAAATATTTATATTGAAATGTACATACCCATAAGTAGCCAAACGTACTTTCTTTTGTACTATTATTATGTAGATGTCAACAAAATATAGTATGACCCACAGTATCTAAAGCTTTTGCCAAATTAATAAAAGTTCTTGCAATTAGCCTACTTTTATCGAAGTTATGATACAATATTTCGGGTATTTAATTAAGTATATCCTTGGACACTTTTTATTTAATAAGACCATATTAATTTTTAGCAATGATGTTATCGTGAAATATGAAGTTTATAAGCCTGTTGTGAATTATTTTTAAAAATATTTTTGTTATGTTAAATACAAGTGATATAGGTCGGTAGTTTCATTTTTTTTTTTTTTTCCAGACTTATATATAAGTTTAACATCAGCATTTTTTAGTGCATCAGGCCATATCGATTCATCAATCTACATGTTAAAAATGTGCTCTAGTACCATGGTACAATAAAACAAGGTAGGCCCATGCGCATGTTTACATGACCAAACCAATCAGAGAAGGAGCCTGTATGACGTCATAATCAGCGCTAAACTTAAATTGCATATAAATAAATGAACAGCAAGCAACAAAGTGTTTTTGTTATTTATCGAGAAGGTGAGTGTTGATGGTCACTGTTACTTAAAAATATAAAATATAACGTCAGACTTGTAAAAACGACTGACCTGTTCAAAAATTTTTCTAAACTATAAGTTATAAGTTACGAAAGAGAAATGTGTTAACCCTTAAAAAAATTTTCAAAACTTCTTGAAAACACTAAGTTATCTGATTTTTGTTAAGATATAAAAAATTTTGCTTCCATTTTTCAAATTTTATTACTGCACATGAACTAATTATTACAAGTTAACTAAATTTTTTACTTTGTATTAGACATTTACTTTATGTTAGTTCAGTCTAGTCAGTTTATGTACAGGCTTTTATCATGATACTCCACTTAATTCGCTGTTATTAAAATGATTTAATATTTAGCACAAAATACATATTTAAATTTGGTACCTAATTATGACGTCATACAGGCTCCTATGCGAACTCGGATGAAAGTTGTCTGGCTAGTGAGCCTACCTTGCTTTATTGTACCATGCTCTAGTACATCACTTATATTGTTAGATAATGACTAAAGATTATTTGTTTTTATTTTATCCATTGCACTATTCTTGTTTTTTTGTTCCTTTATGATATCTTGGACTGCAAAAGTATTTGTAGGCATTGGGAAAGTAAGTTTATGTTGTTGTTTGATATTTTTAAGTTATGTGTTATTGGTTTTACTATATTTTTACTTCAATTAACACCTTTTTTACATAAAAATTTGTGGTCTATACGGTCAGTTTGTCGATATTTAGCTTTAGTAAGAACATTGTGTCTAATGTTTGTAATAATAACAAATGAAAAAAAAAAAGATTTTTGTGAATACTAACGTTTTGCCACCAAAAATTTTATGTTGTATCTTCAGCTATTGCAAATGTATGAGTCATCTTTGCATATTTTTTTCGAAGCAAATGTCTTTCCGTATCTTATAAAAAAACATTTAAAAAAAGAAACATTAATGCTATAGCTCCTTCTAAGGCCGGCGTACAAGGAATTGGCGTTTTTTACAATCAGGGACTGATAATTAAATTTTTTAATGCGAAAAAAATTGTGTATCATCTTTATTTATCTCTAGATTACAGTGCCTAGACACTTCATTAATTTCATTGGCAGAGAAGTAAGGTGACCAATCGATTGTAGTGCACATGGATCAAAACACGGGCTAAGGTTAGCGTTTGAAATTCAAAAAAATGTTGAACATAGTTATACAGTTACAAATATAGTATTACACATTGAAAATTTTCAATCAACAAATCTTTAACAAGTATACCTGTATTGTGATACCGTAAAAATTGATACACTAAAAATGAAGATTTTTATNTTAATATTTCCACTAAAATCTTTTAAACTAGTTGTATTAATATAATCTTGATAGTATCCGTTTTTCACTAGATTATTTAAAAAATCCTCGCTAATAGTGTTGTACTCTACTATATTTATGTTGGGGTCACAAATCATTAAATGGTTTTTCATTTTTTTTCATTTTTGTAAAAATTTTTTAATGTACAAATTAAATTTATTGCAAGAAAAATTGTGATATTTATATGTTTAGGGTATACCAATATTAATTTTATTATTTAGCATGATTCGAGTGTGTAACTTTTGTAGTTGGCCAATTTCAACTATTTCAGTGTTTTTATAAGTCTCGTTTTTAATATATAGCACTACTTCAACAGCTTTCATAATTTTTCTAAAAGTATTATTTAAATTGTACCTTTGTATAACATATGTTGGTAAAATTCAAGAATGGACAACTCAGCACACTATCATAACCAGTTTGGTCCTAAGTCTTTCAATAAAGATTTCTAGTTTCTTATGATAAGCATTTAAACTTCTAATTTTAAGGTATAATATTTTTTTTTGGTTATTTATATCCCTAATAAGAGACTCAATATCACAGTATTACAAATTCAGCTTGACTATGTTCATGATCAGGTCTTCAAGTATATTTACATTTTGCTCAACTGTTTTGAATAAGAGCGTTTATTCGTTGATCTCGATAAAATTTGCTGATTATTTATCCTATTAACTCATTGAGCTTCCTCACAAGTCCGTGCCAATATTGCACATTAAACGGGACAATCAGTTGTATCCGTTAGTTTTATTATTTCATTTTGTAGTATCACACACTTTGTAGAATCATTTGTTTGAGTGGTTGACGTCGTAATCATGTTATGTTTTATATTGCTGAGGTTACAGTTTATAAACTTAAGAGTTTTACTTTTGCATTAAGTAACTTTACGACAATCAAAACATTTTAGGCATACTGTTTTATTGTTGCATTTAAAGCCACTGTAACTAAGTCATCCACAGTTATTGGGTAGGTGCAAATGATGGCAATTTACGGATATTATCATCACGTATGCATAAGTAGGATCAATATTATGAAATTTTAATTATACAAATGTAAAAAAATGAGCTATGTGGTGGCAAGAACGGTTGTAAAATGTTTGAATGTTACAATCTAAGAATGAAACCTCATTAGTTTTCGATTTAGAGCACACTCTCAGAAGCAGACGGCAAAAAGAAAGATAAATACGCGAAATAAGACATGATCATTGTGATTTCTATTATTTAAACGTTTCTGAAATATGGGTGTAAGAGAGTGCTGTGTTGTTCAGTGTAACAGTAGCGCAACGACAGATGGAGTAAAATTACATAAATTTTGATGATTATCCCACTTTAAATAAAGGTAATTCTCATGTGCATTGCAACTTAGACAATTTTCAAAATAATCTGAATAAAACGTACATGCAGGTTCATTTTGTAGGGAGCTGAAGTTACAGAGGTTTGCCTCATTACGACGGCACTTGTCAAATTGCTTACTCCATCACTTTGAAATTCTATAACATCACACACATGACTACTTCCAACCAACTGTTTACCTTTTTTAAGGCTTCAGAGTTAAAACAAATCGAGTGTGTGATATTCCTAAAGCCTGTTTTTATGATAACACCCATTATTAGATTAATAAATAAATATACTAATTTTCTGCTAATTAATTGATTATTACTAAAAGTATGCATCGGTGTATGCAGTTGACGTACAATGCGGGTACCCACAGTTGCATGATTTTGACACCAAGAGTGGCGCTGCATGACATGCACCTGGCCAAAAGAATGGTTTAACATTGACAATAAATAACATTCAATAATAAATTATTTTTAACGTCAGTGAACTATAGTTACTAATAAATTTTTTTCCCACTCGTTTCTTCGGAATCTTCCATGTCGACTTAAAAGTACTTTTGAACACGGACCAACGTGCATTTGAAAAGAGATAAATCACCTGCAAATTCTATTCGTAGCTGCAGCACATCGACCAACTATGATTCACGCAAACGCACGTTGGCCTATGCTGACCGGAAGCGGAAAGCAAATGAGATAATAAAATACTTTTCAATACAGAGAAATGAAATAACTTTAAAAACTATTAGAGGCAAAAAGTCTAACTGGGAACAGCTAAACTGGGGTGCAATACTTAATGCCGGCACAACTTGATGAGATGTTAAAAATTAGAATAACGTAGAGTTAATGCATGTAGACAAATTATAATACATACTACAGTAAACCTAGCAGAGTGACATCGTTAACTTTTTGCTCGTTTTTATACATGAACTACCCTTTTATATCATAGAATTTTTTCGCAATAGCCTAATTTTTGTAATTTCGACAAATGTTACTACTCTTTAGAATGTAAAGGAAAGCAAGAAAGTTAAGCCAATAATTGACAATAGCTCCTTTCCCTCTTTCTGACTCAGACATGTCGAGAGAGAGAGTGTGTTCGGCTGCTCCAATATAAGTAACAGAATTTTTTAATCCCCAGGGCACCAACTGCCAACATCCTTTCCAAAGAGTAAGCAAATAAAAAATGAGAATTGATCGCACTACTAACATTTCGAAATATATTCGTAGCTAACAATAAATTAAAATGACCGGCAAGCTTAGTTAGTTTAACAAACAATGGGTCACGACAAACACCTCATTAGTATTTGGACCACAACTACAGCGACTTTAGAGAAAAGTGGTTGGACCGCTGTTAACAATTACTCTTTCTCGACTATCAACTTGTTCGATTTATGTATTTGGCAACTTTAGCAACTATTATGTTTATTAACGTATAAAAACTACTATCACTAAACCTGTTATTATTACAGCAACACATTAAACGATTATTCAATCTACACTTACGTAAAATATTGGGCAATTTTCACCGCTCTTGTTTCAACAAAATTGATTGAGTAAACGAACTATGCTTAGTCTAAGTAAATTTTTATAATATGTTATTCTAATGTTAATATTAAGTACCATGGAAATTCTGTAAAATTATGATGTAAAAGAGAAAGGAAGGGCACTAATGAGTGAATCACCTTCTCTTCTCTTGACGCACGGAGGAGAATGAGCTAGATGTAGGATGTGCTAGTTTTTGAGAGGTAGAACTAGAGCATTCCTAGCCAATTAGATTTTTGGCTATGGTCTTTTCTCTCCAAGATTTTCCCGGCAAAATTTTCCTGTGTCGTCTCGAACCAGCGCATCGCAGAGGTCCGCTACTCCTTACAAAAAGGCCCAGAGGCCCCGAGAAAAGGACTCGACTCAACAATAACCCTTCAAGGTAGACTGAGTAGTAAGAGTCTGCCTCTGCTACAATCCAGTCTACTGCGAAGCGAGGCACAGTACAGTTCAAAATTAACCCTCAAACGGTTAACTGGATGGTTAGAATCCATCTCTACTATCCCACGGTCCTCCACGAGTGCGGTTTCAAAAGTTTTAACCTTGGACACTTCGGGCTGGTTCCCCACATGTACATTCCAATACTTAAAATAAAAGTTAGTTTTTCCAAAGTATTAGAATAGTTAACTGTGATTTTCTCTTTTGTCGCAAAGTCTGTATAATTGCCTACTACGGCATCGATAAGTTCTAAAACAGCGAGAATAAGTAATCGAGTGTTTTTTGTGAATCTGGAGCAATCACATTCACTTCGGATGGTATTGTTGGCTCACAGGTCAGTCGCGAACTCAAACTATTTTTCCCTTTGCGGAACCTCTAGGGCGTAACTACCTTGAACCTCTAGATCACAGACGGAACACTAGTTTGACACCTTCGCGTTGGGTATTCCTAACGAATCAGAAGCGTGCTGCGAACGAGTGACAACCACTTTAATTTGATCAGGACAGTCCGACACCTACATCCATCCATCACCAGCTCTTGGCGATCTACGGGAGACATCATCTGCAGCCTGGCTAAAGACTACGCAATCACGAGAAGCCGGATGGCAGTGGGTGACCTTGTGATGATACGACGCTGATAAATTCCTGGAGTATGTGACGCTGAGGTGAGGTGGTGCGAGTGTAGGATGTTTCGTGGATAAGGGTAAAAAGTGGGCGTGTGGATGAGTGTGTGTGGTTGAAGGTACTGGGGATTTTGCTGGGGTTGTAGAGAAGAGTAAGAAGTGTAAACGAGAGGTCGAGATTGCTTAAGGAGTGAGAGAGCGAGAATTAGTTGGTTCAAGAGGAAGACGTTCGGGTGCTGGAAGAGTGACTGGGAAGCATGAAGGGATGGTGTGAGGACCACGGCGTGCGGGCGTGTGCGGAAAGCGTGACTGGGAAGTATAAAGGAATGATGTGCAGGTCATGAAGAGCGGGTATGAGTGTCTTAAAGAGAGAAAGAGAGAAAATAAGACCCGTGATCCGGACCACCCAAGGTGACAACGCCGGTTCCAGTATGGGAGCCCGACGTGCCTAATCGCCATGCCCGTGGGGGCCCCGTGAAACCCGGACCAATCGAGAGTAGCCTTCGAGATGGGGGGCCAATCGTGTGTGTGTGTGTGTGTGTGTGTGTGTGTGTGTGTGTGTGTGTGTGAAGCAAGATTCGTAAAGCAGGCCAATCGTGTGTGTGTGAAGCGGGATTGGTTAAGCCACGTCCGAGTGACGGCCATCGGCGAGGGGCCAACGGTCCGTTGCGAGAGGACGAAGTTTGTGTGCGTTACTTTCGTAGCGTCACCTGAGCCTTGGCCGCTAGCGTGCGGCCGCCTGTCCAGCTACAGGGCGCAATTAAACAAGTATAGGGTTATCTCGGTGCCAGGATAACACCAGGGTGACTCACGGGTACAGGTGCTACGGTACGATCGGGAATTCTCGCAGGTGAGCCAGATGTTCGTCACTCTGGCACTGGTCTCCCTTTGCACTTCAATATTGTGGAGTTCTGAGTGCGGGAACTTTGGGTGTGTGCATGTGCGTGTAGGGGTAGGTAGGTGTTCGAATGCGGGGTATGAGAGAAACTGTGTGTGTGTGTACTGTGAATTATAAGTTAGCGCCAGAGGTAGCGTCGATTTTTTAGAAGTGTTCATCTATGATAAATGAAATAAAGAGTAGTCTGAAGCATTGATGCTAGACGGTACTACGAAGTCGCACATGCGCAGAACAGCTTAATACTCATTCGCCAGTACAGCAGTGCGCTGCTTAAAGTAGGCCCCGCCTGAGCTCTCTCTCTAGCTTCCCCACTCCAGCCTCCCCCCAGATGGTTAACCCAAGCCTTCCCTAACAACTTATATACTGCTTTAGTATCACGTAGGAGAAAGTTGTTGGTAGCTGAGTGGGCTAGCGCACATGATGATTTTGCTCACTTAATCTTCGAATCTCAGCAGCGCAATTTTTTTTTTTTTTTTTTCTTTTAAACTACGCATTAAATTTAAATACGTACATGATATACGATAATTTAAAAAAATATAACTCTCGTGATTAATATGATAAAGTGATTATTAATTAGGTGAAATTTATACTAGCAGCCCTCCGTCTCGGCTTCGCCCGAGAGTTACTAAATGGAGCACCGTAGTGTGTTGACATAAAATGTGTAACGTTTTTCAGTTAAAAAATTTTACATTTATTCCTGACATCTCTTAGAACAAGAATCTTCTTACTAAAAACATATTTTTTCGCAATCCATACACTTTATTTGGTCAAATAATAAGCTGTGAGAATTAAAAAATTATAATTATGCTAAAAAGTACCATGCGTTCCTTATGCCATACAATAATTGTTGGCCATAAGAAGTGGTTGATTTGCAGTTTCTCCCGTATAATTTACGAAAAGGGCTATTTTTTAAAGCTGTTAAGATTTTAAACTCCTAAAAAATATATATTANAGTGCGTTGTATCGGGACGGCTTCACGTCGACGTGAAAACGTTGATTTAGGGCTGAAAGTGCAACGTTAAAAATGAGGAGTCTTCCCAGTTTCGCTGCTCACGTCTTACTACCTTGAAATCTCTTCTATCTCTTATCTCTACATTTTTTATTGCCACAAAAATACATATTTATTTTCTATTTAATTAAAAATTCTAATTTTGATATTTAAAGATTCAAGAGATTACTGTGAGAGTAAAATTCATCAGTTGTTTTGATGATCTAAGGTGGAGAGATTAGTAGAGATTGATTCGTAATGCTTGCCCGTTGGAGACTCCCGTTTGCTCAAGTTTTTTTTCCTTCATAGCTGTTAGGTTCACCCAGCGCAGACCTTGGAGAGGATCAGTGATTCCTGGTTAAATGCTTAGAGTCGAGAGGGATATAGGTGCTAATAATCGCAACAGGGTATATTGGAAAGAAAACTTCAAATGTATCTAATAAATACAATTTGAGGCATCAAGAAACTGACGCAGAAAATTTATAAAGATTGGAACAGCCAAAATCGCCAAACAAAGAATCCATTACGTGAGGGATCAACTTTTTATTTTACCCTCACAGTAATCTCTTAAATCTTTAAAGATTTAAATTAAAATTTTTAAATAAGTAGAAAATATATGTGTATTTTTGTGGCGATAAAAAATGTAGAGATTAAGCTCCAGGACTTTGTTGCTCTGGTAATAAAGTTGTGAGATAAGAGAAAAAAGAGTTTTTTAATACATATTTTTTAGGAGTTCAAAATCTTAACAGCTTTAAAAAATAGCCCTTTTCGTAAATTATACGGGAAAAACTGAAAATCAACCGCTTCTTATGGCCAATAATTATTTTATGGCATAAGGAACGCATGGTACTTTTCAGCATAATTATAATTTTTTAATTCTTACAGCTTATTATTTTATTAAATAAAGTGTACGGATTGCGAACAAATATGTTTTTAATAAAAAGATTCTTGTTCTAAGAGATGTCAGGAATAAATGTAAAATTTTTTAACTGAAAAACGTTACACATTTTATGTCAACACACTACGGTGCTCCATTTAGTAACTCTCGGGCGAAGCCGAGACGGAGGGCTGCTAGTATAAATTTCACCTAATTAATAATCACTTTATCATATTAATCACGAGAGTTATATTTTTTTAAATTATCGTATATCATGTACGTATTTAAATTTAATGCGTAGTTTAAAAGAAAAAAAAAAAAAAAATTGCGCTGCTGAGATTCGAAGATTAAGTGAGCAAAATCATCATGTGCGCTAGCCCACTCAGCTACCAACAACTTTCTCCTACGTGATACTAAAGCAGTATATAAGTTGTTAGGGAAGGCTTGGGTTAACCATCTGGGGGGAGGCTGGAGTGGGGAAGCTAGAGAGAGAGCTCAGGCGGGGCCTACTTTAAGCAGAGCGCTGCTATAATGGAGAATGAGCATTAAGCTCTTCTGCGCAAGTGCGACTTCGTAGTACCGTCTGGCATCACTGGTCTGAAGGTAAAATTTGTGTTAGTATTTTTTATGTGTACGAGTATGAATTATTTACATCCTGATTATTTCCCTCGGGAACTGTCTGCCTCCCGAGGGCAGTTTGCGATGAAGCCTCTTCTAGGTAAGGAGTCTATATCGAGGGAGCAGAGCTGAGCCAAGCCAAGGCGTTTGAGATAGTATTGGGTCACATAGTTTTATTGTTTTAGGTGTCGTATGTGATCGGATGTGTTTTAGTGCGTTGTATCGGGACGGCTTCACGTCGACGTGAAAACGTTGATTTAGGGCTGAAAGTGCAACGTTAAAAATGAGGAGTCTTCCCAGTTTCGCTGCTCACGTCTTACTACCTTGAAATCTCTTCTATCTCTTTCCTTTCCCCACTTCTCTCATACGACGTAGCTCACACACGTCTCATTTTCCCCTTAACTACTCGTATATACACACACTCCTGTATTACTGGAGCATTGCAATTTTACAAAAGACACATTAAAAATACAATTAATTATTACAATAATCGCTAAAAATCGACAACCCATCTATTTTCTTATCAATCTACCGATTAACACTAAAATGTACCCGTATAGATATATCTGCGAACACAGTATTAACGTTAACATCACTTATAGTTCTTTAATCACACATTTCTTCTTATCATTCCCTCTTTTTCCGCTCGCACTTCTCTTTGCTTGTCACACTGGCTATATGTCTTTGTCGCCCTCTCCTCTTTTCTCGCATGAAACATAACGAAACACAAACACACGTCCTCAGGGCATTAAAACGAGCCTAAAACATCAAATTTCACAATGGGTCGAGTTTTGGTGTTTGTCAGCTCAAAATGAAAATGACCCCGTCGGATTAATAAGCGCAAGCTTAGACTCGAATAATACGTTGCTCTGACGTAAAATACTTATTTAATACGCTAATTTTTTTTATTTAAAAATTTTTTTTGCAAAACCATAAAATTAGTATTCTTTAGCTCAGCAGCGTCCTTAAATATTATTTATTATGTATGAATTATCATTAATTTGTTACCTCTACAGTTAATAACTGATTGTTTAAAAAAAATTGTTTTTTTTTAGACTGTTTTTCAGGTTTTAACAGTTTTCTTGTTATGTAAATACATTACTTTACTTTTATTGTGTATTTTTCTTCCATATTCTTTTTATCCGTAACAAAAACAATTTTTTTGCGTTAGGACGCTCATTACAGTCAGTGGGGGAAAGTTCAGAGAGGTTAAAGGAGAACAAATATATGCAGTAAATGATGGCAATTATTTTTCGTATACAGATATACTTGCATACACGCTTCTACGCAAACTTGACACCTTTTTTCTTATTTTATTGCAAAAAATAACTTGTGGATATATTTCAAAATTCAGTAAGTTTGTCCTTAAAGGGTTATTACTTGAGGAAAATGAGGAGACGACTGAGCATATTTAGTTTTGATAATTATTTATTGAACTAACTTGATAAAATTAACTGACAACTGACTACAACGGACTTTTCTATGTATACAGACTTAAATTGTCGGGGAGAGCGAAATATAGCGTGCACACGTGACTAGGGTCAAATCAGAACTGCTGCATACCTGACTGGTGCTATTCATACTCCTCCTTCAACACAGGCATACATACACTCGCGCATGCGTACAGTCTATCGATACAGTTGTGCACTTTGACACTCCCTCCCTATTTGAGATAGCTAATAAACTATAAAAGTACAAAAATAGACATAATTTTATTTCATATACTTGAATTATTTTAATTTTTAATTTTCCATGGCGCTAAAAACAAGATTTAAACAGGCCAGGGATCACAATCATCTAGCGAGTACCTTACTTTTTGTCTGAAACAAAATGTGTCATATTAATCATTTATTTTGGTTGCAGACTTCATTAAAAATATGATTTCTGAATTTTTCGTGGAGCTCGGTAGGCAAGGGTTTTGTAAAAATGTCTGCCGTCTATTTTTTTGTATTCTCCCATTTTGCCTTAACCCGATCATAGATTACACATTCCTTGTCATTATGCTCATGTATTTCTGTCATATGCCTTAATTTTCCACCCCCACTTATCTTTGAATTCAATTCGGCTGTCTTGCTGTCATATCACAGGTCAGCCGGACGATAAGTTTTATTTTGGATGATTTTAAGGGAATTGTCCACTGCTATCAACTCTCTACAATCTTCACTTAATGCCACATATTCAGCCTGACAAGTAGACAATGCTACATAGCTCTGCTTGTGAGTTCGCCAGGCAACGGAATCTCCAAAGAGTCTGACGAGGTGTCCGCTCGTCGTTAGAGAGCCCTTGCAATCACCAAAGCTGGGATCTGAGAATGATTCTAAGTTGCTTTGCCTTCTTAAGAACTTTAAACCAAAAGATTTAGTGCCTGCTAAGTACTGGAAAACCCTTTTGACCATGTTTCAATCTTTATCAGTAGGATTTATCTGATGTCGACTGAGTACATTTACAGCATAGCTGATGTCTGGACGTACAGTGTTAGGTACATATATTAAACAGCTCACAGCCTCTCGATAACGATCATTTTCTGTCAATTTTGTCCCTTTTAAATCATTCTGCCTTTCAGATTATTCTCTTTGTTTGCTTTGTTGATTTAACACGTATCCGGTGACTATGGGAGTTCTCACGGGTTTTGAATTTTTGAATCCAAACTTATCCAGAATTTTATCTATATAATCAGTCTGAGTCAAGGTTAAAACCTGCCTCTTCTTCTCTGTAACGGACATAAGCAGGTATTAGATGCCAATACGTGCGCTTTAAGTAGAAAGAGAAGAGGTAGAGAAAATGTCTCGGAGAAGACGTATAGCTCCTATTCGTGGCACGAGATTAATAGAGCTCGTGGCAATATAGCTGGGTAGTTTTCAGGATCCAGCAAGCTTGCCTCTGTCATGTAGTTCCGGTGGGGGTGATGAAGACGAAAAGGGCTTTATCATGCCTCGTTTACCAGCTGCGAGACAGAGCTGCGTCAAAAGAGTGAAGGTAAAGAATCTCGAGAAAACAGCTAAAAAAGGGCTGGTGAGCTTTTTCTGCTTCTCTCCTTTTGATAGCAAAAGACGATCGATCGTGGTGGGGGAAAAGGTGTGTATGTGTATGTGTAAGCTCAGAGGGGCTAAAAAACAAAAGACGTGGAGCTTGAAAAATTATATATAACAAAAAGAAAAAGTGAAGTCAGTTGTGTTTGAAGAGTGATTCAGATAGGTAAGACTCTCCTCCTCTTTAAAAAATTTCATGCAACTATTAAGATAATGAAATTCATTTCTTTTACGTTTTCCTTGCATGTTTTCTTGTCACCTTTTCATGTGATTTTAACACTTTCTCTTCTGACTTTGATACCCAGAAATGATTCTACTTCACCGAGATCTGTCATCTCAAATTTGCTTTGCAGACTTTCTTTAACAGACTTTAAGCGATTTGGATCATTACCTGCAATGATCATGTCATTAACATATAGAACTAAAATAAGAATTTTATCTGCCTCGTGCCAAGTAAACAGGCATGGTTCTGAAATGTGTGACTTCAGACCTATTTTGTTGCTGCTTCTGAAAATCTTTCATGACATTTTTTAGAACTGATCTGTAGCCCATACAAGGCCTTTGCAGCTTACAGACTTTATTCTGAAGTTCTTGGTCTGTGTAGTTTAAGACTTCTTGTTTCTCCATGTATATTTCATCATCAAGAGTACCATTTAAGAAGGCTGTTTTTACGTCTAGTTGACAGTTATCCAAGTTTAATTTATTGACCAGATCTAGAACCGTTCTGATCAAGGTCAATCTCGAGACAGGGCGTAGATTTCTGACAAATCGTATTCATCTTTGTCTTTGAATCCTCGAATTAACAGCCTTGTCTTGTATTTTTTCTGCCCTTGGGAGTCAACCTTTTTCTTTAGCACCCAGAGAGAGTCAATTGTATTTGAGCGTCTGCCGTTTGTAAGTCCCACAGGTCTTTCTTTAAGAATCCAGACACTATTTTTCGCCATTAAGTCAAGCTCATCTTGTATCGCCCAAATCCAGTCTTTGCGATCTACTGCCTTCATTGCTCTTTGTATGATGACGTATCTTTGTTGATCTCAGCGAGCAGCATGTAATGGGTGAGATCTTCAGCAGCTGCATCGTATTTTTCTGACATGTCTATGTTGTATTGTTTGAAAATTACATCTTACATTAGATCTTTAGCAAGAGCCTAACCTGCAAAACTGACGTCTTGTATCAAAGTTTTGTAAGCAAGAATTGTTTATTCTATCTGTTCTTCCATTTCTGCTGACTTTTTCGGCCTTTCTGGTTTTCTTCGTACAACCGCAGGCTCTTCCTCCGTTGTTCGCATCTCTGCGCATCTTCCCTTTCTTTCTCGAAAGTCAAAAACCACTCATCTAATTTTATGTATGTAGTCACTTTCTCCCAATTTTTAATTAAATTTTTACCGTATACATCTCCATACACGAAACGCTCATTAAATCTGATGTCCCTGCTTTCGTAAAACTTTCCTTCATCTAGGCATAGCAGGCGACACTCTGTGGGTGTACGGCCCACCATGATCGTTCGCTGTCCTTTAGCCTGAATTTTCGTGTTGGTGTTTCTTTGAACTCTCATTTAAAAGACGCAACCGAATCTTTTCAACTGACTTCAATCTGCTATTTTGTTCGGGGCAAGTTTGACCAAGGGAATTTCCAAATTGTTCAAGCGGTATGGAGTGCGATTATACGCAAAGACTGCAGCGTTTAAAGCCAAGTCCCACATGTTTTCCGGGAGTCCTGAGTCACATGTGAGAGCTCGTATTTTCATTTGAAGAGTTTTGTTCAGTCTTTCTGACGTACCATTTAATTCGGGGATATCCAGACAGCTCAGTTAAAGTTCAGCTCCAAGGCTATCCAGTACTTTTCGGGAAGGCCCCCTGGTAAATTCTGTGCCCTGGTCTGACCTCAGATAACATACTTTAATATCGTTTCCTAGAAGATTTTCACAGCCTTTGACGAAATTTTCCAAATATTCACCTGTATCACTTTTGTTTTTCATGGGGTATGCCATTGCAAATCTCAAGAGATCATCAACGAACACAGAAATAAATCTGTATTTTTTCGAAAAGAATGCTGGACTTATTACTCCCATGGTATCAGAATGAATAATCTAAAGTGGTCTATCTGCTCTTTCTCTCACGGAGGGGAAAAGCAGTTTCTGAGACTTTGTTTTAAGACAGACGTCCCACATCCTTATTGCGTCACTAAAAATAGCCTCCTTCAGACTTTTTATTTCCAGATAAGCTTTCTGCAGCTCTCTGAGATATCCCAATGACACATGGCCCAACCTGACATGACATAGCATAGCCCCGTTATTGTCTTTGAACATTTTATATTTCTCAGAAAATGGACTTCGCACTTTATTTATTGGTTTAGTCTCGACAGTCCCAACATCATGAAACTTTCTATCTTGTATCAGAAATAAATAGTCAAAAGAACTGTCATCTAGATCCACCCTTCCGATCAAGCTCTTCGAGTTATTTGTTAAATTCATGCTTTTTGGAGCCGAGTTTTCAGGACTAGTCTGTGCTTCTGACTCTGCCGTTAGTATTTTCATTCTTTTACCACTTCCGATCTGTCTTTGACCATACTTGCTAATGCTATCCGACTTTATGAATTTGACTGTCCAGTACGGTTTTTGGTATGAAATCAGGATATCCAGACATTTTCTGTTTCAGGATCGAAAATGCTAATTTCTTTATCATCCAAATAGATAGACAGACCAATGTCAGCAAATTTACGTAAGGAGAGTAAATTTCTGACCAAGTCCCGAGCACAAACTACTCCGTTCAACTCAACCTCGTTATTCCTATTTCTAAGTACCATGCTTCTCACCCCCTCCATTCTCAAATCCGCAGATGAGTCTGAATTTGCACATTTAATTTTTCCAATTTTTCTTCTTTCAAGATTTTTAAGTAATTTTTTCAACTCAGTAAAATAGTCAGTCACTCCCGAATCAGCGATGAATTCAATGTAATTAGTCGCATCCGATTCTGAATTATTTACCCAATTTGCAGAGTTAGAAAACAGAGTTTTCAGAGGCTCGATCAACGTCAGAGACTAACTTTTATTTGAACCCGATGCGTTTTGTTTTTCCTTAATATTCCGATCCTGGTCAGAAACTTTCTGCCTTTTGAAATTTTTTCCGTCTCTGATGTTGCTAGAGTCTCTTTTCTGCCCAAAACCTCAGTAATTTGAGTGCCACCGACCTCTGCCACGGCCACGGCCGTGACCATCTCGATTTCCTTGACTTCCTCGCCCCTGCCTTTTAAAATCCCAGGAATCTGACTTGATTTGCTCACTACATCTTGGACTGCACTTTTTGTGGGCTGGAATGTCATTTACAAAAGTGCCACAAGTGTAGCACTTGTTAAGCCCAGTTCCAGCCTTTAGGCATCTATCGACCATATGGTCCCAGTCGTCGCAGTCTAAGCACCGATGGTGATCTTGGGGCCATGACGCTGTCAACGCCACCCTCGTGGGTCGGCCTCTAGTGGCTTCTGCCAGGCCTTCCGACTCAACCTTTAACATGTACGACATAAGATTTTCATACGTTATACCCTTTCCATCTTTATTTTGCATTTTGAGCGTGAAGTCTGTCACCAGCACGCTAGTTATTATTCCTACTACGGCGGTATAGAAGGCATCTCGCTTTTTTTCTTTAGAAGAGGGACCAGACGTACTTATAATCTCATACTTTCTTACCAGTTCTTCAAATCTTTAAATAAATTTAGACACCGATTCTTTCCTTTTATTAAATTTAATTTCGTACAGTTTTTCCCAAATCACGGCCATCGTGATGGGCGTTTCTCCTCTTCTAAAATTTTTCAGACTTTCTAAAACTGCAATTGGGTCTTGTAGTCGCAATATCATAAGACAATATCTCTTAGCTACTTTCTTTAACAGTATATCTGTGACTCTCAACTTATCATCACGAATTGCGTTTTCATTTATTGACTCTAAGCTTTTAACCGACGGATTAATAATCTTTTGACCGGAGTTCTGACTTCAACTTATCATAAAAGACTTAAAATTTAACATTTTTGGTTATACTACAATTAAAGAAACTATAAGATTCACGTCTGAGTCTGGAATTACTCGTATTTAAAATTGTTGTAGCAATAAGTTCCACGCCACTTTTAGATATGTTGTCTGTCTTTGTTTCGTCGAGCAAAGTTTTTAGTTTTTCTTTTATGCTCACCTGATTTCTTTCAGGTCTTTGGCGTGGAGTGTGAGAGGGGACCGAATTTGGCAAGTGCCTCGAGATTTACGAGCCTCTCACTCTACCTGTTCAGCCTTTGGTCGAAATTTTGCAAGACCGTATAAAATTTCTATCTTGCCAGCTCTTCTTCCTGCCTTCCCTCTTCTGCCTTTCCACTGCAACCTTCCTATTCTCTTCCTCCTGCCTTTTCAACATCCTGTCGAATTCAGCCATCAGACTTTCTAGTTGGCGTGTTGGACTGTTTTCTGAAAATTTTTAAATTTTATTTTCGTTTGAAATCGACGGTCGTTCATTTACTGCCTTCAACCATTTGTATTTATTTAACACTATTTTTACTTTTATTATATTTATCTAAGAAGTTTCGCCTGTGCTTAATCTGAAAACTCTTTCTGCTTCCTTCTCCGATGTGTTCTCAATGCCTGCCTTTCCGTCTGATTTCAATTTCTCGTCACGTTTTCTGCCCTTACCGATAGCATTGAGAGCATTTGTATCAGACGTTTTATAAACCGACCTTATCTCATCAACCATCGGATTCACATTAACTGACTTTACAGATAAGCCGGGTTCATTTTGAGCAGAATTTCTATTTCCGTAGTCTTCCTTAAAAAGATCTCCTGGTAGTGTTAGTTTTCCACCCTTCAGGTCGAGAAAATTCAGCAAGTATAAAATGTCGTTTCCGATCAGGAACTCTAAAACGCAACAAATAGCAAGAGTCTTTATAGATTTAACCTAGACTAACTGAACACAAGTCGTTTCTAGTTATCTGGCCCGGTGGACACAAACGTACTCGAACACAAAGCACTATTCTGTGCTGGGCCGCTACACAGCCCTGCGTGACCGAACACAAGCCTCACATGACTGTGCAGGTCACAGCGAAAAAATTATTAAGAAAATGTATGTTACACATCTTCAACATTTATGACTTCATGCCCGACGTGTGTCTTGATACCGCTATCATCTACCGATATAATAATTTCCGAATCTCGTGAATTTGGCCTCACATGCAAACAAATTTCATGGCAGACTCTAGATAGGGCATCGAATGTCCGCTCATCTAAAATATTTTTGCTGCCTTTTATACCGAAAATATTTAACGAACTATCTCTGACTTTTATTTAATATGAAATATCTGCCTTTGTTGTATCGATCCTGGAGATTTTATATATCAGCCTTTCTGCCTTTATTTGAAGAAAAAAAAAACACTGACCAGGCATGCCTACAGTTACTATAAAGGAACGCGAGAGAGAAATATTTTGTGGTTAGAAGTTGTCTCCAAGATTAGACACAAAACGTTAAATGATATTGCGATCACTTACCAACATTTTCTACCCCAAACCAAGCTGTGTTTGCCGCCTTGGGAGATCCTGGCGGCAACACCATCGCTACGGCCTCATCCTTGATCCCGGTCACTGGGATCTCCTCGTCCACTGAAGTCGCGATTTTCTCGCTCTCCTCCTTAGCCAGAGCTGGTTTCTTGTTAACCATTTTTCTCCCAAAGACATGAAAAAGGAATAACACACGAGAGAAAAGTGCGGTGAAGCGTGCTAGGGTCCGTAACCTGAAGGGTCATTACTTGAGGAAAATGAAGAGACGACTGAGTAGATTTAGTTTTAATAATTATTTATTGAACTGACTTGACAAAGCTCATGGACGACTGACTACATCGATCTTTTCTGCGTATACAGACTTAAATTGTCGGGGAAAGCGAAGTATATCGTGCACACTTGACTTGGGTTAAATCAGAACTGCCGCACACCTGACTGGCGCTGTTCATGCCTCTCCTCAAACACAGACATACATACACTCATGCATGCCTACAGCCTATCGATACAGTCGTGCACTTCAACAATCCTGAAGTAATCTTTATAGAAAAAACAACTTGGAGATCTCTGTAGATCGTATAAATAAAATTTTATGTGATTTATTCATAATGTTATATGTAAGATTGAGATTTTTAAAAGAAAACATGAAAAAAAGATGCATTTCAATTCTGCGATTTTTTGTGGAAATTTTTTATGCTATTTTAAATATACGTTTGATTTTTTCATAATATTTATTTAAAAAATCTATTTGTAATTACGTCCTGAAGAGACCTTTACTGGCATGCAATACTATCCCATAGAAGGAATCGGTACTACAGGATCATTTTCTTAAACTTTTTAGATATAATTATATTGTTGGTATTAAATATGAACTAGGGATAAGTGTCTGAGCGTACTTCACAGATGTGAGCACGAAGTAAGCGATGTAACCAACGTTATTAGCAGTAAGTTGTTTTGAAATCATCGGAAGATTCGATGAAAACGTACAGTCTTGTGTTATCCAGCCTGGTATCACGTCGTGCCATAACTTTCATAAAAACTTTTTTTAAGTACGTAGTAAGACTTTTATAATTGATACGTACATCATCACCTTTGTACATATTATCGTTAAATAGGAGTCTTATTTATGTTTATATATTGTCTGCCATAGAATTTCATAGAAGTATAATTTTGTACTCGGTTACTTAAGCACCTACTGTCCACTGGTTAAATATTTGTTCGTGGAAGGGCCGTTACCGTCGCGAGCTAAAGCCCAGACCACGTCGAAGACAGATACAGGGAAAAGGATTAACGCCAGACTTGTAATTGTAAATTAACAGCAGCATATATTTTCAATCAATTGCTATACTATGTACAGGTGCGAACTGAGTGAAGTGTTCAACTCAGCCACGGCGCTTGCTTGGACTGACTAGTGCTACGCAGAGCACGGTGTATTTATATGCTTATATGTGAATGTTTTCGAATATTTCGTTTTGCAGATAACAACTATTGAATATATTATAACGTAGAAAAGTATAAATGTAGCACAGTCTCTAGAGTATTGTTTTAATCCAAGTAGTAACGTATGAAACATAAGATATTCAATTCTAAGAAGCTCGTGGAGAAGTAACACACATTTAAATATGACAGCAATTTCGCATAGCAATAAAATGTACAGTACATTTAAGCACAAGTTCACTTTAAAACTGAACAATATTATTTACATATTATATTAATTATCAATTCAACAGCATATTCAAACAATAGAAAAAAATATTTCTTGTTTCTTAATAATATTTATAAATCTCTTATGTCAAAATTACATTGTATGACTAAATTGTATTTTTTTATCTCCGTATCAATGTATACGTTAGTTAGCTTTCAGGTTGCACACATAAGAACTTGTTAGATATATGCGTATTTTGACCTAATAATTTATGAGTCTATTAAAATTTATTTCTTACTCAACTAAAAATTAAATTTGTTAATTATTAAACGTTCAAGTAAATCATCAAAAAACTAGTTTATTTGTTTTCTATAACTTTTCAAATTTTACCTGCTTACCGACAGCATGTTAACAGTTGGCATGCCATAGTTGTACATAGAACCTGCCCCATGTTAGACGACACCGTGTGTCACAACGAATAGCTGAATTTTTGTTTTATAAAATGAATTGGTAATTGTTGAAACAATGTATATTGTTAAAATAAAGTTCCTTTTCTCATGTTATAAGGTTTGGGTGAAAGGGGGCTGAATCAAAAAAGTGTAATAAGACTTTTTTCTGATCCTACCACACTTATGCAGCCATGTATAAAACTACATACATTGCCACACGCAGCTCTCTCTTCCTGCACGTGCAAGAATACCTTCTATGAAACAACATTGTGTACGAAGTGGTGAAATTATCGTAGAAATGAGTATACCTACGTTGATTGAATAAGGTTTGTAATTATATTCAAATATTCGATAAATTAACTATTATAAGCAAAATATTACGGTACGATGCAATATAAACAATATATAGACTGGCCAGAACAAAATTGCGCTTTCATCAAATTTTCCGATGATTTCAAAACAGCTTCCTACTGCCTATGCTGATGATATCTTTAACGTCACGTTTACATATATCACATATGCTCACACACTTATTCCTAGTCGATATAATATTAAATATCCAAAAGTATGATTGTATTTACAAAATTAAAAAAAACCATCCCGTAGGAGCACTTTTTTAATAGGGTAGTATTGCATGCCAGTGAATGTCCTTTTAAGACGTTCATCACACATAAATTTTTCAGACAGGTATTCAGATTGTACGTACATTCGAAATTGTATAAGGAGTACCCAAAAAAAAGCTGATGATTTAACTGTACTCTTTTTTTGTGTCTAATTTTAAAAAATCGCAAGTGAATATGTAAACTTGTGGAAATATCACATAAAACTGCATTTATATAATTTGTAGAGATCTCCCAACTTTTTCGATACAAAAGATTACTTTCAGATAAGCTTACCTAATTTTTAAATAGATCCACAAGTTAGTTTTTAAACAAATTTACACAAAGGGGATCAAGTATGCGTAAAAGCATGTATGTGAGTATATCCACACGAGAAAAACAATTGCCAGTTTTCCTGCACATATTTGCTCTCCTCTTACTTCCCTGAACTTTTTACCCGGTAACCATGTGAAAAACGTTCAAAAGTCAAAAAATCATTATAATTAGGAATGGCAAAGTTGTGAAAGAATAAAACACAATGAAAATTAACCCTACTCTGATAAAAAATACTAATTTCTAAGTTTCCGAAAAAAACAATTGACTGAAAAACTCAGTTTATTAAATAAACTATTGATTGATCGATTATTGATTTGTTTATGTCGTAACGACGGTGCAATGTATTATTCGAGAGTAAGCTTTCGCTTAATAACACGGAACTCACGCTGGGTGCATAGGTGGGACGTTGGGCTAAAGGATAGTTCAATCATACGATACGGTATTTTAAAAGAGGCTACGACTGTTTTAACACGACTCAAAGCGTCTGCTGTGTAGTATTCCAATGCACTTACTCGCAGCGTACCTAAGGTTTGTCGATATTACCTGAAGTGGCGTACTGAATGGTGTTCCATTCGCGATTTAAAAACTACCAATACCGTTACGAGTAAAGGTATCGTTTCTAGAGGTTACGTGAAAAGGGTCGAGTATATTTTAGTAGGTATACTGTGAGGATTCTGACTCACCTTCCCCCTAGGGTGGCAGGGGGGAGCTGTAGCATGAGAGTATGGGGCTCCCCCCTCCAAGTGGGTGGCTCTGAGCTGTCACCACTCCGAGTGGAGGGGGGTGGGTGGACACTTGTGAGAAGGCCCCTGTGTGACGTATGTGTACGTGTGATGGTGTATTGGGCCAGCCGTGCTATTGTACGAGCTTTTGCCCCCCCCCCTTTGACCACTACACGCATGCATGAAAATGTACACATGTCCATGTATAAGTACTCGCGCGAGCTAATATTTTCTAAGTCATCATATATGTAGACATCAATGAGATAGAATGAGTAAGCGTTTAGTTGAATCATGCACTTTACTGCAAAGCCCTATAGACGTTATAGTAGAACACTCTGTTATCACAATTTAGACCCCACAGATGTTAGCAATACTTCTCTAAATAAGACTGCCTCAAAAGACTTTGGCTTGTTTTGTTCTTTGAATTGTATTTATGAATGGTTCAACAGTCTAACAGCTAAAGACATCCCAAACATATAACTATAAATGGGAAAAATAATAAATTTGAATGCGTCTTGGAGAACGATTTTCAGTTGACAAAATGCTTACAATCAAAGATATAGAGGAGCCTCAAACTCCAGAAGACTCTCTTGAGCCAGTCATTGAAAGTGCGGTTGTTCCCGCAATCAATGAGGATTTGTTACAAGTTCTAAATTTTCGACGAAGGCGAACGTTTCCCTTCGATAAAAGTATATACAACGTAGTAGCTGAGGTATAAGTTTGGCCAAATCATTATAGATACTATAGTATGTATACAAATGACATTCGTCAGTTAGAATAAGAGTTCCCAAATGCTTTTACTGGCACCTACAATTGGTGCAGTTATAACACATACTACTCCGTAGGAGTACCTATACACATGTTGGTGTATTTTAAAGAACATGGATATTCTACTTTTACAGCGATAAATTTACTAGAGTTTCAGCATACAATTGGAGAGGATCTCATTTATTTAAAACGTGACATCATCTATAACAGCAGGTAAAGTTTTGAATAAAAATTTTACACAACTTTTATTCTGCACAGATTTTATCTTAATAAATTGTGTTCTTACAGGATAAAATAATGAAATGCATCAGCAGTACAAAATTATTTTATTTTAAGTGATAGAAATTCAAGTGATTAATTATGTTTATATGAAAAATCAACAATTTTTTTAAAGTGCTAAAAACAGTACGTTGTTATGAAAAGTGTTTTTAATTGTGTTAGTGATTATTCGTTTAGTTAAATATTTTCTGTTAGAATATTTTTTACTTGTAATAATATATTTTTTACTAAGAAATGTAAATATTTTTGATAATAGCTTGTTTTGGCTTACTCGTTTTAGATGTAGTACCTTACCAATAAATATAGTCATCTAATAAATTTAAGGTTGTTAGGATAGTATGTAAATGGGTTTTAATAATAACAAACAATTGAAATTTAATACATATATTTGTAGCTTCAAAAAATACAAAAAAATTTCATGATTCTGACAAGGACTGATTATTGATTCTTTTTTTTTAATATCTCATATCCATCTTTCTTTGAATGAGAGCAAATATTTTCGGAATAATAATTTCTTTTTACTTTTGGCTGAGATGCCTCAATGTGCTTTTCTATAAGAGGTTTGGTTTGCTAAGGATCGGACCCATGTTGTTGATGTTGCCTGATCAATCATCTCAGTATAACTAAAGCTGTACGCAAATTTTAATCAGTTTATAAAAAGGCACTAATTGTGAGATACGTTATTATTTTTATCTTAAATTTTATGCTTCCTTTTTTCTTCTTTGCCTACACACGGACATCGTTTTTGACATCAACATTAGTATCAGTTTCAGAGTCACTATCAGTATCAGTATTATCAGTATTAATTCCATTAATAGTATCCCCACTGGGGAGCATTTTAGAAATTTTCTTCTTATAACTATTAAGCGCGTCTAGAAAATATTCTGAGTCTGGTTCAATGCTACTTTCCACCAAAGAGCAAAGCCACAATTTTATTTGATGAGCTTTAATAAGTGCGCAATATTGCTTTCTACGTAGACTTTTTTGTACATCATGAGTACCACACATTAACGCCTTTGTTAAATATCCCATATTAAGAATGTGACGCGATGGCACCATATACTGCTGAATGTTAATCACAGTACACTCTATGGTCGATTCCAAATAAGTAGCTGTATTATCTTCATAAACGTACATTCGATGTGCATTTTTTGCTACAGTGTACAAATGTTGCTGTAACTTTCTAATAGAACAATCACCTTCGAACCAGCGAAGTCCATGCACTCGCTTCGACTGAAAGTTGTTGTTTTGGCGCACATCCATAGGTAAGGTTGAAAAATTGCACGGGGGCCACACAATCCAATGACTGATCGGTGGTCTCATAAGCGACACCACAGCGACTTCTTTTGGTAAAAACTGTCGACGAGCATCGAGAAAATCTCCAATTTCAATAACATAATCCTCGTAAAAATCCATTTTTATTTTGCAGCTCAAAAGCGTCGTACTAACTGCGATATAAACGCGTATCCATCGCATTTAATGCTGCGTGATAAACTAAGCAGCACTCTGCACTGAAATTCGTTTATATACATCCCACACTGTGCAAGTGTGTGTTTATGTTTCGTAAAATTAATCATTGGTTCTTAATATTTTAATCTTACGATAGTTTTTAGGGAAAGGTTATATAAATAATAACAATAATATAAATTAAGTACACTTATTTATGACAGTAATTTTTTTAAAAAAGTACAGTTTTACTAAGCTCTTATTTTACATCTTCTTCAGAATCAGAGACATCTTTCCACTCCATGCGAAAGTAGAATTTTTTCATTCGTTTCACATTGTGGGTGGTACACATAGATTTATACGCACCATTATGATGAGGACATATAGTTGCTAATGTTGGGAGTTCAAACTCTGGATAATCAGTCATATCATTGACTTGAAACTAAACCTTTCGAGTCATTTTTTTTTTAATTCTCTAATTACAAAAATATTCTTAGCATCTTTGAGATTTTCTCGCAACACATTCCCAACTTCAGTATAGTAAATATTACCAGATTTCCAATCTAATCCATGATAGTAGAGCTCAAGCCATAAATTTTTACGTTTATACTTTTGACTTAACTCACGCCAAGGAAACGGTGGTTTAAAAAGAAGCACTTGTGGTTCAACGCGCTCACTTAAAGAAAGAATCGCTAATTCTTTTAACGCATAATCATTGCCAGGCTTTTTAAAGCCTTGCATGTCTACTGCATACTTCATCATGGCATACACTAACTTACATGACTAATGCTGTTTTATTTTTCTATAAGCAACTTTAGACAAATTTTCTCACATCTCCACTCACGGGATTATACTCGATTATACGATCATGTAGAATCAGACAGTAAGCAGCTGTTCTTTGCGGAGAATTATCTCTTGATTCGAATTCCAAACGCACATCAACTGGTGCACTTTTCAAAGCTTCATTTTGTTTTGAACAGTCAATAACGATGAGTGGCATGTGTGTAATAAAATCGTTTTTATTAATCATAGGTTCCATTACTTTACCATAGTAGACATTTTGAAAATTTGTATACATACTGTAGAGTAAAGAAAATTGATTATGATTAATATTGAGATTAAGATTGCCATATGGGTAGTACTGAGATAATTTAACATTACTTATATTACAACGATCAAAGCAACTAGCATTGACAGCTTTCTGACCTTTACGATTTGTTTGAAAGCCTAAAACAACAAATCACGGCTTTTCCAGTTGATTTGATGTTTTTACGGTCCAAACATGTTTCATAGTTGTTGGGAGAAGGGGATATTTATACAACTCCTAATTGCCAAAACTCATGGAAATTGGCTTATCTTTTGCAATGACATTAAACAGACGTATTTTACGTCTGTCTGATGCACTTACGTAAGGCATGAGCCATTCTATTCGAGTCAATGTAATTTTAAGGTCTCCGTAAACATCACTAGCAGCTGTTTGTAAAACTGCATTTAAGTCATGTGACGAGGATTTTTCTAGCCAATAAACAGCCGTCCCAGATCCCCTCACAAAACTCTAACTCAATTTCTTACCATGTCCCTACACTCTGGATATCTCTCCTCCGGGAGGTCTGCCACAGGTGTCTGGCTCGGGAACACCAGATACTCCTAAAAGGAAAATAGAAGGGGGCAAATGGGGGCACTACTTCTCAATAAACACTACCAGATATAAATTTTCATAGCGCTCTCGCGCTATTTATTCGCCTTAATGCACACTCTCCACAACGTCGCGTCTCTCTCTCTCCCTTTACATATATACTTATATTGGCACACTATTCTCGAGGTAGATATCTTCATGCTGTCACCTCCGGTCGTCCTCTTCGCCGAACTCCTCCCTGGCTCGACTGTTGGTGGCCGGCACCTAGGCTACACACACACACACACACACACAACCTCAAGCATACCTTCCGCTCAATTCAATCTTTCCAATCCCTATATAAATCCTACACCCATTTATCCTGACTCACTCGGATCGTCCCCAAACCTTTACCTCGAAATAACTCCTAGTGCACCGTCCTCCGTGATGTGACCTCTCTGTCCTCGCCGTCATCCGGTGCTACCTGGAATTCATCTCAATCGTCGCGTAAGCTCGGCGGCACGGTTAACTCTTGGGCAGTATTGTTCGGTGTTCTCCTATGCTCTCTTTTTGGATCCCTTTCCTCACTCTCTGCTCTACCTGTCACTTTTTCCTATATCCAATCACTCTCTCTTTCCTATCTGCTCTTTATGCCGCTCCACGCGATACTGACTGAGTTATGGCAGTATACTTCAACAGATGCGCGCGCCCCTCCCGTGTATCCCAAAAATCTCCAACACGCCTAAAAACCCGTAAATTATTGGAGGTTTTAAAAACTAGGAAATCGACGCGGCCACTCGGCACTCACACCTCTCTGACGTGTCACAAGCCCTCGCCTCTCTTCTTTTCTATCTTACACACATGCTCACCCAATCATACCTCACACACTTTTAATCCCTTGTATGGTCTTCGGTCCTTCTCTCTTCTCTGGCTCGTAGTCAGCGGCACTGAGAACACACATTAAGTAATGTGTTATAGATGTACATATAGAAAATACATATGTTATTGTAGGACTCGGTAGCCGCCGATGACTTGCCCCGAAATATAGGTATACAGTGACGTGATAGCTTTAGCTACTACGTCACAAACCTCCCTCCTAGGCTAGACATTCCCCCAAATGTCTAAGCCGCACATCATCGACGACCACCTTATTTTAGAACGAAACAACGCTTACCTGAGGACTCTAGCGATGGTTCCTTGTCTCTCCTCATTTGGGTCCCTGGGTTTCCTGAAATGAGTAATTATTAGTCTAGCCCAGAATTTCCCTTATTCGTCTCTATCTCTCTCTCTCTCCCTCTTCCTGCTCATCCAGTTCTTCCTCCCTTGATCTCCTCTTTAACCGGTATCTTTCTATTATGACCATCGATTTCGCAACTAATTTTCAAAGTGCCCAATGCTTTAGAGAAAGTATTATTAACCCCAACAATTACCGCCTTAGTTGGCTCTAATTGTTCTTTGAATCGTTCCGCTAATTTGGGTCCAATAATCGAAGACTGAGCTCCGGTATCTAGAAGAGCGCCGTACTCTTTCCCTCCCCACCTTACCCGAAAAATACGGTCGGTTTTTGCTCTTCGCACTCGAAATGTTCTCATACGATCCTCCTTCGGCTACATGTCCTTCTCTATTTTTTACCTTATTTCTTGTATTTTGTACGCCTTCCAACTCAAATAAACTAGACGCTCCTAATCTATAGCTGTCTGGCACTACTTTAGTTGTCGGAAGAACCACACTCTGGTTACGTTTTCCCAAAATGTCCCTATCCTTATCTTTAAAGAACTTATCGAAAAAACCTTGAAGATCCTCTACGTCGATCTGCTGAGGCTCACCTTCTTTCCTGGAAGTCGAAATCTTCTCTCCTTTTTCTTGTCATTTGATTTCCCAATCTGTGGTGGTCCTAACATTCTCAGAATCTGGCTCTAAGACTTCCTCATTATAACGAACTCTTTCCGTTTTTACGTCTTGTTCCTCCTCGAAGTTATCCACTTGGACATCGCAGCCTTTGTCCGGATCCGATACTTCCTTCGTGTACCAAACCGACTCATTTTCCTCGTTCACTTTTCGTTTCGGCTCTCTTTCCCGTGACTGCCATATTGGATCTCGGTTTTTCCACGTGACCAACATCCCCCTCGTTTTCTTCATACCTGTATTCCTACTCGGAGACCTCACCTCCAACCTCTCACTCATCCTTCAGTATTTACCCTCCAGTTCCTCTTTTGCTGCAGCTTCTCTTAACTTTAACGCTTGTTCCGCGCTCCTTTCTCTCAGCCTGTCTAAGCTTTTCCGAGAGAATTCAGCCGCTTCCTGAGCATCGTTAGTCGCTTGCACTTACTCATCCTCTGACGGTATCCCCAACCGTTTGTCCTTACTCTTACTCTGTGGCTCTTGGATAGTCTTCCTAGGGACCAAAACCAATTGGCCATCTGCTCCCAAAATCCACGTTTTTTCGCTATTGGTTATCTGCCCTTCTCTTTTTCCTAACTTCACCGAATCACTTAATTTACTCTCAACTTCTTCTCGGGATCTCGTCTTAATCCTGTTTTTCTTTAACCCTAGTCTCGGACGGAACGCTGGGGTTGCAGAAGTTAACTCGTTTAATTCTGGCCCCCGCCCGCCCCGTTTTCCATCGTGTTACGCCAGAACTCACACTTGGTTTAGGACGAGAAAACTGCTTCCTGGGTACCACAAACCTAACATTCGACTGTCGGCTTAGTATTGAGATTCCCTGGGGGTTTTCTCAATTGGAAATTTCGTGCCAGGTGTCCTTTGGCTCCACACGCGTAGCAGAGCACCTCTGGGCATTGTGCTAATCGATGGCCTACAGCCCGGCAGGTATAGCTAGTGGTGTAGAAGCCATTACCCCCTTCAGCTTCCCCTTGGTTAACCGCCCGCTTAGGGATTGTTCCCTTTTGAGCCCCATTAGATCCTGGGGCTGACCCCCCTCCTTGATGTTTGTTGGGGACTTCACGGGCGCCTGATTATTCCACGGCATTGGCCTCCAGTATTGGCTCCATGGTGGACGGTTCAGCGCCTGCGCGAAACTCACGATTAACCCTGGAGGTAGATCAAACAATGGAGATACGTTTCCCTCTGGAATCGTTTTCTCGTTCCTAACCTCACTATCTCCGCTCACTTGTTTATTTCCTCCCTTGCCGTTCTTTCTCCCCTTGTTTCCCGTCTTCTTGGTTGACGCATTCTCCTCCTTTGACTCTTCCCCCTCACTGGCGTCAGCCACGCACGCAATCTTGGTTTTGACCACTGGAGCTCCAGAGAACCCTGCACTGGGTACCTGCATTTTATCTGCTGGTGGGAGCGGGGCAGAGCGGCTGTCCAGCTCCTTCTGTCACTCCCACCACAAACCATAAGTCTCGATATCGTCCAGACTCATGACTCATGATACACCGCGATTTTCTCTGTCTTGCCTTGCGTGCGCTGACACAAGTCATCCCAAAGATCCTCCTCACTGTATTCTCCTATATACTGTCTCCAGAAAGACACCTTAAACTCCTCCCAATCTCTTAACTCTTCTTTGATTGTACGGAACCAGCGGCTTGCTCCCTTTGATAATACGCAAGGCACTGCGCTCAGAAGTTCTCGGTCGCTGAATTCCGAGCTCCCTCGACAATCCTCCAGTTGTTCCAAGAACTCTTCCACGTCCTCCCCCCTATCCTCTCCCGAAAACTTCACTCCCCAGCCCTTCAGGAGTTTGACGGCCTGAGACCTAGGCCCGTGTACTCCATACTCTTCGGTTGGGCTACTTCATGCACTCTGATTCCCTGGATCATTTCCCCGGAATCCTTAGTTATCCTGGAATCCCCGCTGATCCTCATACCTCTCTCCGGGTAAATTTACTTCTCTTCGCGGATGAGGCGGCGGTTTTGGCCAAAATCTTGCCTTGTGGCCATCAGCCTGTCTGTCCCCCGTTTCGCGGGGGTTACAGTTGGAGGTCATTTCCAAACGCTTACCTCGCGGGTCCGACTCATTGCGCATGTTGACCGCACCCTCTCGAGTTGAAGGGGAGGAACTGGCTTCCTCCCTTTACGCCGATCTCCTTCTGAATCCCCCCGATTCAAGTTTTCGATGAGTTTCCTTGACACTTGCTCCATCCCGACTCTCCTCTCCGGTTTCTTCGACCCCGGCCTCTTTTAAATGCGCAGTAGATCTCTTAATTAAGTTTCCTCAGTATCCGACTCTTCGCTCGTCGGCCTATCGCTCTGACCCTTATTTGTCCTAACTAATCCTCGTTTGCCCGCAAAATCTCTTCTTAGATCTCTTTCCCTGTATCTCTCTTCTAATTCTCCTTTGATCCTCGCGCACTCTAACCTATATTCTTCTTCGGCCTGTTGGTTCTGTTCCTTCTTCCGCCTTTCGTACCCCTCGTCCTCTTCTGAATTCCGATCGCTCTCGTTCGCTTCCGGTTCAGGGGTAAAATACTCGCTTCGATTGGTTCTATTCGGTAGACTAAAACTTCGTGCCGATCTCTTCAAAATCGACTGTTGGGCGATTATTTTAATTTTTGGGGCGCCCCTACTTCCCTTAGGAAATGCCCAATTATCTATTAGGGTCGCCTGATTCGTTCCTTCAGCCCCCTTACTAGCCCCCATCGTCCCCTAATTACCCCCTAACTCTGTCTGATGAGCTAACCCGGGTCCCAGAGGAGCCCCCTGAAGTGCTTTTTCACCCTGTGTGAATCAAGGATGGTGTTTCATGATGTACTTCAGCGTCTCTTGAGATAATCCCTGCGAAATGGGGAAACTCCCCCCAAGAGTGTAAGTGGTCTTACTAAGGGTCTGTTCACCCTGGAGACTGACCGTTAAAAGCCTCTGCAGGTTTGGATCAATCGTGATCGTTCGGACCCGCTCGTTCCCTGATTTCGGTCTATTCTTCCCCCCTAGTACTGACGTTGTGATAGGCGTCGTGTACATCGTCGTCGTCATGGTCTGTACCCTAGAGTCCGCTAGTGGCATATATGTGTTAATGTTCGTCTCCATTCTTCGCCTTAATTCGTTCTCTAACTCGGACCCGCTCGATCTCGCGTGTTTCCCCTCCCCTCTCCGCAGCACCCATACCGATGTCTCTTTCGTCGACCCCGTCACCCTTGGTCCTGACGGAGGCACCGGACTCTCCCTCTTCTCCAATTCCGATCTGTCTTCGCGCGATAACTCCCTATTTATTAACTCGTCCGCTGTACTGAGATGGGTCGTCCGCGGAATACTGTGCCCTAATTGCCCCTTCTCCGCGTCCGCCAGCACGTCATCTTCGTATCGAGGCACTCTCTCGTTGTTGGACTCCATTTCCAACATCAACACCTGGAGAAACCTATCTCTCGCCACGGCTTCTGTTCCCTCCGTACTGAATCCCCGCAAAAATAACTCGTCCACCAGCTACTCTAACGGCATCGTTGTGATACTACGTCTAAGTGCGCGCAGCTCCCACGTTTTTACAAGCGCCTGCATTATTTTTTCATGCAACGCCATCTTGTTACTTACACTAAGACGCTGACAAAAAAAAACATCAAAACGCTAAACGACTCTACCTAACGAAAACACCCTGTTTAAAACACCCAATAACCCTGTTTGTGTGTTTTCGTCTGCCCACACTTGTAGCCAACGGTATCACCCCAAAGCACTGATATATATTTAAAATGATATATGTAAATGTATAAAAAATTTTTAATTTTGGATAAACTTATTTTCTAATATTTATTAAAATTAAATGAGAAATTGCTCCCAATTCTTATAATTTTAAATTTCTCTTTTCTACCCCAGATCCGTCAACACTCTCAATTCACTCACACTTGCACTCAAACCCTAAAAACTTATTTGCCCCGGGAGTCCCTTCCCACTTCTGTGACATGTTTCCCCACTTAAGGGATGCCATTTGTGACGAGGAATTTTCTAGCCGATAAACAGCCGTCCCGGATCCCCTCACAAAACTTTCACTTAATTTCTTACCATGTCCCTACACTCTGGATATCTCTCCTCCGGGAGGTCTGCCACAGGTGTCTGACTCGGGAATACCAGACATATCGCAATAAATATTACTCATATTCATTAAGTATGCATCAGTCTTTTGTTAACAATCAAGCAGTAAACATGGATGCATTTCATGAGGAAAAACGCGTTCTTCAACAAATTGAAAAAGCGAGAGAAGCTGTGAAACGCAAGCATTGATTGTTAAAGTTAGGAAAAGAAAATTTTAAGAAACAAATTAGTGAGACTCTTAAGCCTATTACTGATCCGCTTCATAAAATTATCTATAAATCAAATAAGAAAAAAAATGTATCGCAAAGCTTCGAATTTCTGTTTAAAGAGCCTTTTAAGCCTTTTAAGCCAAAAAATCATATCAACACATAAATATTTTAATCAGCCAATAGTAACAGTGATGATGAAGAAGAAGAAGATACTTTTTTATCGAATGATACTATCAAAGACTCTGACACTGTTGTTGAAAAAAGTAATCATGATGACGATTTAGGGCATATCGATAAAACCTAATCCATAAATTTATGTTTACAAATACTTGATGAAAATAAGCCAGAATTAGATCGAATTTATGGGAAAAGAAAAGAAAAAACGGACAATTTATACTTGGCGATTCACCCATTTATTTCAAAAATAATCGAATTCAAATAAAGCATCTAAGATTTCCAATGACTGATGGGTTGATGGAGTTACTCATTAAAAAGCATCCTGATAAAGCATACATGACACCAGATAATTTAGCTCAATACAAACAAATCTTGTAACCTTCAAGTGCACATAAAAGAAAATTTAATAAAAATGATACTATTCGTCCATACAACAGTAAAAAATTTAATGATGTTATTGCCCAACTATTTAATTTTACACGTTTAAAGAAAATAGGTGGGTCCATACCTCCATTCAAAATTGCTGAACTAAACACCAAAATGGACTACGTTTACTGGGACAACCCTAACGAACTAGTTAATCAACTAAGATTGCTAGAGGCAGAGAGATCAGAAGGTAATCCTAGTCATACTAATGAAATAAATTTAATCGTTGAGGAGCTTTGTGAAGCTAAAATTATATATTAAGCTTGATTATTAAATTTATCTTCAGTATTAAAATGAGCATTGATGTATTTGGACGTAAATCAACTAACTCTGAAGGTGGTAGTCGAGGTCCTCCTGGAATCGGATATAAGCTCACCTCAGATGGTCAATTTGACTTAGAAAAAAAAAGATTGTGCAATGTTGCATCAGCTATTTAACCTAATGATACTTTAACTTTCACTACTTTATAGAAAGAAAAAAGATTAATTTTGAATGATCAAGAGAAATTAAATCAACTAGTCAACAATTTGAGTGATGTATTTTCAGAAACAATACTAAATTTACAGCGCGAAATGAATACAATTAAGGAGATTTTGACCAAGATATCTAATATAGCTCCAGAAAACATTCAAGAGGGATAGAAGGAGTAGTGGAAGAGCTTCATAAACCTGTGAGATTCAACTACCTCCGCCGAAAGTTTGATGTTCGGGGTTTGGATGAAACATGGCAAGCTGATCTTGTGGAGATGATACCTTATGCTGGCGAAGATAAAGGTTATAAATATTTGCTGACAGTTATAGATGTATTTTTCAAGTATGCATGGGCAGTGCCCGTAAAGAATAAAACTAGTATAGATGTGACTGCCGCTATGAAATCTATATTAACGGAAAGAAGAGTTCCAACTAATTTGCAAACAGACCATGGTAAAGAGTTTTACAACGTTAATTTTCAAAGTCTCATGCAAAATTACAAAATTAACTTATACTCCACGTACAGTAATCTTAAGGCGTCTATCTGTAAACGATTTAATCGTACACTAAAACATGCTATGTGGAAAAAATTTAGTGTAAAGGGTTATTACAAGTGGCTCAATATTTCACAGCAATTGATAACTTCTTACAATAATCGAAAACACCGAACAATTGGTGTAAAGCCGAAAGATGTTTCAGCAATTAATGAAATAAATATTTTACAAAAATTTATATTTTCGAAAAAAGGAACAATATCAATATTAAAAGTCTGTGATAAAGTATGAGTGCTCAATACCAAGCACGTCTTTGAAAAAGGTTATACACCTAACTGTTTGACAGAAATTTTTACTGTCACTCAAGTAGCACTAACAATGCCAGTCACTTATCATTTGGAAGATTATCAGCAGCAGCAAATCTCTGGAGGCTTTTACGAGCAGGAACTGTAGAAAACCAAGTATCCTGATACTTATCTTGTTGAGAAAATTCTACGCCGACGAAAAAATCAAATTTCGTTAAATGGTTACGTTTTGATGATACCCACAATTGTTGGACTTCAAAAGATCAATTGTAATTGTAGAAAATATGATGTAAAAAAAATATGTGGTAAGTGCATGGATACAAAATAAAAAAATGTTTGAACTGCGAAGAAGTTGATTTATTAAATAAAATTTTCATGAAGAAAAACAAAATACATTGTTGTTGTGGTTATTTCCACAAAAATAATTTACCCTATACACTTAAAAATTGAATATTATAACCGTTATAAGTTATAAAGAGCTCCATTTTCTGTATGGAGTCTAATAAGTTATTATACATCGCTTCATTATCAATGAAATTCTTTGACACTGCACTAGGTGAAAATACTTGAAACTCATCATTGAGTTCCACAACTGCCTTCGTTCCATATTTAGTGCTCACTTTCTTTAATTTCGTGACCATGTAACAATGGTTAATTATTATCTCGGTGATTTTTTGCATGGAAGGAAGCTTCCAGAAAGGGCTTTATTTAAAACTTCCAGATCACACATCTATAACAAAAAAAACGCACAATTTTGAATTAGTTATAATATTCATGAAAAACTAATAAATTAGGTAAAAAATGGTTATGAAAGAAACAAATTTACATTTACCTCAAAATTGAGTTTTGCCTTTTTTCTCAATGAAAGTTCTTAAAAATTTTTAGTCCCCACACTTGTTCTCTTGTGAGGTTGTTGTTGGTCTGTACCTCTTGCTTCTAATACTAAACGGTTGATATTTTGATGCTGCTGGCTGGTACCTCTAATCAAACTGTCCTGTGATTGTTGCTGTGGTTTTTTCTATAGGATTTCTACTACCACGTGAGGTGGATCTACTACTATAATCCCCCTTCACTTGTTTCCTTTTGACAAGTTACTTCTTGCCCGTTGTCGTCACCCTTTTGTTCGTCACTGTTAAAGCCTTCATTTATTTCATCATTTTCGCAAGACGATGAGTCAGTCATATGGGTAAGATTATATTGCTCGCTATCATAAAAACTAAAAGTTATCATATTTCGCTCTTTAATTTTTCTCTCATGACTGGATCTAATATTTCTCTGATATGGCTCATTGTTTTGAATTTTATCATATGTACACTTATCTTGCAGTTGCTCTGGATGTAAAGGTTCCTCTATTTCTTTTCGTGATGTCACCACGCTGCTCCCTTCTCGAATTCTCTCTTCTATACAAGCTGCTTTCCTCCTATCCTTGTCACTATTTTTTTTTCTTCTCTATCTGTTGTAACTCTCAGTTCTCTATTTATTACTTTATGGTCTCCCAGTGATATATCAGCATGGGTCTCACTTCTTAGGCTTCTTACGTTTTCTCCGTCCTCCTTAGCTTTCTCTTCTTCTACCACTCCATCTTGTCGTTGTTGATTTACTTTATAATGCCCCCAGGTTAATGTGTCAGTGATATGAGAAAAAATGCATCGCTTATCATCATAAGAGCTAAGAGCTACTTTTTATTGTTTTTCAGTATAAATCTTGTGCAAACAAGATCTAATATTTACTACCTCTTGATCTATATTTATGTTTTGATCGCGTAGGCAATCAATGTAATCATTAAAATCAATGGTGGCTTTAACAACACTGGTTTTGGCACCCTTTGCTTTTTTTATTGTATTTTGATTCTGAACGAGAATGCTGTACATTTTACTTCTAAGACCGACAAATTTCGTAATAATATTACCATTACACTCAACCTTCATAAGTCCCACGATTTTCTTATTTTTAAGCGGCATTTTCTACTTATTATCTTCAGGATAACTAGATGTATCGAATTCCTGAATGTTAGTTTTCATCATTTCATAAATATCGTGATTTTTAATTTCATATATTAAACTGTCTGTATCGATTTATAAAAGTTTGCAATCATTTTTCAGTTGAGAAATCATTTAATCATAATGAAAGCAATATACAAGCGTTTTAGATACGTCTAACACACTCAGTCCAATATATATGGATTTTCTTATCATTACTTCCAAACATTGTATTTGAATCGCTACAAAATTTTCATCAATAATATCACAGCTATGAAAATTGGGCTGAGCAATATATACGCCTGCACCGTCACGCCCATCCTAGTGGTCTATAAGCTTAACAGTGATTCGCTTTCTTTTATTCTCCATTGTCTTTCCAAAAATAGCGTTATTGAATAGTTGAAAAAGCATTTTTTTAAACTCATTTTTAGCTTTTTTTCTTTTATTACTATTCAGGTCTGTATACTTTTTGAGCCATGTACTTTGCTGAAACTTCAAAGCTCGATGAATTCTTGTGACTCTTAATCCATGATTTTCAGCTTGCTTGAGAGCTTCATAATGAAGTACATATTTATGCTTATTATATAACGTAGTCATTAATTTTTTTTGCTTTGAATTTGGAGCTGAAGTGTATTCAGAACAGAGCGGTAAGTCTTTATGAGAATCATGGAGCACTTCTGAATATTCTAAATCTACTTCTAAAATATATCCGTAATCACTTACATTACTAATTTTATAAAAATCGTGAGGTTGTTTGTCAACGTTTTCAACCCACTCGAATCCACCATAAGGAAGTCGTTGAGTCATAGACCAACCATATAAATTGTTTACGTCAAAATAGATAATACAATTTTTAGCATCATTTTTTCTGTAATTATTCATATAGTGCTTATTTGCTTTGGCATATCAGTTGCAGCACTGACTTATTCCTCCTTTTGTACTTTTTTCAATAAACATGAACATGTCAATGTCAGTAATGAGTTCTAGTGAAATCTGTGAAAAAAAGTTATAAGTTTTATTTTTTAATTTTCTAGTGAAACTCTTTATACATATACATATATAGTAGAGCTTATTTTGGTTTTATAAAACATAGCATCCCAAGTAAAACCTGATGTTGTAAAATAGTGAGCAGCATCTAATTTGTATACCTCTAGACAATTATTTCTAGAGTTTTCAAAAACTTCTGCTAATGGAAGCACATCAGTCATGAGATATAAATCTGAATACTGTCCGAGATTTGATATATTAAATATTTTTCATACAGTTTAAGCATGTAAGTAATCCTCAGTACTTATGTGTGTGTCATATAATTTGCTATAAAAATCATTTTTTGATGGAAGCACAATTTCTTGGAGTTTTTCGAATAATGTTAGATAATCATATGGAAACACACCCTTTCTTTTAAGCAATTTGATTCGATCCATGGTGTATGTATCGTCTTGACTAAAAGTATTCTCTAAAATGTCATGTTGTTCCAAATAGGATGCCAACTTATCGAGCGATGAAGGTAAAAATCGATAAGAGTCAATAAAGCGTAAGTTGATTTTCGTTCCCTTAACATATTTTGTAAAAGAAATATATTTTTTTTTTCGTCTGAGGTATTACTTCTACTCTTCTAGGAAAACAAGTAACAAGTTTTTGTATAAATAAGTGCGCATCATAGTTACTTAGGTTGTAAAAAGCTATGGGTATTGTTCGTGAGTCTTGGTATTTGAGATTACATTCATTATGTGCAGGACCTCGGTATCTAAAATAAAAAAATTTATAAATAACTTTGAGGAGAAAATAATATTTATTAGAAAAGTGTAAAAAAAACATTTACCTTTCAGTAAAATGACAATGATCGTAAACTTTTTCATCATTTTTAATATACTTCTCACATACATGATATTTATCCGCGTTGAAAAAATCGAAGTCTTCTTCTTCAGTTAGTTATCTCATTGGCACTGGATTGTTATGTATACTTTGTTAATCTACAGCGTGACCTCGCATTTCTTTCACAAATCAGTTAGCAGGATTTTTACTGCTTTCTGTTTCTTTTCTATAGGAAATGTATCATGATTTAGCATCGTAAAAACTGCACTTTACGTAATATCAAACACTTAATGCTTCATGGTGTTGTATTGCTTGCTCACTATCGTGTACAAGTTTTAATAAACACTCAAAGTCTGCATATACTATAAATAGCACTTGATTTTTATTCTTACATTTTTCAAATTTTAAAATATCACCACATTTTGGCAAGCTTACTTTACATTTATTTACTTTAAAGCACTCTACTGTGTGTATTATAAGTTTTTCATTAGTTATGAAGTAATGCAGACAACAGTCGCAAATGTATATTTTACTTTCACATTAAGTAAAAGAGCTTCTTACAAACCAAGACAAATCTTTAACCCACACATAATGACAATAGTATTCATCGTCATTCGTATGACTAATCCTGCTCTCTGAGCTTTCTTCTGACTCAACATCTTTTTATTCGCTTATGTTTCTTCTATAAGCTCATCATTATTAGCATGGCTAAGATCATCATTTATCTTTTCACTCTCTTCTAGATCGTCTTCTACATCATCATCATCATCGTCATCATCATCATCATCATCATCATTATCATCATCATCTTCTTCTTCTTCTTCTACCTCTCTCATCATTTCAGAATAATTAAAATCATCACCTCCGTTGTTAAATTTTTTTTGTTTTTTATTTGTTTTTCCCTTATCATTCATTTCCATACAGCGACTTTCTACAAGTAACAAATTCAAATGTTTAGGCTTTTTTTCAGCTGTTAAATGAAGTGGAAAAGTTTTAAAATTTCTATTTCTCATTTCTAAAAAATATACTTTAACTGAAACTCCATTTTTTTTCAAACTTCGGTACTTGCTGAGGTTAAACTGGAAATGTTATCCCAGTAAAATTGTAATCATTTTCATATTTTGTATAATTTGAGACTCGACTCCCATTATTACTTGAAGGATGTAGTGCTGACAAAGCGGCCCATTTGAAACATTGGTGATCTACATTTTTAACAGTAACGCAAGCTTTTTTTTTAATAATAGAACTGGGTAGTTCAATGTAAGAACTACCATTCATAGCCTGATATTTATTGATATTTAATACTAAATTTAAAATAGAGTGCAAAGTCCACCTGGAATCTCGTTCTTGGAATTCATCAATATCGGTAGCAATGGGTTTCTGAACATTATTTTCAAACTATTGATGTAAATTAGTTGTATGAAAAATACATTCCAATTTACTGTTAAAGTACTTGACTTCAGTAGTCTCCGTATCATTTTTCACTAAGACAAACTCTGCTGCTAAAACTGCGTTAACTTTTAAAGCATGCTGCTGATTTAGAATTCCTGGCACTTTTGGAACAAACTCTTTTTCCGCAGACTTCAGAAATTTTACCACATCCAAGTTCTTGCTATTCACAACAATGACAGTTCTTATACGATTTTGAAACGCACTATCAAGTTCTTTCCACACCACAGTAGTATCATCATCATGGATTGATGTATCAGCAAGATCATGACCTTGAATTCCCAATTTTTTTAAAAATGTTTCCAAAAAAGTTGTTATGAGACACTCAATGTTTAATAACTTTTGCTTAATGTGTGGTGATAATTTCACAGATTGCAGATAGTTTTTAATGCTTTCAAGCACTATCACACTATTATCAACTAAATCTTGAATATTTGTTGTAGTTTCACCATTCAACAGCCGTTGATATTCTACTCGCACTATTTTACAAAAAACCACAAAATTTTCTACACAGTTGGCATTAGCAGAATTATCAAAAATTTTCTCCAAGATGCTGACACCGATTGTTATCGTGCTCAAATGACTCCTACGGTGCTTTGACACATGTCTCATACCATATATTTACGCGGATAAAAGCGCCACCTAGTGGTGGCCTCATAAAAAAACTGTAGTACACGTATAGTGTATAAAAAGAGGTTGTGCATTAGTATTGATGTCAGTTGACTATTAAAGTATCTGTTGACTAGCTTAAAGATGTCTAAATACGTGATTGATATTCAAGGCTTCAAGACTATATTTAACGAATTAATTTTTAAGGAGGTAGCAATTATACCTTTAGGGGAAAAAGATTCTATACCAAAAGTATTTCTTTTCAAGCTTCCCCACCCCTGGGATCAGCTAAGGTCTGAAAATAAACGTAAAAATCGTTGGTTAGAATGTAATTATCATGGTCTCCTTTGGGACTCTGGAGGAAAGCCCTATAAAATTTTAATCGTTACTTTTCAGTCTATTATTAAAGAGAATGACGTAATTAATATTAAAGGACTTGAAAAAACAAAATGGCTTCGTCAAGTGCTCCTCAATAGGTATAAGATTAATAAAATCCAATGCATAATAAATAATAAATGATGAATGAAAAGTAAAGGACTATTTTTCTATTCTAGGTTCATTCACAACTTTGAAGAATGTTTCTCATTCAAACAATTTAACATGCCTCTTGTGACATGTACAAATCATACATTTAAATCAGCCTGTTGTGCTGTGAAGAATGCTATAGCTATGAAAAAAAGTAAATTAAAAAAGAGTAACACTTCACAAATAAACTATCCTTGATATATTATTAATGTATANAAATAAAATTTTTTTTCCTATTCTTTGATTAGTTTAAAATAAAAATTATCTTTTAGAATTTTTCTCTACATAACGGCAGGTTTCAAAATAAATTTGCAAAATTGAAGAATCATAATTCATTTTTACCTACACAGGACTCATATTTTTGTGAAAAATCACATTAAGTTTTATTGAGGTAACACTATTTTTCAAGTTTAATACACATTTTTACAAGTGTTATCTTTCTTGCATTCACAAAATGAGCAGCAAGGAATCTGTTCAGCAACGCATCTACACGTTATTCAGTTGCATACTTTGCAGTTGCACGGTGGTAGAAGGTCATGATAGGGAGGTATTAAGGTCCTTATCTTTTTGGGCATTAGCAAGTCATCTTTTTCAATGTACCCAAAATTTTTTAGATTTAATTTGCAAGCATTTATTTCCAAACATTTAATTTGAGTGTACACTACGAAAAAAGCTCGAAGCATATGCAGCCTTATTGAACTTGAGGTGGGTGGAAGATCTTCTATTAATGATTGCTTGCAATGATGATAAGACAAGTGAAAATCGCGATGACACCTTTCTCGCACGTATACGTAAACTTCGTGGGAAGTATAAATTTGAATAGTATAGAGTACTATTAGTAGTATAGTTCTACCTTATTATTCGCTACGTGCACAAGCTGAAAAAGCGATCGCAGCAATACCTGTGCTAATATGTGAAACTGAACGATAAGTTTGTCTTCTGCTAGCAGACTGCTAAGCATTACTATCATCAGAAAGTTATATGTTTATACATCGACAACCATTCTAAGGGTCAAATTTTTAATAAAATTATGAGTAGTATGTACATATTTTACTCAGGCATGTTCATTGCAATATGTTTATAAAGTTGTTAATGCGATACAAAAGGGTTACTCGCTAAATCATGAGTCTGTGAAAATGAATAGTAAGAATTAGATAATTCTTCAAAAGTCAATGAGATTACTTCACTAAGTTAACCTTAGTTAATGTGTTATGTTGTTGCTTGCTAACAGTGTAGTGTAAATGGATTCATAGATGAGTAGAGAGATAGCTAACGCCAATGCTATGGTGCGAGATGACATTTTGGGACTGATCGGGGTGACACACCGCAGCCAGCCGTCGAACTAGGCGCACATTTTATGAGAGTGTGAGACTCGTGTCGAACAGGCTGCACCTAGGTCTTGTTGAGCTATTGAGACCCTCAGGACTAGTGCGTACCAATATTTATAACCTTATAAAAACATTTCTATTTATAAATTTCTGTTACGGAAATACAGTCAACATTTGCTTGTGAATGACGCATTGAACTGATATACATAATATTATATAGGCATAACACTCTATTACCACATCAAAGCTATGGTTTTAGAGGTAAAAGCGTTGTATATAGGACGAAGCACAGTTATCATTTTTTTTTAGACCAAGAAAATTTTTCGAAGGACCACTAGTTCTCTCCTGACTTTCCTACAATGCGAATGCACATTTTTTATCTAACAACTCAAAGTATTTCTAAAACAGTGTTATATTTTAAATTAAAAATTGGTAAAATGAGTGATGATAAAAAGTTACCCTTTTTACTACCAATAAAAAAAAGGACAGTTTTTGTGACTGATTTTGAGATAAAATATGCACCATAAAAGTTTGCTAAAGTAAAACCAGACGAATACCCACTCATACCTTTCCCATTGAAAAAACGGAAAACTATAATAAATGGTAATGATTCCGAAAACATTACTGGTAAAATACAGAAAAATAAAATTGAAAGAATAAAAAGTGATTGTGACTTCAATATTAACAGTGATAGTGACACTATAAGTAGTGAAAATAAAGAAAGAGATGGTGTTTATAATGATGTAGATTGCAATAGTAAGAGAAAAACATCGATTAGTAATAAAGATAGTGATAATGACACTAACATAATAGTTATAGATTCTGATAGGTATAGGAAAACTGTTAGTGATAGAGACAGTGATACGAGTATAGTAGTTGTAGATTATAGTAGTGACAGAAGCACTTCCGTTAGTGATAGAGATAGTGATAGTGATACTACAGTAAGAGTGGTAGTCTACTCTCTGTATTGGATGAACAAGAAATTGATGAAACTATATTAGGTGAAAAAAAGCTGTAATGAGATATAACTAACATGATGAGAATAGTTATATAAAATATGTAAGAAACTGTATTACAGACAGCACAAGAACGCTACATACAAGTGGCGATTTTATCGCGGGTTGAATGGCTTTATTTGTAATATGTGTGTGTCTGTTGTTTTTGAATAATAACTATAAATGGTTTATGCTAAAACATTAGAAATAACTAATAATTAAAAATAATTCAGCATACATTATAAGATATATTAGTTTTTTATCCATATGTATAGTTATAATGTAAGAAATATCAGATGTAACTAAAAAAATTTTCTGCAAATTCCATACTTAATA
>NW_019380218.1:607358-617406 GCF_000648655.2 Copidosoma floridanum | reverse complement strand
TTTTTTTTTTTAATTTCAAATTTATTATTTCTTCTTAAGATACAATTTTTTTGCACATTACAAAATCACATGCTCATAGTTTGAATCACTCATCTTAGAAATCATCCTACTTATCTGACATCCCATGCTGTATGAGACTTGTCAAGTCATTTAAAAATTCAAGTATTTTATTTACACTGGTAGCTCTTTTGATTAAAGGGCTTTGCCCATTTATTAGAAACGATCTTAAACCATCATTACCTTCCATAAATTTATCAACAATAATATTAAAATCTACTTTATTTTGACTTAGATTTTTAATCACTGTTTTGGGAATGATAGACGACATGGGGGAAAAAGTTGGCGAATACATTTTTTCATCAGAAATTCTTTGAATTTTCGCAAGAACATCTTTTACGGAAAACACGTTCGTTGAAATATCATCCCATGAAAGATATGTAGCGGTTAATTTACTGTTAACAATTATACTGTTTGGCTTTGGGCATTCTTACGAATGAAATCTACAAATAGAAATACAATTGTTACAAGTCTTTCTAATTACTCATTTATTCATTTTCACTACACTTTTATAATAAATCAGTAACAAATACTTACAGCTTTATCACAAAAACATTGATACACGAACGCTGTCGTAACCGACGCAGCACGCAGCAGACGAGCAGACAGTGTAGAGTGTGCAGAGACACCTGATGCGTGTGCATGAGCACTCACACATTTAAGACCCGTACGACGTTGCCAAATCTTCATTCATCGCTGGTTTCCCCTCACCGCGCAAATGTTTCCCCCCGCTAACACTACCGAACGTCCTTAAAAGGTTACTACTTTTTTCTGTAAGTATTTATTTTACCTTGTGCCCTAATCACCAATCCCATACCATTGATAAGTCGAAAACATAACCTTTCATAGGTATTTAGTACTAATCTTAGTGTAAGTAAAAAAATTAAAGTTGTGTCTACGTTAAAAATGTATTGATTCACAGTGTGAGCCAAGACAAAGTAAGAAGATCAAGATGAAAAGAAGTTTTGTCAGTAAAATGGAATATTGAAGTAACAAATATTTTCTTTGTATGCATTAAACATTTTAGGCCTAAATGCCTTTACTTTTCTGGTCTTGGTTAAAATATGAGGATGAAGAAATATTCTATATAAGTATTTTGAGGGAAGCTAATGTCAAAGTGTAATAAATAATTAAAATTTTAATTATAAGAATAGTATTTTTTTAATTTTGGAACTTGTACGCATAATGATAATAATTTTCAGAATAACAGTTATAAAAATTTCAGACTCTAAAACTACAATATAAGGATGAACAAACTGCTTTAAAATGAAACAGAGAAAATTTATTTATTTAATGAGTAAGTATCATCCACTCATAAACAAATTGATTAATTCTTCTCAGACAAATGTATGTTGTTAACTACAAGGCTTTGAGATGATAATTGTATTATTTAAGTGCATGTAAAAATTCTGGTGATATAAATTCCTGCTTTCCAAAAGCTGCACTTGCAACTCAGGTGTGTGAAAAGTCGATACCTATACAAGAGACTGTTATAAATGGAACTGAACCTTTGTTTTATAATATTCATAGGTAAGCTAACATTAAATTGAAGTAGAAAAACAGAAGCTTGACAACCAAATATTCTTTCAATTTAGTCCATCCTCTGCAACTCAGCGCGTTGACTAAGATCCACTTGACATTATCGAAGAGAAAGTCGTACATGGAAGTCAATCAAAGGAGATCAAAAAAAGACCTACTAGTTTCCCAAAAAAATCAATTGTCAATTTAGATATATCTAGTGTGGATGCGTCACCTGCTGTCGTAGAAATTTTAAAAAATGCCAAAGATGAAGTTCAAAATGTAAGGAAAAAAGGAAAAACAGTGCACATAAGATTATTTCGTTGGGAAAAAAGTATTACAAGCAGCAAGTCATTAATGAAACACTTACGGAACATCAAAGACATTGGAGAAGGTCTTCATGATATATTTCAAGTTAGTAGTTGTGTTATCTTATCAGATTCTAAACGGCAATACTATGATTATATGTGTGAGTGTATATTTTTTTTACAACTACTTTTGATAATTTTGAAAAAGTGATTATGGACAGAAATGTGAAATTATATTTGTTTTTGTATTGATTTATACGTGTAACAAAAAAATACATGCAATGAGCTTCTTGATAACATATTGTTTTCAACTTTATTTAAACTTATTCCTATCTCTTTGAACATTTTCATACTCCGGTAGACAATGCATGAAAAAAATAATTTCCAACAATTTTGAATTTCAGAGAATATATATTATATGGTCAGACGGTATTCATAATTTTGACAAGTATGTATAAGAACTTCTTTGAATATATCCTAAATGATTTTTTTTTATTCTAGAAATCTATTACTCCCATTGGCTATCTAATGATTGATGGACTTAAATAAAAAAAAATCTCCAACTCTTTTTTTACTACCATTGCAAAAATTTGCAGCAACTTTGCACTTATATTTTTCCAAAGCTTACCATTATGTACGTGAATTTAAAAAAAAATGCTTACCGCATCCAAATCGCATGAGTACTTAAGCGGTACAATAAAATCGCATGACCAACTATGTGATATAAAATAAAATTTAAAGATATGAACATCAATGCAGTGCAAAAATAAATAACGATACACAAATAGATAACCTTTAATTAATTTTATTACTATGTACTACATAAAATAAGACAGCTTTTACCTGAATATATTGTAACGTAATTTCACCCACAGACAGAACGTAAAACGAGGTTAAAAAAACGAGGTGTGCTTACTTAAAAAATATATTTTAGGAATGCCCATATCGATATAAAAAATAGACTACTAGCTCTATACAGGAGTCTGATGGCAGGGATACTAAAGGTCACCTCAAAAGAAAGAAAAGTTGAGGGCAGATTTTTTTATATGTAAGCTCTACTACCTGTACTTCAATAAAAAAAAGTCTCTCGTTTATATATCCTTAAGGGAGTTCTCTCCTAAAATGAAAATGATTAGATTTTGATGAGACTTTACAAATATATTATTTAATAGCGTACAAAACGACTAGTAAAGTTTCTGACCGATTCAGAACCTGTGAGCTGAGATATGTACATATCTTTTAACACGTGCTCTTATGGAAATTCATGAAATCGTACCGAACCTCATACTGTCGAATTTTTTTACAGTACTTCTAAAGATAAGATTTTGAAATAATTGAAATGTGTTTTTCATAAATTGCTCAAGAACGTTTGTGTATTTTTTTTAGAGCGCTTCAGAACTTTATAAACGATTATTTATTGGTACTGTAAAATATTTTATACGATACCAGTCGATATTTTCTCACTTATAAACATGTGTCAACGTTGCGTTAGGTTAAAATATCTGAGGCCATAATACGTCACAATAATGAATTAGAACAGGACATACATACGTTAAGCACAATGATTGAAAATTGAAAACGAGAAACAACACTGCTTTGGAGGGCGCATAGGAAATATTTATATAAATTAGTTTCCATACTCATTGAAATACACTGACACATACATACAGGAAACAATTTGCATGATAAATCGAGACGTTTCGTTTGTTTATCTATACGACAGCTCATGCCCACCCTAATTGCTTGTCTGTTTCACAAGCGCAACGTTGCAACACTTCTTACACAAAAAATTTGATGTTCTTTGTCTTTTTCTGAGATCGGTCTTTCTCTCTCTTGCCAAGGGAACTCCCTTAAAAGCAGTATCGTAATATTTCATCAGCCCCTTACGCAGATAACTTTTTGCTAAGTATTTTCGAAAAATGCCGTAGTTCTTTAAATCTGATCAAATCTACTTCAAAATTTTTTTGATTGCTCACTAAGTAGCAGTAAATTATACAATGGAGAGGCCGAAAATGAAAAAGCCTATAAGTTGAAAATCACGGAAATGAATTATCTTAACAAAGAATTTTCTAAAGTTAGAAATATTGACTAAAACAACTTTCCTACAGAGAATGAAAATCTTTACTATTTTCCTATTTACAATTTTTTGATGAAACCATTACAACATGAAATAATACTGAAAATTTTTAAGATTCGATTTCACTACGTTTTCCAAATATACATCGTATTATCTCGGTCACTTACAATCAAAATGCTTTAAAATTTGGAATGATTATACGTAAGATCTAAGTACTGCTGAAAAGTTACTCAAAAGGGCCTAAATTGCTAATTTTTTATAAATATTTAGTGCAAAATAAGTGCAGTGCTAGTACGGCATCTTCTCAACTTTAAAGGAAAAAAGTGCGCAAAGAAGTTTTAGCCTGACAAAATTTTCAGCGACAAAGTTGTTCGTTAGTGCAAGATAAAGTTTTTTGGACAGTTTCAGATCAATTTATTGAGAATCATCCAAGATATGATACTTTTAAGGAGCTTGCGTACTATCAGCTGTGCTCTATGCAGCTATAGAGCTGGGCAGTAGATCTAACCCCAACCTAACCAACACACTCACCTGAATTCCAGACCATGCACGTAAACAAAGTTAATACTGGTGTTGGATTTTATGTTTACTAACGGGTTCTTATATGTTTAAGCAATTGCATGAAATGTTATGATCCAGTTACGATAAGTCTAAATAATGCAAGCCAAAGATTGGTGACTTGGATTTATTCATTTCAAGTATCTGATGCTATCTATCAAGTATGCTAAAGTTTTTTGTTAAGTTCATATACCATTGGGTACAGGCAAATCAGAATAAAAAAAGGAAAAATTTAAAGCCAAGAATCATTGAAAAATCAAAGAGGAAAAAATAATTTTCACAACTTGAAGTTGACAGATGATGTGAGAACATTAATTTTAGCATATTGAGCATCACTTCCTTGCCAACGGTCTCACTAGTCTGATGAAAATTTATTTTTAAAATATTTCGATAATTCAATCAACATAAAAAATCCATACGATTCTTTTCTAACCTATTAAGCAACTGTGACTGGCAAAGAAGATCCTCCTATTTTCAGAGTTTACTTTGATAAATTTTTATCATCATTCAGGATTGAATTTAATTAAGGAGGTTCGGTAGTGTTAGCGGGGGGAAATCTNATAATTATATGCACATACTTTGGATTTTAAAACATTTTTTTTTATTTTTCCCGTACGTTCATACTTATTTTGGAATCCAAGTATTATTTTGAATAAATATTCAGCTATTTTTTTAAGGATATCAGTTCAGCTATAACCACTAATTTAATATTTTTCTTTATCATAATTGTTATTAACTGTAGGACAAGCTCCGGAAGTTGTCAACGAACACATGCAACTTTAAGATCTATTTTACCCGAAATTCAAATAGCTATGATGATAAAGGTTTATACCACTGCTCGTATTGTTTTGCTATCGAAGGATCGATTCCAACTGTCGGCAGTTTTTTTTAACGTGATTCACCATTCTGGTTTAACTTCTTTTTATTTGTGTTTTATTCAAATCTATAAATAATGTTACAAACACTTTTTTTCTGTACGTCAAAATAAACATATTTTTAATACTAATTCTATTAAATAATTTGGTAACTTAGTACTTCTTGTTGGCATGGCCATTTTGTAATTTCATAATAATAATAAAATTTCTTTCGATATAAGTATAATTCCTACATTTCAAAACTTCCAAGAAATTATAAACATCAAAACATCCAATGTAAGAGAAAAAGAATCCGAAGGCACAAGAAAACTTACGCGAAACTTCCTAAACGTTTATTTTCTGTCTTTTGTTATACAGAATTTTTAGGTATAGCAGCTATACTTGTTGTATTGATTAAATAGATATTTTCAATTTTAATTAAAAAATGTTGATTCTAGACTAAAGTTTTAATTAGCGTATGTAGATATCAAAACTTAATACTTTTGAAAGTTATGATTCAATTTTACGTTGGATACAAATCATTGCATCTTTCGGTATTATCGAAAAAGCATCTTGCAGGAATTGTGGACATTTGACAAGACCTTTGTTTACAAAGTAATTATCTTTCATCAAAGGGTTACAGCAGTTGACAATCGTGATTCAATCGAATTAATGTATAAGCTCACTGTAATGACCACATAAAAAAAACTTGAAATAATTTAGATTGTTGGTAATGTGATAAATATTATTACCTGCAAGACGTGAAGAAACAACTTAATTAATGATAAATCTGTCTGTTTTGTATATCTGAATTTTAAAGTCAAAAGTTCACTTTATGGCACGAACAGTTCAGACAGAGAGAGTAGAGATAGTGCGGGAGCCAGGTGGGTTCCCGTGGCCTTTTCTAGTAAAATAGTCCCACCCAAGTTTTTTTTATATATTTTGACCTGCTGAACACGACTTTCGACGGTGGCTTGCTGTAAAATTTGCACATCAATAGTTATTAACAAATTTTATAAACAAATTGAAAAATTATAAAATTTCGGTAAAAAAAAATGAATTCGTATTCTTTGGCACATTTTAAGCAAAAAATATTGCAAGCAATTTTTCTATAATAGTTATACTTTTTTAGTAAAACATTCGCAAAATTTTTAAAAATTTGAATTTAGCGATTTTCAACCGTTAATATCTCGATTGTTAAAAAACTTTTTGCAACTCTGCAAGACGTTGAAGTTTTGTTGAACATTGCACTTTAAGAATACGTAAACTTCAGACTGGTAAAAAAAAAAATTGTTTCTCAATAATAAGCTTTGAATCGCGAGCTTCTTAATATGCTACCTATGGTCTGCATACGTATAAAAATACGAAGTATACCTTTGACTTGCATTAGTCCACCCAATTTTTTTTCTAGTATTTTCATTAGTTGTACGAAATTATTAAGGGTGTATTGCTGCACGACTATCAAATCAATAATTATAAACAAATTTCGCAACAAATTAGAAAAGAATATTTTTTTCGGTAAAATAAAATTTTTTTTCCTATTCTTTGGTTAGTTTCAAATAAAAATTATCTTTTTGAATTTTTCTCTACATGACGGCAGGTTTAAAAATAAATTCGCAAATTTGAAGAATCATAATTCATTTTTACCTACACAGGACTCATATTTTTGTGAAAATTTACGGACATAGTATTTGTTAATTTAATACAGGTACTTAAATTTAATTGTAAATGAATTACAGTTTTAAACCATAAAGTCCTTAATCAGATTTTGTTTAACCATATTTGCCACATTCATTGTAATTCCATTTTTTTTACATTAATGTATTGATTTTAAAACTATGTAGTAAATAAATACAAAATAGTTTACTATCAGAGAATGTTTTTTTATCTATAATAATCATAAAGATAATAATAATAAAAGTAATAAAAAGGTAAAGATAATCACAATAATAATAATGCATCATTATAATAAGGTAGAACTATACTACTTATAGTACTCTATACTATTCAAATTTATACTTCCCGCGAAGTTTACGTATACGTGCGGGAAAGGTGTCATCGCGATTTTCACTTGTTTAAACAAGCAAAGACATGCATGTCCGCATTGCACATGCCGTTATGCCCTTATTCGACATAGTGATTGCAGTATGCTCTCTAGAGAAGGATGTCTTCCAAAAATATGTGTGATTTAACAAGTAGTATAATAAATTGGCAGTATTGTATAGTGTGTCAAAAAAAAAACAGAAAAAGTGTGTTTAGTTGTTGATTTCATGTTAGTAATTAGAAAAATAAGCTGGAAAGATAAAACAACGTTTGAAGATTTAGCGAATAAATTTTGTGATATTATTATTCGAAAAGCATCACGTCACAGAACAGAAAGAATCGATTTTATATTTGATTCATATTTTCCGAATTCGATTAAGTCCTCTGAGCACCAAAGAAGATGTAAATGTACTAAGATCAATTACAGCAGTATTAAAAAGAATACAAATTTACCAAAGCTTGAACAAACGTTTTGGGGATCACCTGATAATAAAGTGTTGCTCTAAAATTTAAAAAAAAATTATGTGATGAAAAAGAGTGTTTTTTCAGAATTTGTTGTTATATTCAGTACGATTAATCATTCACCAGGTGAGTCCAACGTGGAATCATTGAATTTAACAGATTTACAAAGAACTGACATAGAAGAAGCGGACGTAAAAATTTTTATTTATATCAAAAATGCAATCAATGCTGGATACTTTAATGTTTACCTGATATCTTCCGACACTGATGTTGTTGTTTTAGCGCTATACTTTCTTCATCAGTTTAAAAAAAGTGCTTTACAGGTATATTTCTATAAATTCATCGTTCACATTAATTAATTCATTGGAAATCTTATAATTCTAAATGTTCATTTTCAGACTTTGTGGATGCAAGTTGGATCTGCGGCATCAGTACGGAATATACCTATCCATTCTCTCGCCGAGGCATTAGAGGATAAGTTTTGTCGTGTACTTTCCGCTCTACATCACCTTACGGGGGCAAATTATACCAGCAAAGTGAGCACCAAATTAAAGGCAGTGCAAGAAAATCCTGTTAATTACTTACTTAATTTTGGCGAAGGTAAAGATCTTAGAAGTACACATACCTGCCAATAAAATATCTAAATTCAATAAAATAAAAATAATTTTTTAGATTATTACGAATGAGTATTAAAAGATAGTTCAATAAATGCCGAAAAATGTTTGGTTAATGTAGTAAATAAAAATGCAAAATGCAAGACGTTCGATGAATTGAGGGTGTGGTCTTATCATCATTGCAAGCAATCATTAATAGAAGATCTTCCACCCACCTCAAGTTCAATAAGGCTGCATATGCTTCGAGCTTTTTTCGTAGTGCACACTCAAATCAAATGTTTGGAAATAAATGCTTGCAAATTAAATCTAAAAAATTTTGGGTACATTGAAAAAGATGACTTGCTAATGCCCAAAAAGATAAGGACCTTAATACCTCCCTATCATGACCTTCTACCACCGTGCAACTGCAAAGTATGCAACTGAATAACGTGTAGATGCGTTGCTGAACAGATTCCTTGCTGCTCATTTTGTGAATGCAAGAAAGATAACACTTGTAAAAATGTGTATTAAACTTGAAAAATAGTGTTACCTCAATAAAACTTAATGTGATTTTTCACAAAAATATGAGTCCTGTGTAGGTAAAAATGAATTATGATTCTTCAATTTTGCAAATTTATTTTGAAACCTGCCGTTATGTAGAGAAAAATTCTAAAAGATAATTTTTATTTTAAACTAATCAAAGAATAGGAAAAAAAATTTTATTTTACCGAAAAAAATATTCTTTTTTAATTTGTTGCAAAATTTGTTTATGATTATTGATTTGATAGTCATGCAGCAATACACCCTTAATAATTTCGTACAACTAATGAAAATACTAGAAAAAAAATTGGGTGGACTAATGCAAGTCAAAGGTATACATCGTATTTTTATACGTATGCAGACCATAGGTAGCATAGCAAGAAGCTCGCGATTCAAAGCTAATTATTGAGAGACAAATTTTTTTTTACCAGTCTGAAGTTTACGTATTCTTAAAGTGCAATGTTTAAAGAAATTTCAACGCCTTGCAGAGTTGCAAAAAGTTTTTTAACAATCGAGATATTAACGGTTGAAAATCGAAAAGTCAAATGTTTCAAAAGTTTGCGAATTTTTTACTAAAAAAGTATATTGTTTAGAGAAAAATTGCTAGCAATATTTTTTGCCAAAAATGTGCAAAAGAATACGAATACATTTTTTTTACCGAAATTTTATAATTCTTGAATTTGTTTATAAAATTTGTTAATAACTATTGATGTGCAAATTTTACAGCAAGCCACCATCGAAAATCGTGTTCAGCAGGTCAAAATATATAAAAAAAACTTGGGTGGGACCATTTTAATGGAAAAGGCCACGGGAACCCACCTGGCTTCCGCACTACAACTTGTCAAAAAAAGTTATCTTCACCTGATACATATTTTAGACTCATTATCACTTTTCAATTGAAATAAAATAAATTCCGAAAATGAAATGAAATCAATAAAAAAAACCATACTTTTGGTGTTCTCTCCAGTTTAAAAAAAAAAAGGTGTTTATGTATTTGTAACGTAACGAAGATCTTGACCATTACAAGCGTTTTTCGAT
>NW_019380218.1:570754-606405 GCF_000648655.2 Copidosoma floridanum | reverse complement strand
TTCGGTTGAATTTTTTATAATTAAATTTTCAATTACAAAAGGAGTTTTTACTATTCATTACATTTCAAAGCGCGCGCCAAAAGCAGCGTTGCCAAGTCGTCTGCTGCGAGCACATTTTTTGCTGTTTTTTAATAGAAATTTGTGGTAGGGCTCTCTCAAACTTTGACAAAATATTATTTTGACAATATTCTTTCATTTAAAAAAAAAAAAAATCAAGTTCATTTAGCCGTTTTTTTTTAATGTGAAATTTAAGTGATTTCTCCATAAGCCTACATGTTAAAATATTGTTTTTTCAAGTCAATATATCTTGAAAACGGTGTGGTTAAACCCTTCAAAAATTTAGCTGTAATTTGATACTATTATCCCAAACAACATATCGAAATTTCAAAAATTTTCATCATAAAAAATTATCACTACCGAACCTCCTTAACCTCGAACGGACGTGTGTAATATACGTTTCAAAAGTGAAACTGCGGGTGCAGTAAGTAAAGAAGTTAAAGTACATAAGGATAAGGTCGCAGCTTATTTCGGAAAGAAAAAAAAAAATTAACGACTGACAATGAATTTGATTTTGCCCAAAACCTTCTTTTGCCTAAATAACCCGTTTGTGATCAATTTTATCGTCGATTAATGTGGCCTTACGTATTTAACATCCATGTACATACAACTAAAGCCAGTTACATGTTTCATTTACCAGCAGGTGTAGCTAAAAAAGGAGTAACTACTAGTTGTAATTTTGTTTTACGTATTCTAAAAAAAGAATTTGATTCGACAAAACACACAAAAATAATTTTATTTTGCGACGCGTGTGGTGGTCAGAATCGTAATTATATGGTATTACGTTTTTTTTTAGTCTAGCTGTTCACTTAAAGATAGAAGTACAGTATCTATATCCTGTCAGAGGACACTCCTTTAACCAGTGCGACAAAAACTTTGGCCTTTATTAAAAAAAAAAATACGTTGAACGTATCGAAACTTAAGAAGAATATGCTTAAGAAAAGTTATTGAAGGTGCACCTGATGCCTTCATTTTTATTTTACAAGAACATCAGAATCAGTTAATTAATTATGAAAAAATCTTTAAAGGAGCCAACAACAATTTATTCGCAAGTAAGGCTGTTTACATGAAGCTTAACACGACAATAACGGTTGGTATTTGTGAGAATTACGACAATCTATTCAAATCATTTCAAATACAATTTGTAAATTTTGATAACAGAAGCATTCAATCTCCCCCTATAATTGGAATGGCAGAAGAGAAGTGAAAAGACATCGGAAGTTTACTAAAACAAATGAAACCAAAAAGCAAGATTTATCATACAAATTACTTTGATAATAAAGGTAGTAAAGATGTGAAGACAGAAATGAATAGAGATAAATTGGAGGTGAAAAAAAAAAATACACAATTAAAAGCAAGTGCGAAAAAAATTTTTAAAACTAAAGCTGTAACAAAAACAAAAAATCACTATTACTGAAAAAAATTTAAAAAAAAAACAAGTAAGTTTACCACGAGATCTAGTAACGCGTAGAAAAAATATTAAGGGTTGAATAATACGTGTCGTTAAATTATCATTGTTCTTCATCACGATTTGTTATGTAAATCCTATTTATTAAGTTAACGAGTACATATACTTATTCAAATCACACAAAAATATTACTATTTTATATTTTAAAATATCCTCTCACAATAGCTATTGGTTTGATCATTAAGTGCTGATGTTAGTGCACTTTTGAATTGTCAGATCAGGTGGATATGAGCATGCAACACAAATGAATAAGAAAATAATATAATAATCACAAACTGTTATAACAACTAGTTTATTAACAATAGGAAAAAAGTCCTGATTTTCTAAACAACATTTACACTGAATTTTTTAACAAAATAATGAAAAATTATGAATAGTCTTTGAACTTGTGTAAAGCAATATCTAATGAACTTAAAGTGAAAAATAACAATAGAGTAATGGAAAGTCAATTGCTACTTATAGTACTGAGTATGTCTTTTTACACTTCACCAATATAATAGTAAAAGCGTCTCTGTGCACTTAACTGTCTGTATGTGTATGTGTGTGTATAACTGTAGAGAACGTATCTGTGTGAGAGAGATTGAACTCAACACTGTTATAAAATAAGTTTTCACTGAACTTAAAACTGCAATAACCATCCAAGTGTTGCATCCTGTTGCAGTGAAAGTACTAATCAAATATGAATGGTTGCAGTGAGTCTTACCCACTGTATTGAGCCCTTTTGTAATTGGTAGGTAATATTAACCTCACAACACGTGTGTTATATAAGCAGATTTTTTGTATGAAACTTACTCTATGAGCATATCAAACTTGAACAGTATGTTATTGATACTGATATGATGTACATGATTAATAATTTAATACCCTAAGTTTAACTAGAACTAACAGTTCATAATGATTAACTAGCTTAAAATACTAACTGAAGTGAGTTTGAATATTAACTGTTTAAGAGTTAGCTGCCAACTAAAAGTTAAAACTATATATGTAAGTGTGAGATTACTCAAACTTATACACGACGGTTAAACCAGCGTTCTCATCCGTGATAAAAAATGAAGCGCGCGAAATTTGAATTGTCACGTATACATATTTGCGCAATTTAAAAATAACAATAATTCTGGTTGTCAAAGATGATATGAAATAGGTAAAAAATGAAACTCTGAACACGTAATTAATGTATAAGTCTTTGATAAATTTTATTTCAAACTATGTATATTGCATATAGTTCGTCCAAAACCTTTAAATAAGTCATTTCAAGTTTATTCTACTGTAGAAAATATGCCTTGTTAATCAAGACATTCTTTGCGATGAAAATTTACTGTAATATTAACATTACAAAGTAATAAGCACTAAAATACAATAATTGAGGGAAATTGTAGAATCTGCATTATCGATCCGGTTATCATTTAGTTCATCGACGACAACGAACAAGCCTACAGTCATCGTGCGGCAAGCAGACGGCTTTTTTCGTTGTCTTGTTCGTACATAATTATGGATATACTTGATGTTAGCTTTTAGTCCATTGTTATTAAATAGAAATTGATTGAATCTTAGAAATGTAATAAAAGTACGATTACTAGGTTATCTTATATTTAGTTTTGAAAACTATTAAAACGTAAAATTCTGTCAAAGTTGATTTACATATAAAACTGCACTCTGTTTTAAACATTAGAGTTCACTTGTCATACAGATATCGTTATTATAATACTATCATCAATGCACAATTTGTGGTACCAATGTTAGTATTTTCTAATTTAAATATTTTTTTGATAAATTTAATATTAACTTTTTGATCTCCTCTTTTTTTTGGTTAATTGTGTTTGGTTGAATCCAGTGAGTTAGATCATCGAGGTTTTCGTAATTTTCGATGGGTTGCTGTAAACAAATAAAGCAACTTTTGTAAATAATATTTTTCCAGTTTTAACTTGTGCTTATTATAACTTACAACTTACATTATAAAAATTTTCTATAAACTGCAGCAAATACAATCCACAGTCAACAGCATTTGTTTGCTGCTCTACATTAGCTTCTATTACTGTAACGTTATCTTTGGTAAATATGTCTTTGTACCCTTTTCTCCGTTCTCATTCCGTATTCAAAAATTGCAACAAAATTGATGATGCTGTTTCCGCTCCATATCCTTGGATGGAGTTGAAAATCTCAATGAGAGGCCTACAGATATATATAGATATGTACATAGCTTAGAACACTGAAAAATATTGCATTGATTTATTAACTAATACGTTAAATGGGTTGTACATAATTAATCATGGTTATAAAAATGATATCAGCTCGTTTACATTATTCTGTTAAACAATTTCAAAACTGACGTACGCTATAATTTCTTTAATATTACTACTAGTTTCTTCAAATCGTTGACGTTTATTAGAAGCATTTTGTGTTTTTACGTTTTCACATGATTCAATTGGTTTTGGATACCATATTACTGACAAAAACCAATGGGACCTAAAATGATCTTAGAAATATTGTTATGTTGAACATGAGTAAAACGGTGTGAACGTTTCCCATCAAGCTGCATATTTTTCCATAGAATCAAAAGAAATATCATAAAAAAAGAATGTCTTGATTTATTCATGGTAAAGAATACGATTTACGTTTACATTTTTCTATTTGAAACTACGGACAGCTACTAAGGGTCAAAAAGTTATATGTACTCGCTAAAAACATTTGTATAACGTACTAAAATTATAACCATGTTTTTTTAGGATTTGTTTGAATGGCAGTTGAAAAATTGTTTGCCATGCATTTTCACCCGCATGGTATTATTACCATTTGCCACGGTTCCAGATAATTAAAAATTTTTGAAAAATTTATATGTACTGGCTAAAAAGATTTGTAAAATATACTAAAAGTATAGCTGGGTTCTTTAGAATTTTTTTAAATGGCAGTCGAAAAACTGTTTGCCTAGCACTTCACCTGCNACTGTGCTTATTGTTTCTGCTCTTTGACTTGCTGCACCAGAAGTTCATGAACCATTAGCTCCGATCTCCTCATGTACGTAAAGACCTAAACTTGACAATGTTTCGTGGCCTTTTTATCATTGATATTGTACTGAGAAATAATTCTGATGTCAAGTGTGTTTATATATGTTTACGTATAGTTGGATAGTAGAATACCAATCAAAAATTTGTTTTTGTGAAAGAAGTCTGTCTGTTGTCGTTCTCGAATAAATTTGGTTTTGCTTCCGAGTTCTAGACGAAAAGATGATCTGTATACTCAATGTAAAGAATCAGCTGTGTGTTTTCAATTTTTTTTTCTTTTTATTAACTGTGAAGATGTAATACAATCCCAATCCTTGCATTTGATAAATTTATTAAACGCTTGGCAAGCAGGAAAATCTTACATCAGTCGGCTACAAAAAGTTAGATTACATGACAATTAAGCATCATTTTTCTACCAAAAACACTAACTACACATTACTTATGGTATATTTCTTCTAAAAGTTATGTTACAAAATAATTAAAATCGAAAAATACACCTTGAAATGACGCTGTCGAAGGTACTTACTAAAAGTATTAACAAACATATATTTTAAAAAGACCAATTATGCATGCAGTAATTCCCACACTTGTCTTTTTTAAGTAGACAAAAGTTCGCAAACATATATGTCAGTGCTGCGGTAAAATACTGTGTCTATAGCCGCAAACAGCATTTTCAAACTTGACATATTTTAATTTTGAACTCGACAAAAAAGTATATGTATAGTGTAATTACCATGTTTTTGCGTCGACAAAAAATCTCAAGTACAGACAGATAATTTAATATTAAATTCAACTTTAAAAGAAAAAGCGCGAATTAAAATTTTTTTTACTTTGGTACAAATTTAAAAAAGTTTGTACCGTTTGATCAGAAAATTAATTTGTACGAGCATTTAACTCCATTTTATTACTTAACTACGCTGAAAAAAACAAGAATGTCTCACATCGGAAGAAAATAAACATACCTTTACACAAATTTTTATTACAGGTGATAATCCAGTGTACGTTGAAATCAGCAATAAAAATCCAACGCAAGATTTATATGTAAATTGATTTAGCAATGTAAATGAAATAGAAAAACTGTCTAACTATTAATTCTTAATTTTTTTTTTATAAATAGGTGGGAGATAGAAATACAGTAAAGGATAAGAAAAAAACTTCTAAGCGAAAATGGTGTACTAACTCAGTAATGCCTTATAAAAAAAAGAAGAACGAAACAGCGAGTGAAAGACGCAAATGGCGTGCTCAGTAGGCTGAAGTTCCAGCGTTTAAAAGCTGGATAATTTTGGATGAAGCTGATTTGTACAATGTTACCTGTCACGTGTGCGAGTCCAAACTAGGATGCTATTTTAATACACTAAAAGACCATGTATTATCAACGAAGCATAGGAAAAATTGTGGAAAAAAAGGTATAGAAACAAATACCGATTTTACACTGCCAGAATTCTGTGAATCAGATGTTAAAATTGCGATAGCAGAGCTTAAATACACGGCAATATTTGCCAAATACAATTTATCATTTCGACTTGCACCACTCATCATTAAAAATTTGAAGAATATTGATGAAAACGGTCCATGGAAATACATGAAAGTGGGAGCAACAAAAGCAACTTGTTTACTCACAAACGTTATCGCTGTAGCCGATAAATTAGAAATGGCAAGCATGCTTCGAAATAGTTTTTTTTCTGTCAGTATCGATGAGTCTACAACTTATAGTAAACACAAGGTTCTCGCAATTTTAGTTCGTTTTCCTGACATGATAACAGGGTTAATTAGAACGAAATTGTGGCATTTAGCACCAGTATTTTTAGAGGGAGTAGATGCAAAAGCTGGTGCTGAACGTCTATTCGATTGTATCGTTCAGTCTTTCAAGGATTTTAACATTCCATTAGAAAGAGTACTGGCGTTTTGTACCGATGGTTGTACAACCATGACAGGAGCAATTAGTGGTCTTAAGACTCGATTTGAAAATCTTGTTCCAGATATTCTGAGCGTTAAGTGTCCCGCGCAAGTGTTTTGAAGGGCTAGTGTGTTCTTAAAAGGAAAAATAGCGTTGAGCACAGTAAAAAAATCTCGCATGTACTGCTCACAGGATAACTATTTTCACATCTTCTGCGTGCTCGCCTTCAGTTTGGAAGACAATTTACTCACAGAGGGTGCTAAAATACTTTTCCTAATAAGCAGTTAATATAATTTTTACCTGAGAGGTTATGTTGCAATTTTATCCTAGTGATCATGGTAAAACGTCGTACTTTCGACGAAAAGAGAAAAAGTTTCTATACCAGTCTCGACGAGCCTCGAAAAGAAAGTACTTTCTTGCCGTGGCGCGTTATATACAATCACAAGTGCGACGTATTTTACGAGATAGCTTCTAGAATTCTATTCATTGTATTTATCTATATAACAATTTGTACGGATATTCTTGAAATGTCATACATGCCCTGTTCAATTAACAAACTACCGTTGTCGGACCAACGTCAGAAACTTTTCCTTAAAAAGAAAGTATTCCATGTGATAACTATGAACGTTCGTGTTTCTAGAGGCTCCAGAAAATATTATAAGCGAAAGGAGCATTTTTATGTGCTGATGAATAGAAATATATATATATACACGTACAATCAAGTATACAATAGAGCAGCTTAAAAGTAAGATTATTGTGAGTAGGAAAAATCACGGTAAGTCAGGAAAACATAGACTGTACTGTTATATAATTACTTAACGTGTTTTACTAACATACAAGTCTACGAGTACTTTTTCTGAAATCACAATTTTGATAATTATACATCAAAACTTTTATGAATTAACTGTCTATATGCATATACGAATAAAGAAAGTGAATCACGATTCTTTAGTGCCCCATATATGATAAGTGCAAGTGTATACGTAATAATAGAAATGGTAAGTAAAAATCTAAAAAATCAAGAGCTTGTAAACAAGAGTACTGCTACATTTGCTGATCGAGGAGCAACTGAGCGAGTGTGACTGCATGCTATCCTTTGCTTCGTGGAAAATTAGTTGTACTATGAGAAGCGGAGTTTGACTCGAATTTGCAGCCGGCTCACTGTGCCATACCACGCGCTGCGCCGCGAGCCGCGCCACCTGATCAGTTGCTTGCAGTGTTTTGGTTTTGTTGCCAATCTGCTTTTTTGCTTTGTGTCGTTGTGCTCTGAACTGACCACATCTTTGTTTCTTGAAATTGAATTATTTTTCTATTAAAGAATGCTGTATTCTATAGTACGTATATTTACTGTGCTTATTGTTTCTGCTCTTCGACTTGCTGCACCAGAAGTTCATGAACCATTAGCTCCGATCTCCTCATGTACGTAAAGACCTAAACTTGACAATGTTTCGTGGCCTTTTTATCATTGATATTGTACTGAGAAATAATCCTGACGTCAAGTGTGTTTATATATGTTTACGTGTAGTTGGATAGTAGAATACCAATCAAAAATTTGTTTTTGTGAAAGAAGTCTGTCTGTTGTCGTTCTCGAATAAATTTGGTTTTGCTTCCGAGTTCTAGACGAAAAGATGATCTGTCCTCCAGCTTTAAAAAAACATTTTGTAATTGAAACAACTCGTTAAAACATTTGGAACAAATACTCTGTAAATCCAAAGAAAATATTACATTTTGAAACTCTGGAGTACCAAATAACACTTGGAGAGCGCTATTAATGTAACAGGTGTTATAACGATTTTTTAATTCAATAAAATCTGCATTTTAGTGGAAGATAAAGATACTATGATGATTTCATGACTTATAGTACAATATTGTATTGCTTACGGTTATCCATGGCAGATAAACTCAACAGTAAACAAGCTCTTCTGGAAAAAAATAGTGTTTTTGTCAGGGACATCGGCATTTTTAAAAAATATATGGAAAATTTCGAAGAAATCGCGTTAAGGAAGCTCAACACTTACAGTATTGATTTTTTAATTATTAATAAAATAGATTGCATGTATAAAATAACAAACAAGATTATTTCATAGCGATAAAAAATATCGCAGGCATAATGGTAGTTTTCGTATCTGATGGTGCATATCGCCAGAACAAGTAAAAATAGTCCTTCGGGCCCTGCTTCACAGATCCCTCGGGCCTGGTGCTTGCCCTGGCGACATGCGCCACCAGGTACGAAATAGTAGATTTCTTACGTAGGGCAGAAAGTACAAATTGCGCGCACGAAGGGCGCAGTTGTTGTATGTTTGTGCCCGAATTAAAAGATTACTCATAAATACACAAAACTACTAAGCAATTCAAATTAAAAGTTGATAAACAGTTTCAATATATATCATTTATTTGTTTACCTTCGATTCTCGCTAAGGTCTTTTCATAACAATTTTTATTTGCAACGTAAAAATCATGCTCATGTAGTATTTCAGGAAACGAAACTCTATGCAAAATAAATGTTTAGGATGTGCTTAAATTATAAAAAGCTTAATTTTTTTTTTTTCAATAAACATGAAACCTACTGTTATCATTGTCTTAAAAACATTTTATTTAGAAATTATCTGTTATGAAAAAAAAATTAACAATAATTTATAATTTTCCACCTTACTACGCCAAAAGACGACACTCTTGTTATGTTCACTGGACTTGCCTAGGTACGTTATCTACTATTCATTAATATTTGTTTTTTAAATACAAAGCAATTATCTGCGTAGGCCCAATAACAAAATTTGAAGACATGTTTACTATCGAAAATTATTTTAGTGTTTCTCATCGTAACAATTCTGAGCTTACTGCATTTCCGTCTGAGTCAAAAAAATTGAATTGGTTCTCATTGATGTTTTGGGATGATAATGAAGTAGTTCATGTTTAATGTGGGGATAAAATTCTTACTATTCGAAATAATATAATACACAGGTACTTACTTATTCTGTAATTTTTTTTGTACATTTGTCNAGATGTTAAAATTGCGATAGCAGAGCTTAAATACATGGCAATATTTGCCAAATACAATTTATCATTTCGACTTGCACCACTCACCATTAAAGATTTAAAGAATATTGATGAAAACGGTCCATGGAAATACATGAAAGTGGGAGCAACAAAAGCAACTTGTTTACTCACAAATGTTATCGCTGTAGCCGATAAATTAGAAATGGCAAGCGTGCTTCGAAATATTTTTTTTTCTGTCAGTATCGATGAGTCTACAACTTATAGTAAACAGAAGGTTCTCGCAATTTTAGTTCGTTTTCCTGACATGATAACAGGGTTAATTAGTACGAAATTGTGGTATTTTGCACCAGTATTTTTAGAGGGAGTAGATGCAAAAGCTGGTGCTGAGCGTCTGTTCGATTGTATCGTTCAGTCTTTCAAGGATTTTAACATTCCATTAGAAAGAGTACTGGCGTTTTGTACCGATGGTTGTACAACCATGACAGGAGCAATTAGTGGTCTTAAGACTCGATTTGAAAATCTTGTTCCAGATATTCTGAGCGTTAAGTGTCCCGCGCAAGTGACGCACCTGGTAGCCAAACATTCGCTGAAATTCCTTCCAAAAGAAGTAGTTGATTTAATAAGCGATTGTTACAACATGGTTGGCACGAGCTCAAATAAAATGCAAGATTTTTGCAATCTTCAGAAAATGTTGGATATTTCTAGCCATAAAATCCTCAGACACATTTCAATTCGCTGGTTATCAATGGAGGCTTGTGTGAATCGCATTCTGGAGCAATATCCGGCACTGTATGAGTTCTCTAAAAGATTGTTTGGAAATAATGATAAGCTTGGAAAAAAAGTTCATGAAAAGTTGGATGAAAAAGATACCAAATGTTTTTTATTACCAATATTACACATTTTTGGAAAACTAAATCTGTTAAATAAATTACTACAGCGCACTGATGTAGTCATTCCACTAGTTGCTGATGCTATAGAAAGGACCTACAAAGATATAGTTTCATCAATATTAAATCGTAATTATGTAAATAAAACAAGCGCTGCAAATATAAATATACTAGAGCAAAGTGAATACTTACCAATTATTAATTGGGAGCTTGGTGAAGAAATTCGAGACAAAACGATAATGAATAACAGAAAGCTTGGACTTTTTTATGAGCGAGCATATAACTTCATAACTGCAGTTACCATGGAATTAAAAATTAGATTTAACAACTTCGAAGATGATATTTTCACATCCTGTCGCTGTTTGAGCCCAGAGAACGCTTTGTCCAAATATTTCCACGAGAAAAATGCTGAAAATTTTCACAAATTTTTGAAGATTTTCAATAAACTATTAATATATAATATTACGAAAAAAAAATTAAAAGAACAATGGCATAAACTACTGAAACTGAATGAAAATTGTAACATAAAAACATCACGTATGAAAATAGATCAGTTCTGGAACTTTATTTATAATTATAAAAACGAAGAAGGAGACTACGAATACCCAGAGCTCGATTTATTTGTTCAAATGGCCTTGACAGTGCCTCACGCCAATGCCGATGCTGAAAGGATTTTCAGTGCGATGAACAAAATTATGACCAAAAATAGAAATTTGTTGCATAATACCACTATANGATTAGTATTTTTTTTATTATTATTATCATAATTAATGAAGTCTAATGTTTAAAACAGAGTGCAGTTTTATATGTAAATCAACTTTGACAGAATTTTATGTTTGAATAGTTTTCAAAACTAAATATAAGATAACCTAGTAATCGTACTTTTATTACATTTCTACGATTCAATCATTTTTCTAATGATTGTTTTTCTGTATTATTATTATCATTCTTAGAGAAGTGCACATAATAAATAACTTTATTTTAAAAAATTAGCAGTTAGTATAAACTGAAGCAACTAAGTACTTGTACCCCATCCTGCTGAAACGTTCATCCTACCAAATCATATTATATTACTTTAGTGCAAATGCATCATCACTGGTAAAGACTTTTAACAAAATTATGATTATACCTGTATATTATTTTATTGTACGATAAATACAAGAGTGTGACATACTTCTAAATCAGTCAATACGGACTCCTGAAACTCATTTGCTGGCTACTCTTCAGCAAGACGTACTGTCATCAAATTGCATAAGCCAGAAACAATTTGATGATTATTGTACGCATGATGAAACTTGAACTCTTGACTCTTGGATTGGTTGCAGCGTGAAGTATTTCATGATAAAAGTTTTGAAAGTACTGATGGAGATGGAATCTAAAAGTTACAAAACATTTTAACAAAATACTGTGTCTATAGCCGCAAACAGCATTTTCAAACTTGACATATTTTAATTTTAAACTTGACAAAAAAGTATATGTATAGTGTAATTACCATGTTTTTGCGTAGACAAAAAATCTCAAGTACAGGCAGATAATTTAATATTGAATTCAACTTTAAGAGAAAAAACGTGAATTAAAATTTTTTTTACTTCGGTACAAATTTAAAAAAGTTTGTACCGTTTGATCAGAAAATTAATTTGTACTAGCATTTAACTCTATTTTATTACTTACCTACACTGAAAAAAACAAGAATGTCTCACATTGAAAGAAAATAAACATACCTTTACAAAAGTTGTTATTACAGGTGATGATCCAGTGTACGTTGAAATCAACAATAAAAATCCAACGCAAGATTTATATGTAAGTTGATTTAGCAATGTAAATGAAATAGAAAAACTGTCTAACTATTAATTCTTAATTTTTTTTTTATAAATAGGTGGGAGATAGAAATACAGTAAAGGATAAGAAAAAAACTTCTAAGCGAAAATGGTGTACTAACTCAGTAATGCCTTATAAAAAAAAGAAAACGTAAAAAGGTGCAGAGAGCGTGAGTTACGGAAAGTGACGTACAGGAGGAAATTGGCTTACTATCCACGGCCTGGTTGAGCTTGCGGAGTAATGATACACACGTTGCACGCACAACACATAATTGTTATGCAAGTTGTCTCTAGAGCATATTAATATGTCATAGCACGCGAGCTGACTCATACACGAGGTCGGTCCACGGTGCATTTATTATGTATATTAGTTTTCCTCCACGCCTTTTAGATAACGCGCGGAGTGTTACCTTAAATGCAAATAAAGGAGTTATATAAATTTTTGGCTATTAATCTCTCGCTCGGTTTTATCGGCCATTACATCTTTGAAACACACCTGGATTATGCCGCTAATGCGCACATTAAGATAGCCAACTTTTGAGTTATGGTATTGTTACTTTTGGAATAACATGTGAGTCCGGAAAGTCAAAATTTGTACGGAAAAGATGGAAAAATGTACGATTTATGGCATCTACAAAGTAGCATATGGGGAATGGAAAAAAAACGTGAAGCTGAGTTTATTAGAACATAAAGCCCATGAAAATAGATAGAAACAAGGAACTTCGAATAAATCAGCATAGTGGAAAAAATGTTTGAAAATAACTAAAAATTTCAGAAGATGAGGCTTAAGTATGTTTTTTCCAAGTTACATTCGTTCATGTCTTTAAGTACAGTGAGTCTCTTCTTGTTGGTCTTACTTCTTCCTTAGAAACTTTTCTTCGTGTGATTTAATTTTTTCATTTACGATTCTATATCTTTCATCACTTACTTTTTATTATTATCCCATTGCTTATCCAACCACAAAATTAGTCAGACATGCAACCCCAAAATTACGAAATATTGTAAATTCGCACTTCAGTTTAACTATTTGAGTTATTAAATTACAATAAGATATATTATGGTTTGCTTTTCGATGATGAAAATTTATTTGCAGTATTTGCCAAAGAAAAACCAGCAGAACAAAATAACTGGATACTGCTTTCTTACTTATCTTCATCTTAGAAGTATATGATAACCATATCTTATTCAATATTATATAAGTTAAGAAAGCATAGTGGACGTACTTAAAATTCGTTAAAAGAAGGTGGTCTCTTGTACTTGTCAATTATTTAATGGTACACGTATACACATTGTTGCAAAAGTAAAACCGTTACCCAATAGCTACTGCATCACATTAACCCTAGAGAAACATAGCTTCGCAGCACCAGTAGCCGCAGCTTATCAACCGTGGAGTCGTTTTCCTGGACCCTCGTGTCGCAAAAACAAGAAGCAAAAACAGAGAAAGAGTAGAGAGACGCTTCGCCCGATAACCATGCTACTTTATTAGCGTTGCTTTCTGCGCGACCGCCTGCACTGGTCTAAGTACGTATGGGGACAGTAAGTACACCAGGGACAAGAAAATAAAACGTGGGAGGTGGTTTGATCATCAGCTCTATAGTGTATTCCACACTTCTTCGAAGTGGGAGCGCGAGCAAAAGGCTACTAGGAGTGGTTAGCTGGTTTGACCCTTGGTGTGTACGGAAAATCAAGAGTTTTTTTATAGCGATTGCGAAACTGCAGTTTAGACTTCGGTGTCGATTCCAATACACACATATGAGTATCCAGTTGTGGTAAAGATATGTTTTTATCTGTTTTCCTGTGAGCTTTACTGTTCCTTTCAGCCTTAGTTTTTAAGCAAGCTACTCTTGTCATATCATTGAAAAATAAGCTAAGCTACATGCATCTATGTGTAAAAAACACTTGAGGTATTATCTGTACCTTGAAGCACATTTATCTGACTTTAAATAAATTTTGAAAATTAAATTGAGAATCATTTAATCGTCCAATGAAATTGGAATTATTGACTGCTAATTTTCATAACTATTCAATGGATAAGATTATCGTAAGAAGCGGAAAGTCCTAGTAATTTTTATGAAAATTACTAAAGGCAAACTATTAGAAAACTGTTAGCATCGATCGCTACTCAAGTTTCAAAGTAATTACAGGATTAAAGTTTCTTTACTCTTTCATAGAGATAATAAAACGGCTTTCAAAGTGTATGAGGTAACAAAAAACTCATGACAATCCATTATGATTTAATTACAAAAAATACATTATGTCATTACATAAATGTTATTGTACACAAACAATACTATAATATTATTGAAATTTTATTGCGGAAATCGCAATATTAAATAAATTAATTTGTTTATCTGAATAAAACCTTAGGGTGGTTGGGGTACACTTCCAACAAGAAAAGTGCTAACGCTGTTAATTATGGCCTATGCAAATTGTAATCAGCATTTTACTCATCTTAAAAATTGTACAAAAAATTATATTCTTCAAGCTACTTATTACTTTACCGAACAACATATTTTTTTGGTCAAACTGAACTAGTGATAATGACTTCTTCCACCCTACTAGTGGGAGGAATAGAACCAAGGTGTGGAGGGCATATAACTCAAATAAGTTGAGCCTGTAATATTATAAAAAAATACGTGTACACACGTAAATTGAAAAAAAATTTTTTTAAAGGAATATCATAGTAACAAAACATGTACTTATTTTTATTAAGTTACAAAATCATCTTAAAAGTTTTCAAAAAATGATTTGATCGAACTTGGAGTGCTTTTTTCGGTATTGGCTTTCTAGATTCTTCTCTTCTATTTGGGTAATTAGGCTTTAGTTATACTCACGATTTTTCACCTTTTGAGAAAATTAGGATTATTATTAACTTTACTTAACTGCTTCTGAACGATATTCATCAGACCGTACTTATACGGCAAATTCAGCTATCACGAAACNAGTCAATACGGACTCCTGAAACTCATTTGCTGGCTACTCTTCAGCAAGACGTACTGTCATCAAATTGCATAAGCCAGAAACAATTTGATGATTATTGTACGCATGATGAAACTTGAACTCTTGACTCTTGGATTGGTTGCAGCGTGAAGTATTTCATGATAAAAGTTTTGAAAGTACTGATGGAGATGAAATCTGAAAATTACAAAACATTTTAACACCAAATACTTGGAACGAATAAAGTAATAGATACTGTAAAGTAATGGTACGTAAATGCCCATGCACGTAACACCAAAGCATGTTTTTGTACTATGCACTCATCTAGAAGATTGAATAGCTGGCTTTTTCCTTGGAAATGAGTAAAAAAACGTTTTGGATTATTCTCTTAGTTTCATTTTTCTATCTTCAAAACAAAATAGTATTTTGGGATCATTGAGATCGATCTGTGGTGGTTTTACTCTTTGGACACTACGGAATGTCTCCTGTTGAGTGAAACAGATTTCTATCGACTGGAACAAATGAAAAAGTTGGTATAATTTTACACTGTACGTTGATAAACTAGAAGATAATATTTGTCTTACCATTTCTTCATCTCACCGCATTTTCTTATCACTGAAATTATGTAATGCAGAGACAGGGCCCTCATGTCGAGAATGACACTAGCAGTGGTTAAATCACATAATCAGTTAAAGATCAAAAGCACAATAACACAGAAAAAAGTTTTTTCGTGCAATATTTTAGGTAACAATTGATCCATAAATAACTGTGATGGGATTTGAATTTAATGCTACCAGATACGTTTACTTACAGCTTACACCGCGTTCTCTTCAATCAGATTTGTTGAATTAACATACGATTTTGATTTTAATCTGAAAAATAATTTTTAATCAATAACAATGGACTAAAAGCTAACATCAAGTATATTAATAATTATATACAAACAAGCCAACGAAAAAAGCCGTCTGCTTGCCGCACGATGACTGTAGGCTTGTTCGTTGTCGTCGATGAGCTAAATGATAACCAGATCGATAATGCAGATTCTACAATTTTCCTCAATTATTGTATTTTAGTGCTTATTACTTCGTAATGTGAATATTACAGTAAATTTTTATCGCAAACAATGTCTTGATTAACAAGGCATATTTTCTACAGTAGAATCAACTTAAAATTACTTATTTAAAAGTTTTGGACGAACTACATGCAATATACATAGTTTGAAATAAAATTTATCAAAGACTTATACATTAATTACGTGATCAGAGTTTCATTTTTTACCTATTTCATATCATCTTTGACAACCAGAATTATTATTATTTTCAAATTGCGCAAATATGTATACGTGACAATTCAAATTTCGCGCGCTTCATTTTCTATCACGGATGAGAACCCTGGTGCGTACCTACTACAGTACATTACACACACGCGCGCTTACGCACGCACATATGTGCACATACATACACACACAGCCACACAGAGATAGAGAAAGAAAAAGAGAGGCTTTTTCCAATGGACATTTTTTAATAACTTACGATATCGTGTTTTGCACATGATCGTTAGGACTTGAACAACACCCTTGATCTTTGGAACTATTTTAAAGGTCTCATCAATAAGCATGTCATTGTTGTTTTCGAATTCATTCATTAAACTATCATCCACTAATCAAAGGTAAACATTTTGAGAAGACGTTTCAATCAAGATGGCTGATATAGAAGATCCCTTTTTTTTCCTTACAAATTAAAGTGTCAGGGTCACTTTTTACATAATCAGCAAAAGCTTTCAAAGAGCTGCACTGATCTTGCATTCCTGTGTATGTTACAAAACTACTTTTTGCTCTTTGTAATGTCATCTTTATTAACAGGTTCCTTACTTCATTAGAGACATCCTTATTTCTGAGATAACAATAGTAATATTTACTTTTAGTAATAATTGTTTTGTTACTACATCAAAACGTTAAATATATTTTTCTTTTTACAGTGTGATTTGCACTATGGTTCCCATCCTATGCAACTCAGCGTGTATATAGTACATCAATATCCTAAAGTACTTAATTTTCTCCTTTTTAAGGTATTAACTTTGCGGAAGTAGCAAGACAAGTTTTAATATAAATACCAGAAGGAAAACGAAGAAAAGTACAGTTTCTGGAAATCAGTTAGTGAACAGTGAGAAAAATGTAGGAAAAACGGGGCTTATTATGTTGTAAGCAGTGTATATCATGCACACATGCCACAAGTTTTTTAAAAAATAGTTTAAAAAATGAAGAACTCTTTTTTGTATCAATAAATAATTTTTTTTTAAATTTAAGGGCTGTTAACAGTATTGAATTAGTTTTTCTTAACTTTGTCGAATACAGCACGAGTCAATGTGTCCGAGTACGTTGCCGCTTCTGACTTAAGCAGTTGTTGCATACTTTTTGTATCTAATCATTTGTGCGAGCTTTGTAAGCACGTATGTGTGTCTTTTAGTTTGATACTTTCTGGAACGTGATTTTCATTTATGTACAGTTTAGCTCGATCACTAGTTGAAGAGCAGCCATATCTATACAAAATATGTACAAGTAGACATTGGATTTAAGAAAAACAAAATTATTTATAAGAGCCAAATAATTCAATACTTAATGTACAGTTTCGTGACTCAAAAATGATAAAAGAGTGCAAAATATTAGCGTGGTAAATTAATGAAAGCAAGAGTAACAAGAACATAGTAAATAACTTATTTTGTAATAGTACAACTAAAAAGATCCAAAAGAATGTAAATTACCTTGTTTTTTGTTTGTTTTTCGATCTGTAACTGTATCCCTCATAAAAATACTGGGGATTTTGATATTTTTCTTTTTAAGATACTCCTGTAATGAGTGATTCTAAATAAATACAAAAAAATACAGTTATTGTATGAAATATACGTATAGACATTGATAAATACTAAACAATATTACAGATGTGAATTTGGGTTTGTCGATTTTGTCAATGATTCTTGGAGGGTTTATTTTTAGATTCTGAGTAGTCATTGGAAACAATCTGGAATGATTGACTGCGAAATCTTGTTTTTGGTTTGGCTAATTTGAAAAATAAACAATTAACAACCTAATCTATTCAAGAAGGAAGATTTGAGTGCGTAAGTCTTATGGATTAGTCTTGAGTTATGAATGTTTTTAAAATAATTGTTGTGATACGACTAAATGCTTTGTATTAATTTATTTAACCGATTACTAATTGTATTTTTAATAATTGACCAAATAAAATTTACTGTTGAGTATCATGGGAAACTACAAATGACGATGACTATTAAGAAGCGTGTTTGTGAAGAAGGAAAAATGTGTTATTTTGCTAAGAGTATATTTTATAAGGCGTATTTGTTAATTAACTGTATAAGGAACAGGAACTTAATAAAAAACGTGACAATGAGATTGCTGACGGTAAGAAGCTTGAGTTAATATCTGAAAACTCATTGGCTCAGAAACAATGGGCAAAAACGGTATCTGTAATCGTTGTACTTGAGTTGGATGTTGCTATGAAAAACAAAGATAAAATTTTATGATTATTATTTACAGGTTAACAGTATTTCAAGAACAGTCATTGCAAATGTCGTAGTAATAAAAAACGAGGGACTTGAACGAATTGTTGCAATTGTGTCAGATCAGAAGAAAGTGGCAAAAAAGATGTTGCCCAGGTCGCATGTACTGGAGTTGTTGCACGTTGCTGCTGCTGTAATAAAGAGTAATAGTTAATAAGTCAGTTTTAATTCAGGTAAAGTACCTATTAGTCATTGAGTAGCACAGAGAAAACTTATTTTAAATTTTTCTTAACGCTTAGGTGAACTTCAACTTCTTGTAACCAAAAAAAACTATTTGATTTTGTTCATATTTTTGGTTGACGATTTCGGTGATTTATACCAAAAAAATCTGTCTTACTAGTTCCCGTCAGTCCATTTTTAATTAAATTTTAGTAAATACAACCAATTTACAAAAACAAATCGCAAAGTACGTTTTTTATCTATTGGTAAGCATTGGAAAAAGTAAAAATACAATTGTTAAGGCCCGAATGCTCATGTAAAATTGCCTTGATCAAGAGAAACGAGCAACCGTGGCACTTCAAAAGGGCCTCGAAAGCACCTAGGACGCACTTTGATGTGTATTTTTAATTTGACAATGGCAGTTAGTAGTACCCCCACACTCCTAACACCTATAATAATTACTGGCACACACGCTTCCCTTTTAATTCAGCAGCAAGCAAAATCCTGCATAAAATAGTTTGCAATAGACAAACGATGAGTAACAGTTCAAAAAATGCAATACCTGTGGTAGCATGTGCAATTAAAATACTAGTTCTTACGTACGATGCACAAATCGTGCACCGTTTCTGATAAACCTTATACGCTTCACAGAATATCACCCGAACCAATTTTTTGTTGGGATAATAAATATAACAACGTTTTAAATCTTACCTTGATAAGCCTACAATTTATAGATGCAGAAGAAATCGGACGATCATATTTTCTGCATATAACACGATCCATATTCACTTTCTTAATGACTTTGTTTGCTTATTAATAAAAACATGAACGCAATACCATTAGGGTTAAGAAAATATTTAGTCAGATCAAAACGACACGAGACAAGTAAACAGCGGATTTTATGGAACAAGGTGTATTTATTTTGAATGCATAAAAATAGAGAATATTGAAGCTGAATATCAAAAGTATGATAAATAGGTACGTTGATGGATAAGTAAATAATAGTATTAAATTTTTATAAAAAAAGTCAAGTCGTTATAAACTTTTTAGTTAGTTGAAGATTATTACTTTTAAAAATATAACTTTATGAATAACAAATGTGCATTTAAATCGTAAAAAAAAAAGAAAAATAAAAGTAACCCACTGTTACATACTATCTTTTTTTTATAAAAATCGTCAAAAATTTGTTTGTGCTTCTTGTATAGTGAAATTGTCTTCATTTAAAAATACTCTACCTTATATCTTGCAGTTTTCAACTTATATCTAAGGATTGCAGTTTTTTTTTTCTTTTAAACTGACGTTGACATTCATTCCACTGTTTTTTCGCTTCATATTTTCCTGCTTGACGTCTACAACACAAACTAACAAATAAATTAGATGATCTGCATACCTATAAGAATATCTAATCATCTAAAATATATAATTCACCACATAAGCACCATCGCTCCGTGTGGCTACTTTACGTCCTTCGGGCCCTGCTTCACAGGTCCCTCGGACCACAGAATAACCCCAGAGACGATGGCGCTTATTCAACGAAAACTACTGTTAAACCTTTACTTAGACATGAAAGAAGGGTAAAAAAATCTTTCTACATTTTTAAAGTACCTTTTTGACTGCAAAAGCTTATTGTTGTTTTTCTCTCCCCTTCTATGTTTTTATTAATAATGGCACTGGCACTAGCACTAGTATCGGAACTGGCATCTTTTCCCTTCATCCCATTTTCAGTACTTTCGTAGCCACCACTTTCATTATTACCATCGCTGTGAACTTTTACCTCTCCATTCGTACTACTTTCACTGTTTTCATCAACCATATTTTCCTTGTGATCAGTAATACTTTTACTGTTCTCACCATCTGTACTACTTTCAGTATTCTGGCTATCTGTACTTTTTACATCATTAGAATAATCATATGTATTGCTTTTTGCTTAAACGAAAAAATCATAAGATATAATTGCAATAAAAATACATGGATTTTTATATTATACGAGTAACTTTGTAAAGGTCGTAAGCTTTTAATATCCTTATCTTGCATGATTTATACAAAACAAAAGTTTGTCGTTTGCTTGCATTTGTAGATTTTTCTTTATAAACTTAATGGTAAAAATTATAGTATTTTTAATAATTTTTTGTCTGTGAAATTCGTTAAGCCATAAAGTAATTTACATAACAGCAAATTTATTTTATATGATTTAACCTTTAAAATTGGAGAATAAATAGATTTCCTACCGCAGGTAGAAAGTATGACTGGCGTACCGATTGTTGTTCGTTTGAGCTTGAGTCACGAATACTATTTTTGTTACCAAGGATGTAAGACCCTACGCCCAAGAGAAGAAAAGTATTTTCTCTAGAGAGCGAAGTGATTTGGAGAGTTTCAAACGTCTACTAGAATGTTTAGCTTTTGCTTTCTAGGTAACAGCAAAAATAATTTTGTTATATAGCACTAAATCAAATAATTACCAGACTTTTGCATGAATTAAAAAGTTTAATTGGACCAAAAATGTGTTATATATATGTACATCCATAACGAAAAAGCGTGATATATGAGAAAAGCGATATTATTTAATCATAATAATATACATAAATTAAAAACCACCGCTTAAAATAGTTGTGCAGATCGTACAGACTCATAAGAAATTTACTTTGAGGTGAGGCGTAACTTCTAGTGCCGAAAAGCTCATACAAAAGTGAATGAAGTTGCCAAAGTTGAAACTAAAACCTTTTTCATTTTAATTGTTCGAAAAAAAAACCTTTTCCACAAGTCTTATCTCAGTTAAGGGACATTTTTCTGAAAATGTAATTTTCGTAATTAGAGACCTCGACAACATGAAATAAAACTAATACCTCGGTGTTTCTGTTAACATTCTCTACAAGTCTTTCTCTTCGACAAAATACAAAATTATTTGCTCAAGTAGAGCTCTTATTTGTCAATTTGTCAATACTCCTACAATGTTATCTTTTTTTGCTTCCAACATTTTAAATTGTGACACATTAAAAGGAGGTTTGCTCATTAATGATTTGATGCTGTAGCTAATTAGATCTTGTGTTACTGGTTTATCACCAAAATAGAATAACTTCTGCATGTCTAACAAATTAAATTAATGTATATACAAACAAAAGAACTTTAAATTGGTAGCTAAAGTGAATAAAAATATTTTATGAGAAGACAATCAATAAAACTACAAGTTAAATACTCATTCACAACTATATGATAAATTTATTAAGGTTTGAAGAACTCGTGTTCGTGAAATCATCGTTGCTGTCGGCATCACTCAGAATTATTTAAGTTAATAATTTATTGTTCGAAAAAGACCTCTGCAGTTGTTTCACTTCTCTTTGCGTTGTTACATAGAATCATATTTATTAAAGAATGAATATAACTTATAAGGTGAGCTCCAGATTTTTATATCAAAGTTTGGATGAAACTTTATAAGATATTCGCAACAAGTTATCAGAGCTGTCCCAGAAAGATCAGAGGGCTTAAGAGTAGCTACCAAATAGTGTACAACTGACCTACGCATCGAGGTAAAAAAATAAAGTGTGCACTATTTCTATACATAACACTCAACTCTTGTGCTGCCATATATGTTGAACAACAGATACCACTACTGGACATAAAGCCCCATGTTATGCAGGTTAATCACAGGGAGCTCCCACACATTTCTTTCTTCGTACATGCAGCACATGAAAGTACAAGGTTATGGGGATAGTAGACTCTAATTTTATAGGTATTGTTTGGACCTATGTGATGACATCGGCCAGCTGCTCATAAAATAAGACTATGAATTTCCCAATGAGGACTCTGCCTAATCTAAATAACATAAGAAGCATTACCTTACGCATTACATTATTTACGATGGTACTATATGCAGCAGTTGTGTTCCAAGCTTGCTCTTTTTTTTTCATCGTTGCTGAATATTTGCTCGAATTCAAAACAACTTTGTTGTCTTTTATGACACGAATGAATATTAATTTTTTAGCTTTAGTGTAATGTCCTTTACATGTTGTTATTTTTTATCAATAACGGCGATAACGAAGTTATTAAAAATAATTCTAATTGACCGATAATTTACGTATGTAAACACACTTACAATTGTCATAGTACTATACTATATATAGAAATAACAAAAAAGAGATAGGAGACGAAAAATGCCCATACCCTCAGTAAATCGTAAAATTATCAAAAAATAATATTTTCAGATGAAACTAACTACCAAATTCTAAGTTATTCTACGCAAAAATTACCAGATTAATAATATATAATTGAATTCACGAAAAAAAGACATTTTCAGTACTAAACACTGAATAAAAGAATATTTTCTTAGCACGTTTTCAAAATAGAGTTGTTCTAGCTCTACCACATAAGCACCATCGCTCCGTGTGGCTACTTTACGTCCTTCGGGCCCTGCTTCACAGGTCCCTCGGGCCACAGAATAACCCCAGAGACGATGGCGCTTATTCAACGAAAACTACTGTTAAACCTTTACTTAGACATGAAAGAAGGGTAAAAAAATCTTTCTACATTTTTAAAGTACCTTTTTGACTGCAAAAGCTTATTGTTGTTTTTCTCTCCCCTTCTATGTTTTTNTTAAATCATTGACTTTTATCGTGTCTTGAAATTTAATTTTAGTTTTACATACAAAAATGTCTTTTGATAAGTAAAAAATTAATTATATTACGTAACGTACATTATTAATATTATTGGAAATAAGTCCTAAGAATTAAGCTGAAAAGTGTTTATTTGACATAATGTGCAACTTTTGTTTAAAAAAGAGTTACAAAAAGTTTTATAACCACACATTAATTTTTTCAAAAATAAGTTATTTCACACACCATACGAATGTATTCTCAAGAATTATATCAGAATTTTTTTTGTAAATTTTTTTAAGAACTTACTTGTAAATTATTTTAAGGATTTTCTTAAGTGTAAACAATGTTTGAATATTTTAATAGCAACGGGCCTACTTCTGATTGGTAGGTGAAATGTCACTTGGGCAAAATGTCTACCATTCAAATTGATGAGTTTATACTTCTATAAGCGCGTTACGCATAAGGGTATATCAACAATTTCAGATTTTGACCTTGAAAAAAAGTGTGACGCTGTTCAATTCTAATTCGCTGCTTATTTTTGTCAAAATTTTTATTTCCTGTGTGTTAATTTATTTTGTTTGATTATACATTAAATGAATTGATAATTTATTTAATTAAATGTATCTTTTAGGTACATGTTTTAAGAATTTTGAAGTTAGTATGTACGAGCAGAGCAATTTATTTACTTATCGTAAATTCGTTACTTTAAAATTAAACAAATGATTGTTTACACAATTTTTTCATACTTCTTCAAAATTTTTAAAAATAAAAAAAAATATTTATGTTCTGTACAACTAAAATAATTTAACTTTTTGTGTCTTATTCCTTAACATTCATGTTATTTAGCATTAGAGTGATTTTTCGACTATTTGACTGAAAGATGTTCTTCACATAGTTTTTTTTTTCTACCAGATTACCACGACAGCCTACTGGCTTAGTAATGGGGGCCACTCACTCACCACCTATGTGTGGAAGTGTATTGCCAAACTTATTTTTAAACCTTTTTCCTCATATCCTACCTGAATCCATGGGCGCAGTGTAAGTATCTCTGGTGGAACACCTTGCCAATTAAGCTGACACTCTCTGTACTAATGGTGCATTGGGTCCACTTACCACTGTGTAGCCTTTCCCTGGAAAAGACTCCATTATTCCAGGACGTCTAGTCTTCGCCGGTCAAGCCAGCGCTCTCTGCCAAAGCATCGGATCCAGACTAATTAGCATCCCCGGAACAGCCCCATGCTTCAGGGACCACTCCTCGCCCGTAAGGCTGGCGATCCCTGCCTGAGGCCTGGCATTGGATCTGCTAGTCCCTACCTATAGCCCTAACACTGTTTCGCATTTACCTGGGCTCAAAAACCTGTAAGGCAAGGAAAAAACCGTGGAACTATTCCGAAGAAAAATTCCACGGAAAAAACTGCCCTGAAACAGCCAGGATTACATAGGAACTTTTTCCGATAAAAAAAATTTTTGAGAAAATCTGCATTTACCGGGAATCGAACCCACGACTCCTAGAATTGCGTTGTTTCAGTAACAAGCACGCTTACCACTGAGCCAACGCCGCTCCTCTGTTCTTCACATAGTTACTGGAGGAAAAGTTCAGAGAAGTGCGAGGAACGCTCATGTGTGCAGTAAAGCTAGCAATTGTTTTTCTTATGTAGATGGACTTATGTGCATGCTTTTACACACACTCCATCCCCTCTTCATAAATTTATTTAAAAACTTTCTTGTGGGTTTATTTTCAAATTTGATAGATTTATCTACAAACAATCTTTTGTAACCAAAAAATTAGGGACTCCTACGAATCATATAAATGCTATTTAACAATACTATTTTACGAATTAATAATTTTTTTGGTGAAATTTTGGGTCAAACATTGAAAATAAGAAACACACAAGTAGTTGTTGCAACACTTTGGCCCGTCACAACAAACCCTCACCACCTACGTAGGAGCTTTCCATGATGAGCAAAGATGAGGCATGCGGGGAGGGAGACATGAGACCGCCACGTTTAGGCCCCCCTCCCAACTTCAATCGTGGAGAGAGGGCTCCCCCACTTTAAAGTTACAAGAGAGGTTTAAAAGTCTCCCTCTTGTTTAGTATAAGTCTTCTTCTTATGATATGAATAGATGTCTCTGATATAATACGTCCAAAATAATTTTTAATTTTTATCATGACATCAAAATAAAATGTGATAACGTGCAAAAAATATTTGCATTTTATTGTATTTATAGATACCATTTTTTCATACGCACTCTCTAAATCTAAATCATTTATATCTCTTACAATTTTCTTTACAATATAAGGTCTTTAATGACTGATTTGCGCCTCATTCACATTCCTACGTTTTTCTGAAATATCATCTACAAATTTCTGCACAATAGTAGGCATCAAATCCGACAAATCACTCAATACACGTATATTACAATCAATACATTTGACAATAAATTCGCTTCAATAATCAAAGGTCATTCTTTTAAGAACTAAACTACGACGATATTACTTCACGTCACTACCACTCACACCTTGTTTTCGTTTTTCTTGAAGCTCAATAGCCTTGTCGTTATAACTTACAGTAAACTTTAGGGACCAGTTCGAGCCATAAATTTTAATGTCCTGGAAGTTGCTGTCGTCCGTGGTAAAATACTTTTCAATGTCTGTAAACGCTAATTTGAATTCATTATAATCTGAAATTTTAAAAGGTATCCCTATGAGATCTGTTCCTAATAGACGAACTACGTGTTCCTGATCGTTGTCAAGTAATTTCTTATATTCCAGACCAACTACAACTTTTTTGCCGAATGACTTATTCAACCCTTAAAACTTGCAAAAAATCTGCGGAGGTGACTGTTGATACAACTTTACGCTTGAGAGATCGATTGCTACCGACACCCTAACCCTTTTTTTCTGGACCTCCATTTTTATGCTTAATTATATTGATGATATGACGAGCAGGCAGAGACTAACGACTAATCCGACTTTTTTGTACTAGTTGTAGCTCGAAAGAGACAGTGTCAGAAACATTTGGAGGTAGTAAGCCACGTTCCAGCCTTAAAAATTTCGTCAACAGTACATTCAGAATGACATTAATTAAAGAAGTATGATCGTGTATCGCGCGCAAATAAAAAAACGCTATAGATGAAATTTTCTGCAAACTATAAACACTCGGAAATAAGATTGCAAAACCCTAAAATCATTTATTTTTAGAATTCATAATAATGTTATATTAGTATCTGTCACTAGATGTTCAAGAATGCGCAAACTACGAGTAAATTTATAGATAATTTTATATCAAAGAGATTTTACTGCAACTTTTTTGAAAACATTTTACCAGACAACTGCTGCTGTACGACAACAAGCTTTTTAAATTTTTTTTGCTACATCTTAATGACATAAAACGTCTGGCAATTTCGTCGTTTTTTTTTAAATCAGCGGAGAAATTGTCGGAAAATTTTTGAAAACTGAAGCCGTTGCTAACGTACAACAAAAACATTGAACAAAACTGTTCACATAGGTTTAAAGATATGCTTTGTAACTGTTTGACATTCCAATGCAGTTTCTTACAATTTTTACGAAATCGATTAATGGACTTTAGTACGTAAGGTTAAATACTATAGCTATCGAAATGTAAGCCATTGGAATGTGTAATAACGTATATAGCAACCCAATGCATACCTGGATTAGTGTCATCATCAGTGCTAATGACGAGTGTTGTCGGTTTCGTCCACACCTGTGGGATCTGGTCGGCTGGGAGCAAACCAATAGTATGCGTTGTAATTTGCAACAGGATCTGCAGTATCTGTAGGCTGTCTATTACATTCGCAGAGCCAAGATTTTAGTTTATAAGCGGTATTTAAGGCACACTGATATTTTTGATGATTTGGTTTTAATGCATGATTCATACAATACACTACCGATGACAAATCTTTTAAATGTGGACTGTCAATATCCTGTTCTAAATTCATTACTTGACAAAAAGCTATTTAATATATATCATACCACTTTTCACAACCTCTGACGTAAATTTTCCTTGCACTTCTTTCAATATCATTCAAAATATTAAAAATTGCTTTTAAAGATACTTTACCCTCAAAGAGTTTAAGTCCATGATGATGTCGGAGCAACCAAATATTTTGTCGTTGCGCCTCCTTACTCAATTTTTGCAAGTGACAAGGAGATGTCACTACCCAGTGTGCGGAAAAGTCATTGTTCAAAGCAACGATAGCAACTTCTTTCGGCACCGTTACGTCTTTTTTTACCTTGAAATACTGAATGTCGACTACGAGCTTCATTGCGATTTATGGATGATTGAGCATACCAGAAGCAACTTACCCGAGAGACGATTGGCGTGTCCGAGTAGTAAGTGTAAGTACAATGTATGTAGTTAGTAGTGCCATCTAACTGCTAAGGTTTACCATGACTTGACGTGACGCATCGATTTCGAGAATATTTTCGTACTTGGAGTACACTATATTACAGTTATTACAATGCCTATACAGTATATTACAAGTCTGGCTGTTAAAGTTTGGAAGGAATTTGAGCACCGTCAATGCATTAACATTAAAAATTTATATAAAAATGATAAAAATTAAACAGATTTTTGGTACAATTACCACAATAATCTTGATTTTTAACGAAATCAACGATTATCCGCTTAGGTAACTGGCGCAAAATGATATTATCTAAAGTTTCGCCATTATTATAACTTTGCATCGTCACAGCTTTCACTTAGACACGCGTTAGCAGATATTTTGCTGTACTCTTTGACAGAGCTTTGAAATGGGCTAATAAAACGAATAGGCTTATTTTAACGTGTTTCACTAAAAGATTTGCTTCTTCGGTACGAATGGAAACCAATTTTGAAGTGTCTATGGGACAAAATGCATCATGAGATCTTACTAATCGCATTCTCACCTCGATGCCATTGATGAGTTATTTTTCCTGATTGCATAGACCACAAAAAAGATTACTAATCAGATCAATTGATTTTTTTGCTGATAGTAGTGTACGTCGCTTGACAAGTCCCGCGTTGGCATCCAACGCATCGTCCATCTTTGTCGCCGTATCGTCGCACCATAATGCACTCGTTAAATGGGATAATTTTTCCGCAGGATCGTAATTCAATAAAGTTTCTAAACACGCTCTGTAAGCATACGCGTTGTTAGGAGGCGATACAGGTTTCTGATTGTAAAAGACATCGACTTGATTGAACAACGAATGCATAAAAGTATTGATTGGTCCCATCTTTAAGATTTTAGATGTTACGTCAGTATTTAATTATTTATATTCTTTGACTGCCAATTCGACACAAAGACTGAGCATCGTTTGTGCGAGATTGATGTATTCATCACCATTACCTGGTACGACAAATTTGATTGGTGAATCATCCGTGAGCAATAATATCAGCTTGTTTTGCATCTAGTGCGATCCCTCGATAGTTGTTTGAGTTGGTGGAGTATCAAACAAAAGAAGCTCAGACTTTAAGCCCTCACATGAGTGGCTGTGTAAAAAAGCCATTTTCAAAAAATCGTAACTTTCAAAAATATCTCTTGCAGTTCTTTGTCTCTTTTTCTTTTTACTCTTACGCCGACCACGCCTAGACTGCACAGTTCTGCGAAGCAATTGCAACTAAAATAGTTTGTCGAGTCGTCTAGCGTATGTAGTTGGTCGCACCGCTTTGTAGTAAAGTTTTTGCAAAGTCTTGTGCATTATTTTTTTTTCTTTTTCTTAGATTAAGGTCCAATGGCTTTCTTGGTACGAGAAAAAAATTTCTTAAATGTAATCTTGCTACACATGCAGCATGCTGTCAATAAAGCAATTGCTCGCTTATCCGGCGATTTATCTCCGGCAAGCATACGCAAAAAAGCAAATTCAGCCAACTTTCGATCGATTTTTAGACGCTGACCCTTCTTCTCCGTAGCATAGGCAAGAAAGTGCTGACGACATGCTTTGTCCAAGGGGCTTATACCCACATCACACTGCTTAATACGCTTCGATAGATTCGTTTCAGGACTGCAAAATTTGTATACAGGTACATGCATCGCAAATGGTAGCAAGTCGATTAAACCGTCGAGAGCAATTTTTTCTCTCCTCCTCGAGTTTTACTTCTATTTCTGCATCACCGTCGTCGTCGATCAGTAATTTTAATACTTGAGCGTTTTCAACACACTGTTGCGGAATGTTTGCCATACGAAGTGCCACTGCAAACCGATCACGGCCCACTGGTGTGCGTTTTTTTTTGTTCCTCAAGGCATTGTTCACTAGATCGACAAAGTTTGACTGTGGTATATGAATGCCACCTATGATGACGGTAAGATTATTGCTCAACTTGAAGTTACCAGTAGCGCGCAACCGTCGTATGATAAGTGCAGCTTTTTGACAAAACTTTTTTAGTACGCTTTCAATAACCTGATATTCCTCCTCTTTATGATTTTCTTTGTCCTCGTTGACGTCGTCGTAAGAGAAATCGTTATCTTATCATACCTTGGTGTTCTCCATGATCGTGTCAGCATGTTGTTTTCTTTTGCTGTCCAATTCCCGAAGGTGCAAATATCATTGTAAAATTTTTTTGTTTTTCTTTCATTTATCTTGCTCATCAGTGTAAGATAAACTCAAGATGTCACTTATTTCTGCGTCGAGCCGAGTCATTGTTCTGCCCAGCGTTTGCACAAACTTCAGACCATCATTGAGGAATGCACTTTGCCATTAATCCACGCTTTCTTGAGGCAGAAGAATTATTTTTTTTTTGCGTGCTTCATGTTTGTTACATTATTGACAACACCACTTCGAGGAGTGGACTTAACAAATCAGATAAGAATCTTTTTCCCTGTTGTACGATGTTTTTTTTTTTGACAATGGATGAATTTTTGCGTTTTGAAGCTTTCTGAGAAAGCTAGCATGTCTACGCAAGCGTTTTTTCCGAAGCGTTTCGAAACATTCCCATTGAGAATGTTCAATGCGCACTCACAAATGTGCTTAATAAGCGTCTTATCTGCTTTGCGCAACAGAACTCTCTATTGTTCGGTGTCGAGATGATAAAGAGCTCTCAAAATGGCGCCGTATTTTAATCCAAGCAGGTAACGTGACTTTAGTGCCATTACAACGATACGATTAAAACTTGGTTTGCCGTGTTACTTCCTTTCATCTCTTATTTATAGCCACACATACGTACAGATACTCGTCATCCGGAAAAACACAATTTCGAAATCGAGAATTATCCAGTGTATTTTGCTTAAGATCCAATAAAAGGTTACCAACTGGTCGGAAAGTAGCGTTCCAATACGCTTCTTGCAAGAACCGAGGATTTTCTGGACACACTTGTCTCGAAAGATAGTGTATTTGCGCGCGTTCTCGTAAATTTCTAAAAATGACAATGTATTTCAAGTTTAGTGATATATCGCATTGACCCTAACCCTCATGAAATATATTTTGCGTGATGAAAGTTACGCTTAAAGTGTTATGATAACTACCTTCAGTAAATAAGTCGACAATACCGCTACTACCGGATGATTCAAGCATTAAATCGTCAATAATGACCAGTTTTGATCTATGATCGCCCACCCAATTACTATTCCGTAGTAATACCTTGTGAAACTCAATATTACTTCCGAGATTGCGGGAGCTAGGCTGCCCCTCGCCGTAAAAAATGTCCCGCTCAAATCAAGTATCACTCATATGCTCAATGCGTTGTAAAAAACTGTCTGATAAACATGGTTTTGCTATAACCTGTGGGTCGACTCAGTGTACACGTCTATGGGTGTTGTCATCGCGTATCCATACTGCCTAATCAATTTCTGTCGAAAAGCTGACTGACCACAGCGGGGGCCACCGTGGACCACTCGCAGAACTGCACTAATATTTAGAAGGCTAGTGCAAAGGAAGCTCGCGCGACCAATCAGCTCGTTTTGTCAAGGCCAATTGCCAATCGAGCTCTTTTGGCCGCCTCCGCCGCCGCCGCCGCACCCCACTCTCGCTTATGGATAGTGGCCAATCGGCTTGTAACGTCGTGGTGATTAGAGCACCTATTGCACATGATCAAGATGACCTTATTACAGATTTTTTTCTTATTCGTAGCAGTTTTGAGTTTGAAGTCACACGAGTACCCGACGTCAAGACGACTTTTTTTCTAAGGTTCAAAATTCGTGGTAAAGAATGTGCTGATGTCACAATTTTTGAAATATGTATCAAATTTTACAAAACATTCGGCGCAGTGGCTTTAAAAATGCATTGACACGAGTATAAAGTGTTTAAGTACATTTTTCGGTATGTAAGGATAATTTTTGTATTCATGGTTTTAGTTTTGTGGTGAAAAATGTGCTGATGTTTTTTTTTTGGAATATGTATCGTATTTCATTTCACATTAGACGCAACACCGACACGAGCATCAGGTAATTAATCACATTTTCACCTAGTGTAAGCGAGTAATTTGTTTGTCCTGAAAAATACTGATTTTTGCAATTGGATTAACTATCTTTCTAACTCTGTATCCATTTTTTTTCGGATTCATAAAATTATTCTGAAAAACGTGTTTTTAATTTTTTTTTCTTACATGATTTTTCTATAAGCGGTTTACGACAATCATCATCATTGCTCCTAGAGCTCGTCGATGTAGCACTTGCTTTGCTATGTTTTGAACCCATCTTGTCGTTAACTTGTTGATGCATCGGCTGTAAAAAGGGAAATTAACCAACCAACAGTTTTGTCATACCTCAACCGAGTGAGCGTTTTCCCTTACTTTGATGTATTATATCACGTTGGTAATCATACGGATAACTTGTGGTCATGTGTCAAAATATCTTTTACTATAGACTGGTTGACATGTTTTTATTTCCGGTTGAGTCACTACATCGTGAAAAATTGTTTGACGAATGGAAAAATTCGACAATTTTATTTCCGTAATATTAGTCATAACAAGCTCACGAATCGTTTCAAAATTTATCTTTTGACTATTGCTGTAATTTAATTGGATATCTTTCACTTTGCAAACATAATCTTTACTACCGTTAAATTTTTTATTCTTATATGCGTAAAACTTTGGTCTATCGGATAAGAACGAAGAAATGTATGCGCCAACTCCTTTATCGGCCAATTCATCAGCGAGACTACCCAGAGTCGTACTAATGGGTACATCGTCCCGTCCTCCTTGGGAAACATAAAGAACGGAATCTGTGTCGTAATAGAGAGCACGTTTTTCTAGAAAATGCAGATACTGGAAAAATTTTTAAGCGTGCTTGTGCTGTCACAAAAGCGGCAACTATAACGCTACTTAATGCTAATGACGTCAAGGCCTTAGTCTTATGATTCCAGTTAACGTACAATGTATCATCGTTGATGGGTAAAACCCCATTTAGATCGATTTTTGCACTCGTAAGTAATCCCACTGATCTTTCTGGGACCGTCGCCACCTCAGTCTTTGCCAAATTTTTACGTTGACCAAATTTACCTTACGAAGAATTAGCAAATAATTTTTCAACGGATCTTAAGCCCACATTAGGGCTTACCTTATTTTTGTCAAGATTAATTCCTTTAGTTCTACGAATTTTATCGACGTAGAACTCCCTTTTGTCATAAGATATACAGGTAGGTGGGTAAGCCGAAGCTAGTGCTTATTGTTTAAAAAACTCGTAAATATAAAGTGCCAATAGTCTTTCCTTGTCTGGTTCTTGATTTAACTGTGTTACCTGATATTGATGTATTTTATAAACATTTTCAACGATATAACCTACGCAAATATCCACCTTGACTTCTTCGAATACCCAAGTACCTCTTAACATGCAGTCTCTTTCGTTGTCATGGATACAGTGCTCTTGAAGCACATTCTCGCAACACGTAAGGCACAAAGGAAAAATAAGCTTATCGTGCATTTTCACTGGTAATACAAGAGAATACAAATTTCTAAGTGGTAGCACATCACACATAATTAATTGGTTTACATGGGAAATATCATAATTGTCACCTAATATTTTTTTAGACTCCTATTCGTTAGAGTATAACGTTGGATGACCAACGGGGAATATACCTCGTTTGCAAATATATGAATACAAAGAGCATACGTCAACGTATTTAGTTTTTTTTCCATTCTGACAATCGTACATTTTTACAGTGTTTTCTGTTCAACCACAGAAAAATGCATCATGTAGATTCAATGGTTTTCTACTCCAATAATTTTTATTTTTTCGAATAAAATTTGAAAGTTCTTTGTTTTCACGTATTTTTCGGTTAAAGTCGCATTCCCATTTTTCTATCAACTCATAATTTGACATTCTTATCTTTTTGTTAATCGTGCAAGTCTTCTTATATCTATCATCCATTGTATCTCCGGTCGTCAAAATGGTATCTCGGTTTATTCAGTAACACCATTGGCAGCCATGACAAAAGCAACCTTGGAATTGTAATACGATTCCACGATGATCATGCACACTATCTAGAAGAGTACAGTATCCATTGACGAGGAGACCTTCTGGTAAGCGTCTCTCTTGACAGTGTCCAACGTGTTGGATAAATCGCTAGAGAACGTATTTTTCCTTACAATGAAGCCATTTTAAAGCTACTTCAGATTGATTGTTAGCCATTCTGTAACCTTTTTGTAGTATTATACCAATTTGATTTTTTTTCAGAAATTTTTTTTCATAGACACCCATGCTGGTCGAAGCGATCGTTGTGCACTACCCAAAAGGGTCCACCTCGAAATTTTTCAAAAGTTTTTCGAAAAGCTAAGCAAGCTAATCTTAAAATTTTCACGTCTTGCCTATGGTATTTTATATTTTTACTTTCAAAGTCAAATATATAATTCTTTTGTACTTGTTCATCGTACCATTTTAAAAACTGATCTCGATCTTTCGTGTGCATGCTATCGGGTAAATATACGTCAAGCGGCGGTAGAGGACCTATGTACGATTGATTTTCGGGCTTGTTAAAAAATGTGAAAAAAAACCTTTTTTAATTTCCGACCCACAGTACGACTTGGGTAAGCCGCTTAAAGGCATATGAAAGTAATTAAGACTATCGATAAATTTTATTTTCATAAATTTCATAAATATTTTTTTCGATCCGTTCATGATAACGGATAGTACTATGTGTTCGCCGTGTTTTTCCACTATTTACTTAAAAATAAATTGACCATCGAATCTTTGTGCATTGTAAGCTACGCAAATAATCTTGTCAAAATATATTTGATGATCCGAAGCAAGATCTACCAACTGTTTGATTGGATTGGTTTGAAACATATATTCTCGAATACCACAATGACCGCAGCTTATTGAAATCTTTTGTACGTTGCTACAAGCATTACAAGCTTGTTGAACAATACAAAGATTTACTTCGTGGATTTTTTTTTTCATCATCTCTGATGGGTGTCGGCTGTTGCGTTTCGAAATCGTAGAATAATATTAAAAAATAAGGTTTTTTGCTGTTCAGTTTTAACGGATAAATGTTAAATTGATGATTTACGGGTAAATACTCTTTACAATTGCAACAAAAAAAAAACCGCTTTGATGTTGATGCTTTTTGTTTGATATTCGCACAGTTTTGCAACATCATAGGAAAACTTTTACTTTTTCGCAAATGGTAAAAGATTTATCATACGAACCTTTTTTCGAATGATTTTTAAAACACGTACAGTTAAAAAATAATCTGTGGCACGAATCACACTTTTTTGATAGACCCGTCACATGGCAAAGAGAAGATTGCATACTCTTGTAGCATTTATTGAAGCATCTGTGATCTTCGATACGCCAGAAACCCTTTTTGTACGGTGTACAGTATCCGCAACAACCGCTTGAACGGATCAAATTCAGTATAGGCTCGTAATGCTCGTCCACACCACACCACCTTACGCCACATACCACAATAACTGATATCAAATATTTTATATTTTATTTAATTTTGATGTCTTTTACTGAATCATTGAAAAAGAATAAGAAGACAGAAAGAATCATATCAGAGATTTTCTGAAACCTGCGATCTTCTGCACTCTGACTAGCCAAAGCCCTTATTTTTTGTACTATAATTACTTTTAGAAATAAAAACTCAGTTACTTCTTGTTATGGTACGTTTATCGACTGATTTTTGACATAAATATTTATTTACGGCTTATTTGTTGGTTGGATTAAATTATAAATCAAGTTGATAAATTAATTATTCATTTAATAAACTAATTTTTTTTAAATGATCTTTTTTTAAGCTAAGAAATAAATATTTCCTAGGAGAGCAGCTTTTCCATCTATAAACAAATACTTATTTATATTCAATTTATTCGTCATATTATAATAAATAAA
>NW_019380218.1:543914-570345 GCF_000648655.2 Copidosoma floridanum | reverse complement strand
TTTTTTTTTTAATCAAGAAAACAAGTTGTTGATATGCTTGAAAATTCAACAGAACTATCTAAGGTTAATTGTACATGCCAAAAAAATTGGGAGATTCATGCAGATTGAATAAATGCTTTATTTGTATGTGTTTTTTTTAATGCTACTGCATGTTAAATTAACAGTTTATTGATAGAAACATGTATAAAAAAGAAGACAATATAATAAGCTGTAATTTTTTGTAGGAATTTCTTACACTACATCCAATATCCGTTGAATTTTTAATTAATGCTTTTAAAAAAATCTATTGGTGATGAACGTCATAAAGGAACATGAAGGGGACAAAAAAAGGATAGTCACTCGCGTGAAACACTACCTTATCACCTATTATACTTATCCTATCTACCCCACACCAAAGGATATACTGATTCCCACGAGAATTTTACCAACTTCATACACGAAATCGTTTTATGCAAGATGCATTGTATTTATAATGATACTTACCTGCCATATCATTTTATTAAAGTATAACTTGATATTTAGATTTCTAAGCTCCCACTGTCCACTGGTTAGTACTTATGCCTACGTAAGTTTTAAGAAAGCGTTATGTATTGAATTTCATAAATTACTGATTTTCAAGTAAAAATACATTATTAACGTCAGTGCTTCACAAATATACCTCAACATACAATAATAGTGTAACAAAACAGTTGCAGGCACAAGTGTGTTGGATTTAATCAATGCACTGCTTTCTTATGTCAGCAAACTACAATTACTAGTCTTTTTCCCCGCTTATTCCTTCAACATTTTACATGCTGATTCAAAAGCATTTGGAGCCAGGATCAACGTGCATCGGGAAAGAGGTGAGTCATCTACCAATGTACTCGTAGTTGCAGCACAACGATCAACAATAATATATATACATGCACGCTGGCCTATGCTGACTAAAAATAAAAATCAAATAAAATACTCTTTGATGCAGAGAAATGAAACAACTGTTCAAACCAATAGATGCAAAAGTGTGACTGAAAAAAACTGCACTGAAATGTAACATTAAATGATAGAATAACTTTAATATGTATAAATTAAGATAAAATGACATAATGCTTAATACTAAAATAACCTTGAGTTTATACATATAGATAAAAATCAACCGACAATAACATTTGATGCTAGCATTATTAAACATAGTTAAAAGTAACGCATACATACTACAGTATTACGTAACCGATAGATTTGAAGTAGCTTAGTTCTAAATCTGGTTGAATTCTGTCACTTTTTCGAATGTAAGGGAGAACAAATAAGTCAAAGCCCTTTCCCCATTTCCAGACTCAAAGATATCGAGAGATTCTGCACTCCTACTTTCAACATGAGTTACGGAGGTTCCGATTCCCAAGCATGGTTGCCAGATCCGGTAGAATTCTGCAAGTCGGGTGAATTGAGAAACAATGTTGCGGGGAAAATTTTTGAATTAGGTTTTCCACAGTTAGAGCGGATAGAGATTTTGGCAACATTTATTAGAAATAATGCATGTATTACATAATTTTTACACAACAGCACATTGCTGCACATTTTTTCACGATAACTTAAATATTAAAATATTGCGATATTGATACATTCAATATTTAGATATAAGACTAGAATCATAAAATCGAGACTCATTTTATTGACCCAATTGGTCCTGATTGAAATAAGATATTCAAAGAACTAATTGTAAGTATAAATTTATATTTATACATGCAAACATTATTCAGATTCATCAGATATGTTTTGCAAAGTTGCATAATATTTTTCTAGGATATCTCCATTAGAAGAGAAATCAATAATCTCGGATATATCGTAATATGTGTTGTACATGGATAAATAAAATTTATTGAGCATATCGTCGTATGATTTAAAGTTAGTACAGCATAGTTTTCTTACCTACAAAGAAAATTATTTAATTGATTAAACATACTTATACGTAAAAATATTTATAATCTTACAAATATGTAACCAATAATAAGTATACAACTAACTTTGACATGAGCTCGTAAGCAAAGTAATGCATTGAGCAATTTTAAATGCATCTTATTTCGCTGCTTAGTTTTAATAGCTGCCATAAAACTGAAGATTCTCTCAATAACAGCATGGCTAAAAGGTAGAATTGAGCATTTTATAGCGAATAATCCTAATTCTTTGTACGGATTTAAACTCCTGTACTTTTTTAAAGATGAAACACATCTCTAAAAGTAAACTGTGTCAATGGACATTAAATAAATTATGTTCTAAGTAGGGGTATATATCTAATAAATTTGCAAGTGATTGCCACTGATACTCGGGTACTTCTAGATCGATTTTTTCATATGTAAAATAAGAAAAATGTTATTATATTATAGAATAAGTTATTAGTTACATCATATGATATACAAAGTATGTTTTGGTTATTGTCCTTGCCGTGTCTAGAGAAAGTTGACTAAATAATAGTCTGGTGAATCGTGCTAAGACTAGGTGAGGAGTAGGATAATTTTTTTTTCAATGGTGTCCACGTTACCCTGAAGTCAATCATTTAATTGTTGACATAGAGATAAGAAGTAATCTGCACATCTCCACCGAACATTATATAGATTTTTTGGTCTAATAGTACAGTCTTGAATGAATTTTTCAAAGGTTATTCCAAAACCAACACGATATACTGGATTGAAGTTTTCAGAGCGTTTCAAAGCATTATAATTTTTGCACTGCAGTAAGTGCCAGGCCTATTGGTTTTAGACATAACATGAGATTTTTAACTTCTTGAACACATTTAAAATATTAAATTTCATGGATCTGAGTACAAATTTATAATATCAGCATTTGTCTGTTCGAAAGCTAAATTAACATTACTTATTTCTTTTACATGGATTGCAAAAATACTAGGTATAAACAGTAAGCACAATGGTTGTAAAGATCAAAAATTACCTCGGCTTTAAAATCATTTGTAGCAGAGTTCATCTCAAAGAAACTCTAGATTTCTTCATATTCGTATGAATTTATACTTGATGTTGGCAACCAGGCCATCCAACGAGTTGTGGATAGTGGTTGCAATTTGGCAGCCTCTTTTCCACCGTTAATCATCTAAAAAAGTAACAATATCATATAATCAGAAGATGTAAGAATATTTACAATTGTAAGAAAAAAAATAATTTTTTTTTACTCTGTTGTTCTAAAGAAGCTCTTTAAAACATATTTGTAAGTTTTTGGTCATAAATAGTCCAGATGATCTGAAATTTTTTTCGCATCTATCCAGGCTATGACCACACCCAATTAATGCGAGGTTTATAACTACTTTTTCTAAGAACTGTATAAAATAAGTTTTTTAAGCCACACATGTTCAAAGCACCAACTGTTTTAACCGGTGTGAGATTTTTAGGCGATGAATCTATTTTTTGTAAATACTCCAAGAGAATTGTTGCTAAATCTTTACCTGTTCAAGCCTAAACTTCAATTGTTTCCAGAAATTTGGTTACCATCTTCTTTTAATCTTGACTGAAAAATCTAATGCATGGGCCCAGTAACTTTATGACCTAAAGGTCGGTTGACTTGTTGACAACCATTAAGTATGGGCTGTCACCGATTTTTTTTACGAAAGATTTTAATAGGACAAGGAAGTAGTAAGAGTACTTTTTTGCCAGATAGTTTCATAGATATATGTCATACGGTTGGTGCGGGAGTATTGGCCCGGGGTATTATTTTGTACGGGGGGTCATGTAACTGCAGTGGCAGATAATTTAAACCAATAACCCTATGTAGATAATGGTGCTAGATTTCGCACGAAATTTAAATTTAATTACCGATACTACTAGGTTGGTGAGAACTTTTTTTTTTTTCAGAGGAGGGAAATTTAGAAGAGCGGTCCCAATGGTATTGTGGAGGTAAGACGATTGAGTGATGGGTGGATTTTTAAAATAAGAACAGTTTTTAATATATTTAATATATACATATATATTGTACAAAAATCTCAGAATATAAGAATTAATATATAATTTTAAGTTTATTTACATAACGTTCTAATCTTATAATGTATTAATAAGCTTTGTTTAACTTAAAATTTATATTTTTTAGAAATCTAAGCTGTATGGGCTTATGAGTAGGCCATTTGGCTAATAAATGTAAAACACCTGTAAATTATAATCAAACACAGACACGTTTATTGTTACTATCTTTAGACTTTGTTATCATTAGTACAGTAGTAAAAACAAAAGGAAAGTTAGGATCAAGTATAAAGATTATAATATACGAAGACACAGAGTGCGTGTACAAACAAACTAACTGACCATGCGAGAGTTATTTGACGCTGAAGTGCAGCGTTACAGCGTCTCGTCTTCTTGCTGTTGCAATTGCGTGATAATTTAGTAACAAGCACTAACAATACATCTAACACTCCCTCCTGTTCGTAGCTAAATTTAATAAAATTAAAAAAAAAGACATATTTGATGCTTAACACTGAGTATAAATGAATAATTAATCAGCTGAGGATGTGGAGCACTTGGGCTTCTGGATGACTCATTGTGGTTGATTCCGACGAGCTAAAACATACACAGAAAAATACATTTATCGACATGTCTACTATCATTATCCATCTATTATCAATTTATTAATTTTAATATCTCGAGTTTAAGTCTAATAATCATGCAATTTACACTAATTAACATTCAAAATTTCTTTCGTTAGTATTTCATGCAATTTAAACGGCATGGGTCTTGTAAGAATATCTGCTTGTTGTTCCTTGGATAGAATCCATTTAACAATTATTTTCCCCTTAGATACACATTCCTTAACGTAGTGAGCCCTTATCTCGGTCATGTGTCTCCGTCTTTTGCCACCATCTATCTTAGCACTTGCTCTGGTGGCTTTGTTGTCACACCATAGGTCCGCAGGCAACAGAGTATATGACAATATAAAGATGATTGAGAGTTCCAATCCTATCAGCTCCTGACTTCCATCACACATCGCCACGTATTCTGCCTCGCAGGTTGAGCTTGCAATGTACTCCTGTTTTTTTGTCTTCAAAGCAACTGTATCGCCATACAGTCTTACGAGGTACCCACCTGTCATAATTAAGCCTTTACAGTCTGCCAAACTCACATCTAAAATGATTTTAGTCTATTTTTACGGCCTTTGTAGGTTAATCCCAGAGTTCTGGTATATGTTGCAGGTATCGAAAGACTCGTTTAACCATTCTCCAATCATCTTGAGTTGGGCAGATTTGGTGTCTGCTTAGTACGTTCACTGCGTACGAGATGTCTGGTCTGACTGTATTAGCCAAATACAGCAGGCTTTCAACTGCTTCTCTGTAGGGTACATTTTTTTCAGAGTTAGTTTTGTTCTGTTCTCCAGCTTCTTCCGATTCTTCTCTGTCTTTTCTTTGCTGATTCAGGACTTGATTTGTCACCATTGGTGTTCCTTGAGGTTTTGAGTCGTTAAATCCAAACCTTTCCAGAACATTGTCTATGTATGGTGTTTGTGCAAGTGAAATTGTATTATGTTTCCTATCTCTTTTCACTTTGATGCCTAGAAATGTACCGCCAAGATCTGACGTCTCAATCTTAAATTGCAAACAAGTACTAATTTCGTTCATTTTGCTTACACAACTGCTGGCTATCATCATATCATCCACGTATAAGATCAAGACTAGAAAGTTATCTCTTTCTCTCCATGTATAGAAACAGGGCTCCCTCGTATGTGACGGTAGTCCCAATTTAGATGCAGTCTCGTGAAACCGCTTATTACATGCTTTTAGGCTGATCTTGAGTCCATAAAGGGCTTTCTTCAATTAACCTTAGCTTTCTTCAAACTATCGCCATCAAGCGGGCCTTCAGGAATCTCCATGTATATCTCTTCTTTGATGGATCCATTTAAGAGAGCTGTCTTGATATCAAGTTGGCAAGTCTCTAGATTATATTAATTAATTATTGATATAACTCATCGTACAAGAGCTAGCCTAGACACGGGGGCGCAGGTTTCTTGAAGATTATACTTGTTTCTATCTTTGAAACCACGAATCACCAACCTCACTTTAAACTTCATGTTTCCATCTTTGTCTATTTTTCTTTTCAAAACCCATCTAGAGTCGATGATATTTAGCTTGCCTCCTTCAGCGTTCATGGTTAGTCGTTCTACAAGTTCTTACATTTGGCTTTTCCGCATTGATTCCAGTTTTTCATCAATTGCTCTGAGCCATTTATCGCAATCTGGAGATGCGACAGCTTTTTTGTAGTTTGCAGAATCTTTGTTCAGTCCAGCAATCAGGGCATGCGTCATTTTATCTTTGACTTCTATGCTCGAACATTCAACATCGCCCTTCGATTAAAGCAGTTCATCCAACTTGTGTGTCGATGGCTCCTGCAGAGCTCGTATCATTTATTCTAGTGGGTTGCTTAGGGTTTTCTTAACTAAGCTCTTTAATTTTCTTGGGCTGACCGCGCTTTCTCTTGACTACTAGTTTTCCCTCCGTTTCCGATGATTCTTTAGGACTAGTCTTATCAAACTGAACGAACCATTCATCTTGTTTAATATCTGTCTTGTGGATTCCCTAGTTTGTTATTTTGTCTTTTCCCCAGATATCTCTAAATACGAGTCTTTCTTGGAATTTTACGTCTCGACTCTCATAGAATTTTCCATCTTTAGGTCTTAAGAAAGAGTATACAGTGGTGGTTTAACCAACCAGCACGACTCATATCCCTTGTAGACCAAATTTAGTTCCAGTGTTCCTTTGTATCTTTATAAAAGCGACGCAGCAAAATCTTCTAATTTGTGTTTTGTCTATCTTTAGATTGGGTGCAAACTTTTTCAAAAGGGCTATCATATCGTTAGACCGGTGAGGTTTACGATTGTAGGCATATACTGTACTGCCCAGGGCTATATTCCACATTTTCTCCCTGCCTGCAGTTGTACATGTAGGCTTGCACCTTGTTTTGTAAGGTACGATTAATTTATTCTGAGACCCCATTGTGCTGAAAAGTGTCTGGACAAGCCAACTGATGTTTTGCTCCCAACCTCTATAGAACTTCTACTGTTTGGCCTCCTATAAACTCCGTGCCTTGATCAGAGGGAAGATAGCATATCTTTGCATCAAAACCCAGTAGGCTCCGTGTGGTTGTCACAAAATTGTGCAAACAACGTCTTGCTTTACATTTTGTTTTCACTAGGTATGCCATAGTAATTCTTGAGTCGTCATCCGAGTAGACGATTATAAATTTGTATCATTTAGGAGAAGTTGCTAGACTGATCGGTCCCGTTGTATCAGCATGAACTATCTTAAGTGGTTTGGTTGCCCTATCTCTTCTAGTACTGAAAAGAAATCTCTTGATTTTAGCAACTTGGCACACCTCGCATGTTATAATGAAGCTGTCGAAGATGGCCATATTCAAATCTATGTTGTCCAGATACTTTTTTTGCAGCACCTTAAGATATTCTGCTGAGGCATGTCCGAATTTTACATGCCAGAGCATGGCTCTGTTATTTCTTTCCAACGTTCTATACTTCTCTGTAAACGAACTTTAAGCTTCTGGAATCTCACCAGTCATAAGGTCATCACAATTTTTATTTTTTTTATCTTCAACAGTTTTCTATAACTCACTTTGATGAAAGCTGTGTAGACTAGCTCTTTCCGATCCATTGTTTGAAATTCCAGGGCAGCTCCTATCATTAGTGCTGGCTTGCTGACCTTTCTTGGTCTTTGCTTTCAGGAGATTTTCTACCATTAAACAGTTCATAATTTCTTTACACTTCTCATTGTTACTTGAGGTCTGGCCATCTTTTAATAGTTCTACTATGCAGTAAGGACTCTTGTAGACACCAGAAATTAGAGTCTAATTAGAACGCGGATCAAATATATCTAGATTTTTTTTATCCAGGTATATACTCATGCCCCTTTCAGCAAAACGGCGAAATGACAGCAAGTTTCCTGTAAGCACTGTAGCGCATACAACTTTATCAAGGATTATCATAGTTTGGTTATTTTTACCTAAAATGCATTCTTCTCCTTCTGCTCTCAAGTCCACGGAGGAATCTTTGTTTGCGCATTTTATCAATCTTTTTTTACAGTCATTAAAGTTTTTAAAGTAGAGTTTAGAATAAGCAAAGTGTTTTGTAGCGCCTGAATCTGCTACAAACTCAACTTTATTGCAACTGTTATGTAGAGAGCAAAGTTCTGGGGTTCACAGCAAACAAACCACTGCATACATTAGACCTAGGTATTTCTACATTATTTTAACCTTTTTCTCCTTGTTTCTTGTTATCGACCTTGGCTTCTTTGTTGGAATGATTTGTATGCTGTTTTTCAGGTTTCCGTTCATCACTATCATGAAAATTACTGTTATTCTAATTTTTACCACCACCAATATTACATTTAAAATCCCAACCGTTACTTTTGTTAGAATTACCTCTGCACCTCCTCATGTTCTCTCGCAGGTTCTGCACGAACCGTTGGCAGGTGTAGCACCACCTGAGGTCCTGCCCTTTTTTCGGGCAGTCTCTCGAATAGTGCCCATTATCATTGCACTCGTAGCATAGAGTGCTGGCAGTGGCCGCGTTAGCTGTAATTACGTTGGTAGCTAGTCAAGAGCCTGCTTCACCTCAGCTTGGCTTAGCACCAGTCCCATCTCGACCCGATCCAGCGTTCGCCCCACCTCGGCTTCCTCCAGCACCTATTATTGGTTGTGAGAGTGACCCTTCTGCCTTCTGTCTTACGATGTATTGTCTTAAGTACATAAAAAATAAGCCATCCTTGCTTTTAAACAGCCTGTTCACATCAGCTATTTTAACGTCCAGTACTTCATCGATAATCGCATGATGGAAACTATCTGTTTTCTCATCTATGGAAAAACTGTTAGTCTTACTAACTAGTTCAAAGTATTTTACTAGTCCATCAAAAAATTCATAAAATTTAGTAGCACTGCTTTTTGGAGTCAAATCTAACGGAATGTATTTTGTTACGTATTTGATATGCACTCATGTTTATGTCACTTCTTTTCATATCTTTAATATCTTGTATCATTATTGATAGATCAGTTATGTGATATTCTTTGTTTTGGTAATCTAGGGATAACCTACCCAGTATTACGTTTAGGGCATGCTCTTTATTTTCTTCCATTTTTCCTTAAGTAATGTTTATAGTGGCTTTCAGTTTTGAATCAATTGTGTAAAGCAATTTTTTACTTTTTAGTTCTCACTATGATTGTTTTAAGCTTGATTCTTGTTTATTTGCATTAGTGAAGAGATAATCAAAGCACCCAAGGCTATATCTATTGACAACTTCTATCTTTGGACTATCATTAAGCACAGTTTGTTCAAACATTAGTAAACTATCAATGGAGTCGAAGTTTAGGTTAATCAATCGTTTACATGATTCAGGTCTCGGAGTATATATAGTAAATTTATGTACCTCTTGTATTAAACTCCTGGCCAGTTCTCGCTGAAAAGCCTCCATCTTCCTTTGTTGAGTGACTGAAAGCTGCTCAAACTCAGTGCAGAGTGTCTCTTGGGCCCTCTTATTTTTCTCCCTTTCTTTTTCCAAGGCCTCTTTGTGTTGGGAGGCAACAGCCTCCAACCTCATGGACATTTAGGAGCTCTGCTAGTACCTCTCTTGTTCCATCAATTTCTTGATTTCCTCGATATCTTTCTTTGAGGCTTCTAAAACTTTGTTTCATGAGTTTTCAAGGTTTCAAGTTTATCATTTGCATGTGCCATTTCTTTATCTAAGCTATCTAGCTCTTTCTTTAGATTATCTTTTCTGTTCTCTAGATTATATTAATTAATTATTGATATAACTCATCGTACAAGAGCTAGCCTAGACACGGGGGCGCAGGTTTCTTGAAGATTATACTTGTTTCTATCTTTGAAACCACGAATCACCAACCTCACTTTAAACTTCATGTTTCCATCTTTGTCTATTTTTCTTTTCAAAACCCATCTAGAGTCGATGATATTTAGCTTGCCTCCTTCAGCGTTCATGGTTAGTCGTTCTACAAGTTCTTACATTTGGCTTTTCCGCATTGATTCCAGTTTTTCATCAATTGCTCTGAGCCATTTATCGCAATCTGGAGATGCGACAGCTTTTTTGTAGTTTGCAGAATCTTTGTTCAGTCCAGCAATCAGGGCATGCGTCATTTTATCTTTGACTTCTATGCTCGAACATTCAACATCGCCCTTCGATTAAAGCAGTTCATCCAACTTGTGTGTCGATGGCTCCTGCAGAGCTCGTATCATTTATTCTAGTGGGTTGCTTAGGGTTTTCTTAACTAAGCTCTTTAATTTTCTTGGGCTGACCGCGCTTTCTCTTGACTACTAGTTTTCCCTCCGTTTCCGATGATTCTTTAGGACTAGTCTTATCAAACTGAACGAACCATTCATCTTGTTTAATATCTGTCTTGTGGATTCCCTAGTTTGTTATTTTGTCTTTTCCCCAGATATCTCTAAATACGAGTCTTTCTTGGAATTTTACGTCTCGACTCTCATAGAATTTTCCATCTTTAGGTCTTAAGAAAGAGTATACAGTGGTGGTTTAACCAACCAGCACGACTCATATCCCTTGTAGACCAAATTTAGTTCCAGTGTTCCTTTGTATCTTTATAAAAGCGACGCAGCAAAATCTTCTAATTTGTGTTTTGTCTATCTTTAGATTGGGTGCAAACTTTTTCAAAAGGGCTATCATATCGTTAGACCGGTGAGGTTTACGATTGTAGGCATATACTGTACTGCCCAGGGCTATATTCCACATTTTCTCCCTGCCTGCAGTTGTACATGTAGGCTTGCACCTTGTTTTGTAAGGTACGATTAATNGATGAGGTATCAATCAAATTTATTTTTTTATCTCTCAAATATTTATTATTATCTTTAGATGAGATATCAATCAAATTTATTTTTTTATCTCTCAAATCTTTATTCCTATCTTCAGATAAGGTATCAATCAAATTTAATTTACTATCTCTAGGGCTTTTTCTTCGGATGTGCTGTTGCTTAGAAACGAGTCGAACTTGACCAGGACACTTTTCTTTTCAATTCAACAGGTCTGACATATCTTGATTGTGATGTGCATATTCTCCCATAAATGCTACAGTTTTATTATTTATGAAAAACATGGCCAGGTTTTTTTTATGAGTTACGACCACCTCACCTAGTTCCCCTAGATCGTCTTCAATCTTGTTATATACATAATTTGTCATATTGATGGAATTTTGACCTAAAATTAACGGGAAATAAATAGGCAAAGGTACTTTATTTTATTTTTGCGTGCTCGTAAGCCTAGTAGTTTCCTTGTAGAAGTGACACGGAGATCAAGCGTGAGTAAATCTGAGGGAAAATTGCATTAGCATCTTACATGACAGGCATAGAAAAAGAGAGAACAAAAATAACTGATTAAAAGCATTTATATTACGATGCAAACCACCAGCCGTAGCGTGAGAGGACGCGCACACCCAGTTCGGCCTAACGCAAGCCATAACCGAAGCGCGCCCCTCCCCTTCTCACCTCGAGGCGTCCCCCTTGACGACGACTGGCAGGTTTAGCTAGAAACGCATCTCCTTTGTCACGGTGTGGGCCCTTTTCCCACATAAACAAACGCGAGCCAGCTCTCAAGTTCAGCGTATCTTCAAACAAGGAAAGCCTTATAATAAAGGAAACCTTAATCAGAGTTAGAGACAACAACGCTTTACTTAAATACCAAGTCTTCAAGCAATATATACATTTAGTACTTACTGCTGCTCACTCTCTTCTTAATGCTGTCCTTTCTTATTGCTTCACCCAAGGCCTCGAGAGTTGAGCCATCGTTTGCATCTCGAGGTGATTCGGCCGCTGCACCTCCATGCTGACTTTCTCTGCTGCCTCCTGGGGCTGACCCTCGCTCTTTTCGGAGAAAGTCAGGGTTAGAGGACCGCCAAGCTCTTCCGTCTCACAGTGCTCACCACCCGACACAGAGCTCCCAGTTGTTTCTGCCATTACGTTAACACTTAAAAGTAATAAAAAGAAAACACACAGGGAACGCGCAATGAGCTTAAGCGCGGAGCGGAAAGAAGAAGAAAGAGAGAGAAACAAGACGCGATTGAGAAAACTCCACACCCACACTACAATTGAGATCCCGTAACCTGTTAGCAGTATGGGTTAATGAGTAGGCAATTTGGCAAATAATTGTACAACACTCGTAATTTATAATCAAAGACAGACACGTTTATTGATACTTTCTTTACGCTTAACTATCTTTAGACCTTACTATCTTTAGTACAATAGCAAAAACGAACAGAAAAGTTAGGATCAAGTATAAAGGTTATACGAAGACAGAGAGTGCGTGTACGAGCAGACTGACTGACAGCGCGAGAGTGAACAAAACGTAGTTATTTGACGCTGAAGTGCAGCGTCACATCGTCTCGTCTTCTTGCTGTTGCGCATGGGTGATAATTCAGTTACGAGCACCAACAATACATCTAACACGGAGAATCTCTAAACAGTATGTTATTAATTTTAAAAATACCATGTAGAAATTATTTTCTAAAGAGAAATTACCGATTGTAGAGTAAAGATTTCCTCTGACGTTTTTTTGCAGATATGAGAAGTATTTTTTATCAGCTTTTCTAAGAACAACACATTGATTTTATTTACTACAGTCATATTTTTACATAAAACAGCTAACTTGTCCCCTATTAAGTCCTAACATTTATCGACTAACGTTGCTGTGCGTTTGATGTGTCGAAGTCTTTGATCCACGCATATGACAGCTTGAGTGAGTCCCAAAAAGGTGCAGTGTTGCATGACAATTGTTGAAACATATATTTTCTTTTTTTTTCTACCACCATCTTCTCCGTCACTGATTTCGTTTTTGTTAAAAATTACTGATTTCATTCCATAAAATGATGAAAATATAAACTTCATATTACCCACTTGCATGCGTTCGATTTGACTTATGTTTTTGTCATTAAAATTATCATTCATAACAGCAAAATAAACTTTAAGTTCGCTCCATACATGCGCATTTATAATTACACCTCCTGTAAACTGACATTTCAAAAACTAAAATGAAGACTTGAAATACTGACGATGCATATTGTTGTCAAGCCCCACAACAATTTTTTTCGTAACCGTACTGTTGAGTGGGTACGATAGATCAATAATTTTGTAGTTGATATGATAGTGTTTTTACTGCTTGTTGTATTTTCAACAAAATTGGATTCTTGTTTATCACCATCACTCATTAAAAAAAATTTTTGTTTCTATATGAATAGATCCAACTTTTTTGTAGATCAATGTATCGCAGTAAACTTGAATCAAACAATACTTCACTTAAAAATTTAAACAAATACGCACGTTCAAGCAAGGTGAACATTATCTACGCATACGTCGTTATCTATGCTGTAAGGCTGGCTGGTAGTCTCATGAAGAAATGATACCCTAACAATTAAATTTTTAAATTCTGCTGCACTCTTTTTAAATTTTGTCGGTACATAAATCATAAGGATGTCCTATAGATAGTACACCATTGATTTTTATCACGTACAATGCTACAGTAAAACCTGCTAAAACACACTTAAACACGAGCTTAAACCGATATCTGACAAGTTTCGTGAATGAATGAAGGTTCTTTCTTCATTTTTTATTAAATATGAAGAAGAGTAAGTGACAACAGTTAGGAAGTATGCAATTGTCCCTCAGCTGGGTGAGTGCGTGATGTCACTCTGTAATAGTATTTGACGTCATACTGTTCCTGGAGAAATTTCCATGCACTGAAACAAGTAGAGTCATTTGCCTGTGTTCACCCTTAACCATTATCATAAATTGCCTAAAATTTTGGCTGAAAGGGTAAAGTCTAGAAGTAGGTAAGGAAAAGGAGAAAACTTAAAAGAAAATCAGTCTTTAACTGACACTCTCAGCCGAATCATATTTTCTTGCTAATACACTCCAGTATCTTTACGTGTTACATCTCATTTAAAGGTTTCCTCAATTCACTTGAAAGTTTAGTTACGTATAATTTTTGCATTTACGTTTAAAGCTTCTAACGGTGTATTTATACTGCTACATTGCATTAGGTTCTTCTAGCTACGCCATTTTTATCGGCTTATGTGTATTGTGCGATTACTTAAATTTAATTAACTTTAGTAACAGTGAGTTGTAAATTTTTGCTAGCTACATCGTTTTTCTTCATTTTTTCCACGTAAATAAAAAGTACAATGGAATCATCTACGATCGTGGCTTTGTTCGAGGAAGTTTTTTCTTGTGCACGATACATAACCATTGTGTTGGAAGATGCGCGTAAGCTGTACACTGACAAGTGGTTTAGTGATGTGCTATCTACATACTCCGTTAACAAATTGATAGGAGTATCGCAGGAGCTTTTAACCATTTACTTGGTGGGAGTGCACATGGTCTTGTTGTACCCTCTGTATCTCATTTGTAGTTCTATAGCTATCAAAGCGGTGGTAAAGTGTCTACCATCTAACGCTCGGAACATCGGGATGTTAAAGGAAGTGTATAAGGCGTATGATAAGCTTGTTAAGTAATGTATTATATATTTTCAATGTTTTTTATACTTACAAAATTTTTCATGATCGGTAAAAATTAAACGAAATCCTGTTCTACTTGCCAACGTATGTTTTGAAAATTCCGAAAAGCTTCTAAACATTAATGGTACTCTTAAGAGAAAGCAGGAGGAATCCTTCGATGATAGTATGCCTGGATCGTCTGTGGCAGGCCTTTGTTACAAGAAGATAAAAATATTTTCAGGTAAATAAAGTTTTCAGGTAATAAAATCTTTACATACATTTTTTTTTCTTAATCATTTATTTTAACTTTTAAATTATATTTATTTTAAAATATTGCGTAAAAAATCAGCCTGACTGCTCACTGGAAGAGATAGCTGAACCGACACCCAGTCCATTGAGTGTAACTATAATACATTACACAAACGTAGGTAACTAACAAATTTCATATTAATATTTATACTTCGAAACAAAACAATGTTTTACATTTTTATTAGAACTATTTTTTATTTTACAGACAAAGTCGATAGAATTAACAGTGCTCCTATCAAACAATCTTAGGAGCATCCCCTTTGTCATCGCGATGATGAAGATAGATGAGGCGTTGCGAGCATCGCCGTACAGACCTAGAAGAAACCAGATACGTCAAGAGATAAATAATATATAATTTTAGAAAAAGATTGAAAAAAATAATTAAAATCATTTAAAACAACATGTCGCGCTATACAATTAAAAATTACTAACCCTACGGATACGGCAAACACATGGAAGTGGGTTAAGAATGCCTTTCGTGAACTTATAACTGTTACTTAAAAGAATTACTCTTCCAGTCGTTATCTTGTGGGGATAGACTTGCACTCAGATGCGTTAACCGAAGGATCAGCAGATATTAACTATAAACTTTTCAATCAAATAAGTTTTGACGATATCTAGGGTTTGTGTGAAAAAATTAAACAGAGCAAGCGAATAATTGATATCGCGAAAGCCTTAGCAGTTGAAGTTACATACGTCAAATTTCCTCAAGGGTGGGGTGCGCCAGAAGATGTAACGAATAACTTAAGTAAAAAAGGCATTTTGGTGATAAATAAAAGAGATAATCTTTTTTAAACTGAGGCTCTTGTATGTAGTAAAGTTTTGACCTTGGAAAATTGGCCCCAACAATGGGAAAAAATTAAAACAGAAAATGAACAAAAGTCAGAGGCTATTAAATTAATGCAAGAGTGTAACATTGAAATAAATAGTGACCAAAGGTATGAGTATGTAAAATTTTTTAAATTTTAGCTATATTTCGAACAACATAAAGTATGTACTCGGATATTTGAATATGAGTCTTTTGGTCATTATACATCTTCTGTAAACGACGGTGCTAACGACGGAGCAGTATGTTGGACATCATTTATAAGCATCATGTATTATGATGACAAAGGGCATTATCATTTAATTGAAAATTGATTAATCGTAAGATCAATATATTTTTGTGCAACGTAAAATGAGAATTACAAGTGCGTTGGAGAGCATGTTTGTAAATCGGTTTGCCCTGCATGCAACGGGTCGCCAAATTGTAATAACACCAACAATACGTTAAAAAAAAATTTTGTACTGATTGTAGAAGAAAATTTTACATGGATCAATGTTATAATAAACACAAGATAAAAAGGTCATTTGGGCGTACAAAAAACTACAAAAGAATGACAAAAAGCATATGCGATGTAGTTAACATTGGTATTTTATGTGACAAGCTTATAAACTTAGTTAAAGGTAAGCATGATTGCGAGAAAAGATATTGGAAAGAGTGTAAAAACATTCATAAATTAAAGACGCTTTGTAGTTTGCAACCTATTACGTTAAATCATAATTTAAATAAAAAAAAAAACTGTTTTATTTTTTATGACTTTGAAACGCGTCAAGATATATAATTACATGATACTGCTAACACGTGCGTACACATACCGATCCTTTGCGTGGTGCAAATACGGTGCGATGCATGTATAGACGAGATTGAAGAAAATTTCGATGTCAGTTGCTTCTTCTGTGGTATTAAACAGCTTATTTTCGAGGGTGAAGAGTGCTTAAACAAGTTTGTTGATTTTGCGGTGAGATTCATAAGTTAAACCTTTACTTCATTTATCTGTATAGCGCACAACTGCAAGGGTTTTAATGGTCAATTTATCTTAGAATATATTGTAGATAACAAAAAAGGTATCCCTGAGGTTATTCGAAATGGATGCAATATTATTTGTATGTCGTTAGGAAAAACTAAATTCATAGATAATTTTAATTACTTACCTATGAAATTGGCTGATTAACTCAAAACGTTTAACCTTGCAGAAAATATAAAAAAGCGGTTTTTTCCACATTTATTCGTCACGAGTGATGAAAATTATATAGGTTCATATCCAGATTTTCGTTGCTACGCGCCAGATTCAATGAGTACCCGCGATCGTGCAGATTTTTTAGAATGGTACGATAAAGTAACTTTAAAAGTAAATGCACAATTTGACTTTAAAAAAGAGCTTGTTGAATATTGTATCCAAGATGATAAAATACTACGTGAAGCTTGCATGCTCCGTACTATACCGAAAAAACTTTACAAAAAAAAAAATACAATCGGGATTATTCCTGCAACCAGTTATATATTCGCAGGGAGATTTTCTAAAAAATACATTCACTGACTTTTGTGGGAAGGAAAAGTAAGGAATGTAGAGATCATCTATGCAAGTAGATCGCAAGAATATCGTTTAATAGAACGTCCTGTCGTTAATGGTAATTAAAAACGTCAAATAGAAATAACAAATTTAAAAGGAACCGTGTTTTAGTTTCAAGAGTGTTATTTTTATGGTTGTGTTCGTTGTTTTCCCAACGATCGGTATCAAAAATAAAATAATAATAAAACCACTACAAAACGGTACCAAAATACAATGAAAATAAGTTTTGAATTAAAAGAGTACGGATACAAAATGATTAAGATGTTGGAGCACGATTTTGATGAATTCACAAAAAATAATAGCGAGTATTTAGACAATATAAATAATTATCTAATTGCGAAAATCTGCATTGAAGCCCTCGTGATTATTCGTACGGTGGCTGTACGTGTTATATTGTTACACATTATACGGTTAAAGATAATGAAAGAATAAGATATTTGGTTGTTTGCTCACTATGCCCCTACATTTGTAAGATAGGTACATTTCCACTTATGCATCCAAAAATTTATACCGGTAATGACTGTTCAATATTATCAGAGAAAAACTTTGAAAATTTAAAAAAAAACGTCAAGAGATGAGTAAATTGCACAATTTCACCGCCACGAAATTTATTTCATCCCGTACTTCCAATAAAAATAAATATTTGTTTACTTTTTGGATTGTGTTGCATGTGTAAGGTAACATCCTCTCAGAAAAAATGTGTTCACAAATCAGTATCAGATAGACCTTTATCAGGTACATGGGTATCTATCGAAATTAAGAAAGCTTTAGAACTAGGACATAAATGATTAAAAACTGATCTTATTTGGCAATATGAAGTAGCTAAATATTATCTTATTTTTCAAAGTGGTGGTTTATTCACAGAGTACATAGACACTATTTTTAAAATTAAACAAGAAGCAAGTGGGTGGCCCAGTACGGTTTAGACAGAAGAAGATAAATTAAAGTATCAACTGAGGTATTAGCAACATTATAAAAAATCTGGGTCAGCGTTTTGTAACAAAATTATGTTTGAATTCGTTTTGGGGAAAATTCGGTCAAAGATGGAAATTCACCTAAAACTTGTTTAGTCAATGATTGTGAAGAAATACTGAAGGTATTATGCAATTGTAAAAAGTATATAGAAAATTGTCTACCAGCGAAAGATAGCGTTATTTATGTAACGTGGCAAATTAAAGAAGTAGCGCTTTCCATACCGTGTACAAACATTGCTATAGCTACATACACGACAAGCACGTTTAAAACTGTACTCATACTTGAAAGAACTTGATAAAAGAGTTTTGTTTTATGATACATACTCAGTAATAGTGACGTGTAATAATGAAAAAAATTTCAGTGAAAATCAACCACTTACCGGTACATTATTAAGATAGTTCACAGATGAATTAGAGGTGTGTGGTAAAGGATCATATGTAGAGACCTTTGTTTCAGGAGGTCCTAAATTTTATGCATACGGTGTGCATACAGCTACTAGAGGCTTTCAAGATGTATACGAAGTTAAGGGTATTAAATTAGATTCTAAAAATTCATTAGAAAAAAAATTTGATTATATTGTAACTATGGTCGAACAAAGGAATAAAAATAATGTTGAATCATGTAACATAATAAAAATTAAAAATACGTTAATTAGAAGGATCAACTTGCGTGAAATGGTAACGTGTAATGAAGAAAAAACGTGTGCTATAGTTTTAATAAACCGACGGTTTATCTCAGAAACTTCAGCGTATCCTTTTGGTTACAAGAAATAAATAAAAATAAATAAATTATTTTTGTTGTAGATACAGTGCGTGCTATCAAAAAAGTCTGTGCTGACAAGAAATGTGGTTGCCATTGATACTGTTGTCGTGTGCCAACGTGCAAGTATTATCCACCCTATAAATCCTCTTTAAAAGGATTAGGATGGCACTCCATCTTACATACGCTTGTTAAACTGAAAGCAGATGGAGAAGTTAAAGCGTATCATAAAATCTATGAAAATCTATTTAAGCTTGATTTTTTTGAGATATCCTTCGAATATGTAAGAAGGTTGGGGTATTTTACCAAATCAAACATTATATAAAGACTTCAAAAACTCGATGAAAATGGGGAACTCGACGATCAGTTAAACGTTGTACTTATGATAAGCTGTTAGATGCGTAAATTTTTTTTAATGTGTTATTAGAACACTGGAACTCTTGTATCTAATTAATACAAATCGTATTATAGAAATTTATTCTTACAAAATTTGACGTTTGGATAAAGAGCAGAGTGATGACGGCGTAATCGATAAATGTCGAGACGGTCATTTGATAAAAAAAGTATTATAACCGATGGATTAATGTAGTTAAACATAGACGTAGACTAAGATTATTGGAAAATAAGTTATAAAAAAAAGTATATATATAAATTTCTTGTGCAAGATTAAAAAACACTGTTTTTCATCAAAATGTTCATGTTTTGAAAAAGTTTGTAAATTTCTCCAATGTGTACGCTTTCCAATTTTTCGCCAGACGTTGCAAGGCTTATCGTGGCATTCATTGTTTCACACATTGATAGAATCAAAAAATAAAAAGCAAATATCTGCCTACTACCAATTGTACAAGAAAATGTACATGATAAAACAACTCTTAGATATAATGTTTTATATAAAATTTATAGGTTATTTTAAAAGTTCAAGTATGATAAACTATCATGGTTCTGTAAAGTATAACGATAATGTTTAAAAATTTGAGTATATGACTATTGCAGAAATTTTGTTTGTAAGTAGCACAAATAATATAACAGATATTTATGTGATAGACGATGTTATTTATGAAATACACGATGATGATTGCCAAAATGCCTGGTGTGTCTGTTGGTATACACTTGTAAAAGATTAAGACAAAATACATTGTAATAATTATTTTAATAAGTTGTTTAATAAACAAAGTTCTTCTCCAACATAAATGTAAAGCCTTTTATGTCTCCCTACTTTTATATTTGCTTATAAATTTTGATACTAAATATGTATTACATACCAGCGCTGTCGAAGAAGAAAAAACAACGATGGTTATAGTTTTTGAAAGCCAAGCTGCTCGCTTTGTTTAACTCTTTTATTCATAATATAATCATTTTTGATAACTTTTTGGAAAAGAGGCTTGTTAAGATAAAGGAAAAAAAGAAGGAGAGAGAGATTAATTGATTGATTGATACAAGATTTATTGTGCCAAGGGCATAAAGCTCGAATAGCAAAGAACAAATACATTGATTTACATAGAATTTATCATTGTATTTTACAAAACTAAGTAATAGTTAATCAATAAGCTTAATCTGGCGCGACAATCTAACTAAGAGAGAGAGAAAGAGAGAAAAACTGTTACAAAAATAAGCTTGCCTCCACATTATTTTAACACTGTTAATCTTATATCCCTATTATTGATGGTTATCTCAAATATATAAGAAAAATGTCGCTACATTCTGTAAAAAAGATATCATGAATGCATGTTACAACCTATTTTTTACTTAGCATTTTATGATTTCAACAAGTCGTAAGAAGAAAAAAGGCACTATAGAAGAGAAGACACCACTTCTTAATTAGGAGGACGGAGAGAAAAAAAAATTGCTATTTTAGTCAGTATAGAAATTAACAATCGATTGATTCTCCAGTTACCAAAAATCTTGTCCAGAGAATAAATATTACAAGAGAGTGTTGTGGTTCACCATCATGGATTTTGTTATAGATATCTAAGGTTTTTACAACGCTGACAGAAATTTTATACCAAAAAAAGTTGCAGTGGTATCACTATAAGCAAATGTCATAGGTCACTGGTTAATTAAAACACCCTGCCTACTGAACTATAACCTTATCATGTAAGAAAGTATAATAATCAGCGCACGCTAAAAGCTCATGGTATAGAGTGGTTTGACGGAGATATCACAATAAATCATTAAAAAAAGTGTATAAATATACTTACCGAAAATCTCAAGAGAATCTACATGTATTGTGATGATGGAGTTAAATTCATATGTTTAATACTAATATGCGAGGTTTATAACTTTTTGCAACTTCGTATCTCATTAAAAATGCAAGAAAATGAAAGAAATTAATTTGCTTATGTGTCCAAAGCATGCATAACAGCATTTTGAAGACAAGCAGTCATTTTGTGTATTGTAAAGAGCGTGCATGTGAAAAGAATGGATCATCAAGACTTTATTCCTAAAAATAGCATCATCATAGGACAGTGATGCATTTTATAACACCTTCAAGAATCTTAAACGCCAAAGCTCAACTACCGCCGTTCTCTGGATGTCCAGACGTTGTGGATAGCATCAGAGATGATAAAAAAAAATAAAACAATTATTTTTATTGAACGTTTTTAGAAAAGTTTATTGTAAAATAAAACCGTTTAACTAATATTTATGCTTTTTTTGAGGTGCTACCCTAACCGAAATCTCATTTCTTATATTCTATGCTTACAAATATTAGGAATAGTAACAAATATAAATAATAAAAAAATTATCATAAGCAAGTCCTAAAATACTTGAATTAAATTAACTTTTCATACCAATAAAATCATTAACCAACTGAGCCTTTTTAGGACTTGCATCTTTAAAAATTCAAATAAGGTACTAGTAATAAAAATACATTAGACAATAATATGCACCGTTAGTTACCAGAATAGACATTGGTTTTTGCTGCATGCTCATTCGATTCACTCTAGGAAGTGATTTAGAAAAGGAGAGAATGGCGTTTGATGTTTACGTAGAGACAAATCAGCTGCCGCACATACATCGAACCAACCCATGTATGTAAATACATCCATAGATGTGAGTATACATGTATGCGCGTAAGTATCAGCTACGTCACCATACCGTCGCAACCACCATCGTCTGGTATTTAACGTACAAGCTTTTTAAAATATAATCAGTATAAAAAATATTGTCATAATGGATACCCAATGGATACACCCATGGACAAGCATGATTTACCGTCCAACTGGGTATGGAGAAATAGATTTCGTTAAACGATTCTTATATAATATAGAGCAAATGGTGAACGTTACGTTTGACCGCATTTAATATTATTATGCACAGTGGCAGGATGGTTGTAAAAGTAAAAAAATTTTGAAAAATGGGCAGCCAATTGATTTTCACGAGAGGTTGCCAAAACCTTCGGATTATTCAAACAATCATCGTCTAAGAAGACTTTTAATCATCGACGATCTGATGCGTGAGTCGTCGAATCATGTTGTGGTGGATGTTTTTATAAAAAGGAGTTACCATAAAAATATTAGTGTAATGCTTATAACACAAAATATTTTTCACAAGTTAACTCATTCGTGAGACATACGTCTAAACGCTTCATATATTGTCGTATTTGAAAACCCTTACAATCGCGTGCAAATACAACATTCAGCGAGACATACATAGCCTAAAGATTCGAAATTTCTGCAAGAGTCCTATCAAGACCCAACGGCTTAAAGTCATGGTTATCTTATGATCGATTGCAAGCAAGATACTTTGGACGAGTTAAGATTCCGTGCAAGAATATTTCACAAAGACGAGTATTAGTACGTGTACATACCACAATATGCTACGAGTGCATTCGCTCATACAAGTTGAATTAACATATAAAATAGCTAGCACTAAAGCTCCACGCTCAGTTTTCTTTTGACTGTGAAGCCACCAACATTAAAAAACAAGCATTTTAAAAATTCCCCTCGTTGTGTAGACCAGTCTCACGAAACTCCATTCGAGAGAAGATATGTTGCAATTTTAGAAGCTCTTACTTATCTTAATAGAAAACAGAGAGCTGCATCGTTAAAAAACGGAGACAAAAAATAATCGATTGCTTGTGCAAGTGTATTCTGAACGTACACGTAAAATGTGCTGTTTTTCTGAAAAACAGTCAAAACAAATTTTTTTTTAAGTTCAAAAGTATTTTAAGACGAATGATTGCTAAAAGTTAGGGTAAAAATTCTTGGAAAAAAAGGAAGAAAATTATAGTTCAAAAAGGCAACGATTTTTTACCATTTATATTGCAACCTATTTTGAGTAAAATATTCTTAAGACTATGGTAAAAATAGTTAAATGAAAAAAGGAAAAAAAATTATTTAACTCTCTAAAGACTAGCTAGACAAAATAAAAGAAAGGTGCTAACCCTTGTTGATCCAGCCGATCAACCGCGAATGAATTTTTTACGAAGCCTGTTTTACAAACCACGCAGACAGTTAAAGATAACTTGAGTTGGTTAGACAACTCGACGAAAATGATTCTAGATTTAAATTCGTATAGTCATGAATACGGTAAACAAAAATAATACTTAGAAGTACTACATAGATATTCTTACCTTATTTATGAAAAGCGTGAGCCAATACATAGTACAGAAAACGAGATTGACAAAATAACTACTACAGATAATTATGAGATAAATGATGAAACGATTGTTAGTACTGTACCCAAAGTATACCAACAAAAATTTACGTTGCTTTCAGAACATTTGAAAAGAAACAAAAACAGTTTCGAGTGGGATGGTACAGGTACAGTAATTTATAAAGGTAACAAAATGAAAGGCTCAAACTTTATCAACCTAACTAATGACGCTGCAAGACGAAGAAAGAATGTTAAGTTGGTGCGTAGAAAAGTTTTTGCTAGAGAACTTCAAAAAGTGAACACTCCTTAAGAACTTGTGGAAAAAACCAACCTCTTGAAAATCATGGACCGCAACAGTTGAAGTTTGTTGTTGGATGGGACCAGTAATATAAAGTCGCTTGATAAAGACAAAAAGATATTTGAAAACGAGAGTTTTTCATTACGTTAAGAAGAAACTATACACTATAATAAATCTAATGATAAGAAACAAGTCGTACAACCATCTACCCCAAAAATAAGTCGTGTTAAAAATAGGCTTTATTATTGATAAATAATGAATTCGTTAAGAAAATAAAATTTTGACTTACGCCAGGAAGCGGCATTTTCTAGTGCACGCAGTTCAATAAGAGTAAATAAAAATAAAATCTTTTCCCAAGATAATCAAAGGGTGGCTTCAAACACATTATCCTCATACCTTACATAAAACTATTCGATGGAAGTTTCCACGGTTATTGTACGATGTCAACTATAGAGATGAATTGTGGGAGGCTGATCTCATTCAACTGACGTCATTAGGAAAGTAAAATGGTAGAGTGTCTTTTACTTCAGTTGTAATCAATGTATTAAGCACGCATGTATAGGTGCAACCTTTAAAAGATGAAAGTTATCGTAGAGTAACAAAAGATTTTAAAAAAATTTTAAAATACAGTAAATCTTGATTCTCCTTTCTGTTACAGACAGATCAAATGACTGAATTTTCAAGTAATAAATTTTGACGCTTTTTAAAAGACAATGCCAAAAAGATTCAAGTTGCCAAAAATCCTAATTTTAAAGAGCGTGTCAATTCAAACGTTCAAAGTGAGTATGTATAAATACTTTGCATACAAAAATACGTACCAATACGTAGACGTTAAACGAAATTCAATTAATGGATACAATAAGACATCCCACTCTACAACAAAGGTAGCATCAAGCAGTGTAACAATATAGAGTGCACATATAGCCCAACAAAATTTAGTCAACTTGCGACAACCTCAAACAAAACAACGTTGCAGTCAGAGTCAAAATGAATAAAAAGAAGGTGATTATGTACGTATAAGCACTGATAAAAACGTGTTTGAAAAAGGTGCAGTAAAAACTTGGAGTGACGAGATATTTGAAATTACTCGAATTTTAAAAAGACAAAATTGACATGTGTATGAGCTCAGTAATTTAGATGGTAAAAAAATTGAGGGGTTTTTTTACTCTCAAAAAATTAGCTCTGTCCACAAAGAGCGTATCTTGAAACTATAAAATAAAATTAACAAGATTTTAAAAACAAGAAAAACAAGATAAAACAACCAATACATTGATAGTAAGATCCGATATCTCGAAAGATTAAGCTCGTTGACAAATTTGAAAAATCCAAAAAACGAAGCATTATAACAAGGTAACAGTAACTCTATTCAGCAAAAGTAGTATAAAAGATTTTCCGAACAACACCAAACGTAATTTTGTTGACAGTTACTAAAAAAATCGAACTAAGTGGAAGAATGAAGATTCCCATGATTCACGTACCATTTACTATTAAACGATTATGATAATAATGATTAAAAAAGTGATCATAGTGATGCGCGTTATGATAATGATAACAATAATGATAATAATGATGAAAATAGAAATGATAATGAAAAAAAATAGTAATGATGATCACAAAAATAACAATTAAAAAAATAATAAACACTGTTAGGTGACGACTTGCGTAAATAAATAAATTTTTATTTTTATTCTATTTTATCCTGTTATATTTCATTCCCAATGATAAAATTTTAAGACTCTTTACAGAGTCATACCCAACGAGAGTCGTCGCCTAACAAAGCTGACTGTGAACTTCGTGGCTCTTGGAAGTGTCAAGTGACAACTGAAGCGAGCCATGTAGCCTAAACACATGAAGTCAGCAAGTACCAGCACCATGGCAAGTAAGACAAAGAAGTTTTAACTAAAACTTCGTGCAAGGTGCATTTCTTTGCGCGGCGTTTTAGTTAGTAGCCAGCTGCCGCTCATCAAGTGCAGACATAATAACTAATTTTATAAGATTATCCAGACGTTCCGTCTATTTTCTTTTCTTTTCTGTCTTCTTTTATATGTATACTAGCAAGATAAAATAAAGTGACGTAAAACTAATTGGAAGAGAAATTTAAATTATGATAAAATAATAAATAACAAATAAATAAATATTAAAATAAATAATTATAAATCGATGGAAAGAGGAAGTGCAGGTCATCCAAATTAATAATTAGCGGAAAGAAAGGTAAGTTAATCTGGATATTGTGTTCAACACTCTACTTCTTCCTGCCTTTTAATTTTTCTTAAACAAACAAATAGTTGGAATATCTGCTGTCCCAAAGCCTGTGAAGAAGCGTGAGACTGTAGTCCTCAGTTTTTAATTTTTGATTTGAAGCTAAAAACAAACTTAAATGACATTAAATGTTATTTAACAAAATTGGTTGCAGAGCGTGGGTAATGGTCTCTAGCTATTTGTTTATTAATTATATATTCTCTCATTACTATCTTTCTCTTAAGAAACACCAAACACCATTTAATAAAGCACGTTAATGAATGACGCGTAATACCCCATATAGTACACTGTGCGTGGGTGCGTATATGCTGTGCTTTTGCGGATAGCGAGATATATACGATATTTCGTTATAACTAAAAAAAAAAAAAAAATTT
>NW_019380218.1:506250-534091 GCF_000648655.2 Copidosoma floridanum | reverse complement strand
TAATGATTATAATGATTATAATAATTTAAAAGAAATTAGAAATGTTGATAATAAAAAGATAAATAAGATTAGTAATAATTATGATAACACTAATAACAATAATGATAAAATGTATGATAACTACGATAATAATGAGAATACTACTTACAATAGTGAGTATGATGATCATAATAATCGAAATTCATAACAATATTGGTAATGATAATAATAATAAAGTTTGTTATGATAATAGTTATAACAATATCATTACAATAATGATAATGATAACGATTGAATTGATTATAATGATCATAATGATAATAATAATAATAATAATAATCAAGAAAATGTTTATATTAATGATGATAGTAATGATGATAACAAATTTGCTAATGATAATAAAAAAGATGACTACAATGATAACGATAATGATGATGATGATGATAATAATGATAATGATGCTGATTATGATGACAATGATAGTAATATTGATGATAATGATAAGAATAATCATAATAATGATAATAATGATGATAAAGAAAATAATTATAATTACAATAAAAACAGGGATAACAATCTTAAAAAAAATCATATTAACATTGGTGATGATAATAATAAAGATGATTGTAATAAAAATAAAAATGTTGGTAATAGTTCTGGTGATAATGATTACGATACTAAAGAAGATAATAATTATAGAGGCATTGATTAATATTAAAAAAAAAAGTAATAATTATGATAATGAGTATAATAAAAAAAAGGTAATTATCATTTTAATGATGATACTAATGATGATAATATTAATGCTGTAGATAATACAAAAAACGACAATAAAGATAATAGTAATAATGATGATGTTTATAATAATTATAATGCTGATGGTTATGATGATGGTAATAAAAAAAAATGATGACTATCATGATTATTATGTTGATGTTAATTATAATGTTAATGACAATAATGATAAAAATAATAATTGTAATGATAATGATGATGATGACGATAATAATGATGATGATTATAATGATGATCATCATAATAATGATAATTATAAGGATAATGAATGTAATGATAATTATGACAATGACGATGATCATGATAATGATGATATTGATGATAACGATAGTTATAATAAGGATACTGATAATTACCATTATTATGACGACAATGATGATGATTATAATAATAATGATAATAATGATGATAGTGGTAATAATAATGATAATCATTGTTGTGATGGAAATGACAATAATAATCATGATAGGAAAGGTGAGGATTTTAAAAAGTATGATGTTGATAGGACTGATACTAGCCGAACTAATAGTTTAAAAAATGATCATGGTGTTAAAGTTGATGATAAAGATAATGATGATAATGATAATACTAATGATAACGATGATCTCGATAATTTTAATGTTTATAAGGCTGACGCCAATAAAGATAATAATTATTATGACAAAAATAATGTTTTCTCTATTGTTGAAGATTAAAGTCATAAAGATAAGAATTGTCATAATAATAATAATTATTATCATATTAACAAAAATAGATATAAAAATTATAATCATAATAATGATTATGATGTTGTTTATAATAATTAAAATTATGATAATCATGGATATGAATATAATGGTTATATTTATAGTGATAATAAGAATAATAAATACAGTAATTATACAGATAATAATGATAATGATCATGATAGTGATAAGATTTATAATTATAATGATAAGAATAATAAAGACCATAAAAAAAATGATAGTAAAGATAATTATGACAATAATAATAATAACAATAATGAAAATGATAATGACGATAACAATAATGATAGCAATAATGATAATAAAGATGTTGAAAATGATTACTATTGTGTTGACGATAATAGTAAGGATAATGATGCTAAATAGTATTATGATTATTATACTTATTATTATATTGATGATAANTCGATAATGATGATGATAATGATATAGAAAATGATAATTCTAATAATAATGATAATGTTGTGATAATAATGATAATATAAATATATATGTATATATATTAATTAGATATACATAATCACATACACACTTTTGTGCATACTTAATTTCTCCCTACTTTTTAAGGAGAAACGGTTTCTGATGATGATGATGATGATTATTATAATATTGTTGATAATGATTATAAAGACTATAATAATAATAAGAATAATGATAATGCCGACAATAATGATTAGGATGATGATGATAATAATAATATAAATAATGTTAGTGATAATAATGATGATAATAATAATATTTATTACAATCATGATGTCGATGATAAGGCCAATTATGATCGTAATGAGACTGATACTTATACTAATACTAAATTAATGACGATGATGATGTTATCAATGATAATGAGAATTAAAATGTTAATGATAATGATGATAATAACAATAACGATATTGATGATAATAATGATGAGGATGGTGATGATAATTTGCTGTTTATGATATTTGTAAGTTTAATAAACACAATAATCACAATCGTTATTTTAATTCTCGTATTTACTATGATACTGATACTAGTAAGAATTAAAATAATATACTTAATGATAATTAAGATGACTATGACAATGACATTTATGTTAATGTTAAAAATGTTGTTAACGATAACTATGATAGTGATAATAATGATGATGATAATAATCACAATGATGATGATGCTGATAATGATTATTGCGTTAATAATAAAAATAATGAAAGTAACAGTGATTTTATAACTATGATAATGATAATGGTGATGACAATAATGATGACGCTGATGATAAAGATAATAGTTATAACAATATCATTACAATGATGATAATGATAATGATTATATTGATGATAATGATGATAATAATAATGATAATAATAAAGAAAATGTTAATAATAATCATGATAGTAATGATGATAATGAATTTGCTTATAATAATAAAACAGTTGACTACAATGATAACGATGATGATGATGATAATGATAATATTGATAATGATGCTGATAATGATAACAATGATAGTGTCACGTACCGTATGGAACATACGACGTGGGATGGGCCTCAGCCCTTAGTATTAGGAAGGAGCACAAGTGGGGGAGGAAAGAGCATAAAAAGGCCCGCAGCAGCGGCCACAGTGCTCTAGAACGTTGGGACTAGAAGAATGACAGTCACACCAAGTTACTCAGGACCGTAAAGCGCCTTTTCTATAGGAATATAGCAATAAAGTGATTGATTAAGTTTAACTGCCGCGTTGTTATCACTCACCTCGAACCTTTAGAGTCCCACGTAACAGTTTTGGTCCTAAGTGGGGGGTAGGTTTTGTCGCGAAATAAACATTTTTTTTTACACGTGATATTACAGAATTTTCGAGCGACCATCGGGTAGCACACATAGTGCAGTGCAACAACAGGTGCAGAAAATTTAAGGCAGTCACCTGCAGCTGCTATCGAGTGAGGAAGGACAAGAGCCAACATCCAGTTTCAAAAGAACCCATGGTAAAGAAGATGACTTGGAGTATATTGGCGCTCCTCGTTTCGTGCTTTCTGTCAGAGTAAGTAATATTTTTTTTTATCCTCCTAAATATATATACTTATTGTCCCTCGGGGTTGTTTAGCTAAGGAAACGACGTACAAACTAAAATAATACTTAACCCGAATACGGCTAGTTTTACTTATTTTAGAAACCAGCAAAATAGAAATAAAGAATTAGAAATAAAATAGGAATCCTTTTTTCTCTATTATTTCTTCGTGCGTAGACTAAAATCAACTAATATAATTTAGCTTACATCACTCTTATATTAAAAAAAAAGAAAAAGAAATATTGATGTCCGACCACGGGGTAGAGATTGATAGTGGTAGGGATGGTTTGAACAAAACTTTTTTCATGACACAGGAAGATTCAGATACAATAACGGTTATGCTTGAACACGACCCCGAATCGTTTGCACTCTATGAGAAGATGGATAAGAAAAATTAAATTCTTATGTTAAAGATATTTTAAAATATAAAACCAAAAATTTCTTTAAGAAAAATCCTAATACAAAATGAGCAGAGCCAACGAATGAAACAGCAGAAATAGAGATGTTGAAAATTGCACCAGAAAAATCGGAATTAAAAGAGAATGCGATTATGGAGAACAGGGGTAGACAGAAAACGTGATTAATTAGGCGTTGAAGGGCTAGGCAAAACGAGTTGGCAGAAAAAGTATACCAAACGGCGAGAACAAGAAAATACAAACAGTGAACAATCTTTTATACCATTCTGCGATTGACCACCTCTGCATTCAAATCACAAAAGTTATAACTACTATACATCAAACAATAGGACAGATAGGCTGAGGTTTGGATACGAAGAAAATCATAATGACGTGTATACAAATACGGAATACCTTTTCCCTGCATTTGACCAACCAACCAAGCTGCCGATAAATTATCAGTCAGAATTTTTTCAAAGGACACAAAGTAACGTACGGGATAACTCTCAGCATCAAACCATGCAATTTTCTCCTAGTAATAGGCAACAAACAGGAGTACCGTTAGCCTTACGCTTAAATCTTAATATATAAGGCTACCTAAACAACGCAGTAAATGGTATACCACTGTATAATGGAGACCTTGTGTAGTTTCCCTTATTTAAGCATATGGTTAGGATGATAAAGGAAACAATGCCTGTCCAGTTTAAAAAATATTTCATAGGACTTTTGGGAAATAAAGTGCAGGGCAAAGCGGACGATCAGTTCTGCACGCAATCATCGTTATTCAATTCAATTGAAGAGTTTCTATCGGCTCTATCCCGAAGATTTCATAAAATGGGAGGAGTAGAGACACTTGGAGAGGTGCTCAAAACTGTCACGCAATGAAATAACGAATTAATTATGGAATATTGCGGGTGAGTCCAACGATTACACAATGGGATCATAATGGCACATGAGGCGAACCAATACTTGACCGAGAAAGACGCGTCGAAAGAGATCAGACGGTGAAGCAGTGAGGCATTTTCTGTACGGATTAAGGGCACCGTAGAACTAGAACATCGCAGGGTACCAACCAAAAACGCTATTGAAGCCGCCATTATTGTAGAAAATGAATTAAGTCTCCGCCGCTTGATGATAATGCAAAAGGACAGATTTGAAGCAAATAACACCGAGAGACAGTATGACGCCATATTGGGCCTTATCGGTAGCGACGAACCCGTGAGAAGTTAGATATGAGCGACTGGGATGGTGTGGCTGATGTAAAGTACTGTTCGTATTGTCGAGAGCACGGCGCCTATTCTACTAGTGGATGTGAAAAATTGTGGCAAGATGCAAAAAAAGGAGTGATGGAAAATCCTAACGTTGATGAAGAACCAAAAAAAAAAAACAATAGAAGAAGAAGAAAAGTATGATAGAAAAGTGGCGTATAATTATTATTACCGTCGGTATGGAAACGATGAGAGTTTTGATTGACAACAAGGGAATAATGGTAAAAGGCCTTACAACCAAGGGAATCGCTACTAGGAAAGAAAATATAACTACGATAGTAATAATTATTATAACAATAATAACAGTAATAACTATGGTAGAAATAGTTACAATGACAGGAAGGTAGGTCATAATTATAATAGATATCACCACAGAAAGGACGATTATCGGGACAGGCGAAATAACTAATACTTCAATTAGGATAATTGCAGGGATAATTATAGGAGAGATAATATTAATAGACAAAGTGCGAGGGTAAATAGCTCAAAAACCGGGCATTTAAACTCGCAGGATGTTCGACGCGATCCCCAATCGTCGGGCATAACAAAGCAATAAATAAAGAAATTTATGAGAGGAAGATAGGAGTGTTAGAGAAGGGTATGGATAATGACAAGCATAAGGTATGGGAGACTCATGCCACGACGCGAAAAAACTCTGAGGCTAAAAAAAAAGATGAGCAGCAGCTATCTCGCACAGTGAAAATAAATTCATCGAAAATAAGATACACACCACCCACCGTAATTCCAAAAAGCCCTTATATTAACGAAGGTGCGACATTTTATGCCGATACGGGCACGAAAATTTCAATAATTGAAGAGAATTGTCTAGATATTTGAGTAGCGGTAAATGGTAGGGAAAAATTAAAAATAAAAGGCGTAACGCACGGAGCTCGCCAAACTTTGGGATCTATAAGATTACCCCTAGAAAACTTTATGTGTACCCTATACGTAGTCCCCCATGACTTTCCCATAGAGGTGGAAGGAACCATAGGATGGGATATTTTTAAGTTGTATAATGGTCAGATACATGCTGAAGACAAAACACTTAAGTTGAATGGAAGGAGAATTCCGCTACGAGAATCAGAAAGTTTTGAAATTGTGCCGAAAACGAGGCAAGTTATATAAGCGTATATAAAAGAGTCGCACAGGAAAATTAAAGTGGGCTGGGTCCCAATACAAAAGCTTATAGGGGGTATTTTGTTTAGTTATTTTATCGCAACGAACAATAATGGTGGGGTATATGCCGAACGACTAAATATATCAAATGAAATAACAAATTTACCAGTCCCAGTGGTGGACATTTTAGAGTGTGAGACGACGAAGAAAGCTGACTCATCGGACGTCAATGAGAATGATGTAGAAGCATTACAAAGAGCCTTCGTACTGATGTTTAGAGAAACTGAAAACCCTAAAGAGAATGAAAAACTAGGCAATGAGATAAGAAACGACGCCGGCTGCACATGTACGAAGAAGAATATCGTGGGAAACGAGGGTTGTGACAAGGACGGCCGTGACAACGAGAATACTCAAATACTTGAGGAAAACATTAAAACAGACGTCCTAAGTTGCAGGAAAGCGTGAGTCGACAAAATAATGGAGTTAGTCGACATATCGGGGTGCAACGAAGAAGAGAAAAAACATGTGCGGGGGCTTATAGAGGTTGACCCGTTCGTTTTTGGACGCGGCGGATAAAAACTGAAAGCGACAAATCTTTTGAAACATAAAATAAACACGACTACGGATGGACCGATAGTAACGAAGCGGTATGGATATCCGCCAGCTGTGAGAAAGAAGATGAAAGTTGAAATTAATAAATTACTCGAACAGGGCATAATAGAGCCTTTAGAGTCGCCGTACAGCTCAAACATGTGGATCGTACCAAAAAACGCAGGACCAGACGGCGAAAAGCGCTGGCGGGTAGTAACGGATTTCAGGCGACTCTACGAGATAACAGTGGGTAGTTGTCACCCACTTCCCTTCCAGAGTGATATATTGGAACATCTGGCGAAGGAACGCTAAATTACAGTGGTAAACTTGAAGCAGGAATTTTTTCAAGTCGAAATACATAAAGACGATGCTAATAAAACAGCGTTTTCGGGACCAGATGGGCACTATTAGTACAAAAAAATGCCAATGGGTTGCACGGACTCTCCGAACACGTTTTTAAGAGCAATAACGCTTGCAATGGCAGGGCTACAGGGCCATGAGGTAGAGGTATATTTAGACAATATAATGGTGTTCGCATCGAATCTTAAAGAACATCGCAAACGTTTTATGAGATTGTTAGAGCGATTGTCGAGGGCAAATCTTAAAATTGAGCCAAAGAAGTGCCAACTCCTAAAACGTGAAGCACTTTATATTGTAGGAAATGGTAAAATAAAAACGAATCCAAAGAAAATCAAGGCTGCAAAAAAATATCCAAGGCCTACAAATGCAAAGAAAATCAAACAATTTCTTGGATACTATGAGAGCTTTATTAAAGGATACGCTAAAATTGCTTAACCGCTGTTGAAGCTTCTGAAGAAAGGGACAGAGTTTAATTAGAAAAAGCAGCATGAACAAGCATTAAAAATTCTCGTAGATGCACTTTGCAGCGAGCCTGTACTTAAAGCACCCGATCTAGAAAGACCATTTGTGGTGACAACAAATGCATCTGACTATGCTATTGGGGCAATATTGAGTCAGGGAGAAATAGGAAAAGACAACTCGGGCGAGTATGCCTCTAGATGCCTTAAGGGCAGCAAAATTTGATACCCTACGTACGATAAAGAATTGCTCGCAATAGTATATGCAAAAGAGCAGTTTTGACCCTATCTATTTAGCAGAAAAATTACAGTGGATACGGACCATGAGCCTCTTAAACATTTTTACTTATCAAAGAAGCCAGATATAAGATTTAATAGGCTTAAAGCTGGATTAAGGGGCTATGAATTTGACGTTGTTTATAGACTAGGAGTAGCCAGTAAGGGAACAGACACACTGTCCCGAAATCCGATTATAGAGGATGGATAGAAAAATCCTAACTTACCATGACGATAGTTATATAAACTTGCTGAAGAGCAGGAGAGGGATGGTTATGGTGACATAAATACGCCACCCGCATGAATATTCAAAATGCGGATAAGAAGAGAGAAAAACATAATAAGAAAGGATAAAAATCGGCAGATAAAAATATCCGATTAAGACGAGTCAAACAATAAGGTAGAAAGGAAAAAGCCTCGCAAGATGAATAACTCAGATAAGTTGACAGTCAATGAACACAGCGACGCAGATTCAAAATCAGAGTAGTCGGTGGCTAGTGAAAATATAGAGAGTAAAGGAGCAGAACCACGTAAGAAACAAGGGAAAAGAGGCAGGCCGCGTAAGCAGATAGTACAGATCGCAGAAGAGAATAAGGGGAAAAAATTCTCAAATAGGATCCTTAAGCAATGGTGAAGAACAAATCCTATCACAGGGTCCGACTGAGGATAAATTAGCTTACACGTGCAAAGAAGAAAATTTGAGAAAAGGGGTGGGAATGACAAGCACACCGTTTTTAGAACTAGAAATATAACCAAAGATGCAACGAAAAAATCGCAAAAGACAACTGGATACGCTGCATAGGCACCCACCAAATTTTTCAGTACCACCGCAAATAGAAACTGTGTCGAAGGAGATTATCATAGCGAACTGTGACTCACCGGTGGCTTTAAAAAGAAAATCAGAGCCGGTAAAATATTGGGGATTCCAACTATCCGCATCTAGCCTAGCGAATGAGAAAAGTAAAGAGGAAAAAAAAAATGTAGGTACAGAGATCATAGTCACAAATGCGAATAATGATAAGCACAGGGGTTACCAGCAGTCACTGGCAGATCTCTAGATACCATAGAGATGATAAGTTCAGACGCAGGTATGTCAAGCAGAAATGCGAATAAAGGAGAGAAGGAGAACTTCGGACGCAGGTATGTCAAGCAGAAATGCGAATAAAGGAGAGAAGGAGAATGACCGATGGGCCCAAGCTCACGCGCAAAGTGTGTTCCAAGAGAATAACAAGCAGCAATAGAAAATACTAAATACGGTCAAACGGGATTGACCGACGCCGAAGGAAGGGGCACAATGCAGACCATCGAGTAAGAGTGCAAGCGAGAAGCAAATAAATGAATCACGACGGGGTACACAGACAAAAGAAAGTCCAGAAAAAGGGACAAAAGTAAACAAAAAGATCGGAGCGTTACTTAATGACTCAATAGATAACTTCCAAGGGAAAGTTAGACTAGATGTTTAGTGCCAAGACATCAAAGGCAAGTTGGAAATCAGAATAGATGCTTGGGAATCCAATACTATTACCAATCAACTTCTGAGCGATCCGACGAAAAGTACAGATAATGATACAAACATATCTCAACAGCCCTCGAAGGAGAGAACGGGCTTAAGGGATAGAGAGAAATTCTTTAGTGAAGAAAAAACCCCGCGTTCATCACCACAGATAAATAAAAACCCATCGGGGAATAAAAGAATAAGAGGGGTAACGGACGATTATACCGATAAAGGTAATAAGCTTAAAAGTAAAACAGGAGGCGGAAATGTAGCCAAATCAAATTTAGAACAAAACTGCATGGAGTCGAATAAAAATTAAAAACTTATCGAAGAACTTCTGGTTGAAATACCAGGTAATTGCTTTTTCGACTCTCTTGTCCTGTGACTTGCAATTGACGGTGCCAGAGCTCCGGGATGTACTACAATGTTCGAAGTGGAAAAATATATGTGCTGACCCAGAGGAGGTAAAAAAAATCCTGCAGTCCAATACAGAATATGGTAATCATAATTGCATATTTTTGTTCACACAAGAGTTCAGGAAGAATATTTGTATACATCTACAGGGCACTAAGAGGGGAAAAAAGTGTAAAATTTTCGAAAGTTTCATGAGTAATGCCAATGAGGAATATGTACACTTGCAGCTCCTCAACAAGCACTTCAGGCCACTCATTGCCGAAACCAGGCATAGCGAGGAGAAACAAAGCCCGGTGGAAAGAAAATCGAGGGTTAGTGAAGAATTGGGCTCCAATATAAATTGGAAAAGTGAAGTGAACGAATTATGAAAAGAAAAAGAGGAAGGAGTTATAAAAATAGAGCGTAATAAAAGTGACTCCATGAATTGGGACGTTTATGAAGATAAGGACACGCCCCCACCTGATCCATCACTACTCCGCGACTCTTCAAGTAGCTCAGACTCACTTAACAATGATAGTGAAGAGAAGGCTGGTTCAAATAAGGCCAGACTGGAGTCGGAAAGCGAACCAGAGGAAGCAGACCTTCACAAAAAAGTATTATCAAACCTCTCACAGCTAAAAAAGTACAAAGTATGCAGGACACGATTACCACATGAAAAACCACCGTGGCTACCGGGAAAAAAAACAAACATACAGCAATTCCAAAGAATGCATCGGGCAAAGGATCACCCATTTCATTATCTAGATAACCTAGTATTCGCGACGGTAACAGAAAGCATGCTTAGTACGGAAACACGGAAACAATAGACGCCCTATATGAGCACGGATACATAGATCCGATAGCCCTAAATAATAAAAAAAAGATGGTTGGTGACGTCATGAGAGCAAATGTTAGAAAGATCGTGGTAATGCGAATGTATATTAAAACGCATTTTGAAGATACGGCGCTAAAATCAGACATCATGAAATGCATTACGTCACTCAAGGCACTAGTAATAATAAATAAATTAAAGTTTACAGGCGTGATACGTAACTAAGCAACACTCAATATGAGCCAATGGATCTACTTCGTGGAACAATTTGAGGAAACTTTTAAGAACCTCAAGGTCACAGCGACCTTTTACATAAACACCTTAGTCATACCACCAGTTGATCAAAGATATAAGGTTATTGAGGAGTATCACAAATCAACAATCAGGGGTCATAAAGAAATTAATAAAACCTACAATAAGATAGCAAGGAACTATTATTGGAGGAACATGAGGGCCGATGTAAGGCAATTTATACTTGGATGCAGGTCATGTCAGACTAAGAAACTAGTGCGTGTAAAAACGAAGCAAGCTATGCTCGTTACAGATAGGTCCAGCAGACCATTTGAAAAAATCTCGATTGACGATTACGGACCAATTAATAAGCCTTTAACAAACGACTATACACATATCCTGTCAATACAGAATTGGCTAACCAAGTTTATCGTGTTAATACCGGTACAAAGAGCAACAGCTGAAGAAACGGTTAGAGCCTTAACCAATAAAGTTTAGCATACTTTGGAGCACCAGGAAAATTATTATCAGACCAAGGAACGCATTTTATGAACAAAACGATGGACGAGTTTACGCGATTCTTAGAAATTGAAAAACTTGGGAGCACGGCATTTCATCCTCAGAGCAATGGGGCAATTAAACGCATGCACCACGTCCTAACAGAATACTTAAAAGCCTACATTAGCGAGACCGAAAAATGGGACAAACTATTGACGTTGTGTATGCTTGCTTACAATACGCCGGAACACGAGAGAACAGGCTACACACCCTACGAGCTTATATTTGGTCAACAGGCAAAACTCCCGTCAAGCTTTAAGAAGCCAGAGGTGGGTCAAACATATACAGAGTTACTGCTGCAAATAACGGGGACACTCGTGCAATTCCGATTATTGTCAGCAATGACCCAAACACAGAACAAATACAGATCGAGGTACTAATATGATAGGGCGCTGAACACGAATTTTTTTATGGAAGGTGAGATGGTGTATGTACTAAAAGAGCCATCTAAAGGAAAATTTGATGACCAATACGAGGGACCTTACGAAATAGTCGGTATAGATCACAGGAATTATAATGTGAAGTTATAAAGAAATAAAGAAATATGGGTCTCACATGTGGACAAAATAAAAAAAGCTTGTTTATTGAAATCCCCGCGTCCGAGGGATGAGATTATAAGAAGAGGAGAAGAAGAAAAGTGAAAGGGACCAAGAGGCAACATGCTCTCCACCCCAATAGTTGCTTACTAATAATAGCATTATAGACAAATAGGGGGTAGAAATAGATGTGAAAATGAATACCACTTTTCTCGGGAGCTCTTTTTCTTTTGCGGCCCCCGAACGCGCCACGAAGATTTATTAAATACCGGGCATACGGGAGGAGACATATAACGAAAGAAAATATATTATGTTCAAAATTAGCACAGACTTAGGAATTAAGCGGAAGAGAGAAAGATGCAATATAAAAATAATAATAACAATCATAATAATAAGAGGGAATAAATAAATAGAGTGCATAATAAAGTGATATTCTATTTTTATTTTCTTTGTTACTCTTTCCATAAACAATGTATGAGAGGTGGGTAAAAAGTGCGTGTGGCTCTATCTAACTAGCGTTAAAACCATGTTAATACAATTAACACATAAGTGTACACTTAGAAGACATACGCAGAACATAGTCATATATATGTATATGTAAAAAAAAAAAATTTGTTTTTTTGAGTTACATTTTTGTACGGCTGAGGGGAGGATGAAGAAACGGTTGATAGAAAGAATTAGGGGTAACCACATGAAGAATTTTTTATCACACTTTTATCGAGGGCCACGAGCTTCTGAACTAGGACACATCTTCCCCTTCCCTCTTCCTCCCTCCTTCTTTCGCCTGCTGTCAGCGACTATCCTGCCCTTGCCATGGTCACTCCTGGATAATAACAGCGCCCGTAAACAGCGCACGCAATCGTCATGAGACAACACTGGATTGGTGGTCACGTCCTTGGCGACGAACAGACCGTCCACTGGACCGTCCACCTAAGGTGACTTTTCTTTACAAAAGCATACAAGTGGCAACTATGACGGGAAGTAAATCAACTGATAGCGCACCTGGATTATCAGTTGGCTATCAAGAAGATAGGAAGCAGCGTCGAACTGCACGTCGAATACCATCACCATAAATGCCCGGTGGCAAGTACACCCGATAACAATAGTATAAGTTGCCTTGGACTCAAGACTTTGACAGTATTTCTTCAGCACGTGGCCATCAAATGACGTGCGCGCCATTGCTTCCTCGTGGTCCTAGAAAAAAAGGAGAAACGGCACCCCTAAGAGGCCCCAAACCTCACAGGTTCCAACACCTCCACAATATGGGTACAGCCGCAAGGGCAAAGGGGCCACGTTGTGAGACCACCCTTGCTCACACAGAGACCTCGGTACGCCGAAATAAGCGTACGGATCAACAACGAGCCATGTACCCAACTAATACAAATTTTTTCTAAAACTTTAGGACTACGATATCCAATAATCTAATAGCCCTACCAAACCATGTAAGGGACAGTAGATGACCGCGAGGACTGTAGGACCCTCGACCACAATAACGGTGACGCAAGAAGGTCGCCTGGTAGTGGGCACATGCCAACACACGTAGAGATTTGTAACCTGCAACGGAATGAAAAACTAAATAAATAAAAAGAAAAAAAAAAAAACGAAGAATGCCTATACGACAAGCCAATAGAAAGTAAAGCGTGCTGGTAATTACGTCAACCACTACTTATGTGACGACATTGGAACACGTTGCACGTAAGATCCTCCAGCAGGATGAAGTTTCGGAGAATTGCACAAGACGATCCTCCAGGTGAAAGAAAATTTACCGGCTCAGTAAGATGAGTAAAGCCCAAAGTCAGAAGTTTGGGCAACCGCACGAAAATATCGAAAATTGCACTTGCGCCAGTCATAGTAAAAATTTTTTCTGCATTGTGAGGGAACAACAAGGAAGAGTACCGGACAAAATCAGCGAGTACACTGACAGGAGAGCAGCAATGAAAAAAGGAAAACCCAACAGAATGCCTTTGACATTCTCTCCCTGAATCCTGTCACATGAGAAAAGGAAAAGATAAGATATACATACATATNGCAGCAATGAAAAAAGGAAAACCCAATAGAATCTCTTTGACATTCCCTTCTTGAATCCTGTCACATGAAAAAAGGAAAAGATAAGGTATATATATACTTACAGTAATAAAAAAAGGGATGAAAGGAGATAATGTATAAGAAAGGGAAAATGAGTGAAGTATTGGTCCCGACGTGACATACTGCTCACAACGGAAAGGCGTGATCATAGAATCATCAACTCCTCCAAGCTCATCCCAGCCAAAATAGGGACAAACTGTAATACAACGCGGTACCTACCAAAAGTACAATAAACGAATACATACACAAATGTCACGAGAATCGGCAAGAACGACGCTGTAAACATACAGACACACATGTACCTAACACACGACGTGGGAAAGAAAACAGAATTTTGAGCGAAAAAAAAAGCTCCTAAGGAATAAGACTATTATGTACCTTATGTTTATAGCATAATGTTAATGATGATAATAGTTATAGTAAGATTCATAATTATTATAATTATGATGTTAATGATAATAATATCAAATACAATGATAATAATAATGACGATAATGTATATACAGAGTTACTGCTGCAAATAACGGACACACTCGTGCAATTACGATTATTGTCAGCAATGACCCAAACACAGAACAAATACAGATCGAGGTACTAATATGATAGGGCGCTGAACACGAATTTTTTTATGGAAGGTGAGATGGTGTATGTACTAAAAGAGCCATCTAAAGGAAAATTTGATGACCAATACGAGGGACCTTACGAAATAGTCGGTATAGATCACAGGAATTATAATGTGAAGTTATAAAGAAATAAAGAAATATGGGTCTCACATGTGGACAAAATAAAAAAAGCTTGTTTATTGAAATCCCCGCGTCCGAGGGATGAGATTATAAGAAGAGGAGAAGAAGAAAAGTGAAAGGGACCAAGAGGCAACATGCTCTCCACCCCAATAGTTGCTTACTAATAATAGCATTATAGACAAATAGGGGGTAGAAATAGATGTGAAAATGAATACCACTTTTCTCGGGAGCTCTTTTTCTTTTGCGGCCCCCGAACGCGCCACGAAGATTTATTAAATACCGGGCATACGGGAGGAGACATATAACGAAAGAAAATATATTATGTTCAAAATTAGCACAGACTTAGGAATTAAGCGGAAGAGAGAAAGATGCAATATAAAAATAATAATAACAATCATAATAATAAGAGGGAATAAATAAATAANAATGATAATAATTTTAATAATGATTTGAATGATAATTATAACAATAATGACTATAAAATTAATGTAGTCGATGGTTATAATTATAATAATGATGATAATTATGATAATAATAATTATGTTAATAATGATGACGATGATGGTGATAATAATGATCATGTAAGAGGTTATTATTATGATAATCATGGTCATTATGATGATAGTAATAAAAATGATGATAATAACAATGATTATAAAGCCGATGATGATTATAATAATGATGTTTATGATTATAAAAATTAGATATTTTTAATAAACTTGCTAAATAAATTTTAATTTTTTTCTAATTCCGAGCCTCGAGTTCACGTAGAGTTTAAACATAAAAAAAAAACTCATCTTATTACGTGGATATAAATTTGTATGATGGTTAGAATGCCAAATTAGTCATATAACAAATAATAAATTGTTGCGCATGTATAAAGAAATAAAATTTAATGAATAACTTCTTGGAGTTAATTAATTGACAAAACAATTAATAATAGTGCTCTAAAAAACTTGAGTTTTTATTAAATAAAAGGGTAAACGATTAGTAATGCAGAGTTTCATATTAAAACAAGGACAGTCAAAACACGTGAACAATATGTAATGTGCGAATAAAACTACAGAAAAATTGCTTTAAAAGGATGTAAAATTATTAACTTTGAATCTTACTGTTAAACTGAGTAATGACTGTCGAGAAAGAAAAAAAAGAAAAGCATTTAAATTAAATCAAACTCAAACAAAAGGAAAACCTGACTGTTGGAGAAACAGAAGTCGTAGGTGGGCTTTGACAAAGCGAAAAGAAAATCGTGAAAGCGCCTTGAGATAAGCTACTTATAGACTTGGACGCGTCGTGGCATGGATGCTGCAAAGAGCGACGTACTAGTTCGTGGCTGAGCAAGGAGTAGACCAAGCTCGAGCAAAGCACTCGACTCGTAAGCTTAAGCTGCTGAAAAAGTAGGCAGTGGGGAATACTGACACTTAAAGGGCTACACATTTATTAGACGTTGCTTTGAGACACAAAGAAATTAATGTTAGTTTGTAAGTTTCCCTCAAAGCATATAAAAAAAAGGGGATAGCCCTCGCCTCGTCAGAATACTAGCACCTGCTACTTCTAAGGTGAACATACCGTCCACGTTGATGCAACGGCATTAAAATTAAAAGATAGAAAAGCCTAACTTAAATTAGAGTCTATTCTTACAGTTCTTCAACTTGAGACTGTATAATACTCATACTCTAGAAGGATCACTTATTCTTTTACAAACAAACTAATTCTAACCTTTTTTTTTGTTTTTACTTGTGGTATCGAAGCCGAAATCTGAACATAAGTATAATATCTTTATTAAGTAACATAATAATTAATAAACTTAGAACAATAAAATTGAATAAACAAAAGATAAAATTTCCAATAAAATAAAAGTCAATAAGCCACTAATTGCTTTTCACTTTTATATCGAATTGATTCGAGTCCTTTCTACACTGATTCTTGTAACACTGTTTGAGCTTGGGTTCAGTGAGAAACTTAATGACCTCTACAATAGATCTCTTAAATGTGGAGGTGGCAGTCTTAACGGATACAACTCTTACCAGCCATCGGAACCCGGATGCGTGTCAACGAATAATCTGAGAGGCTAGGTAGCTGGCGGAGTTGCTTTGTCCTTCAGTAAAACTACGTTACCCTTTTGTAAACTCGATTGAGGCTTTAACCATTCATTGAGTTGTAAATGATGATGTAGGACTTCTGTTCTCCACCGGGACCAGAAAGAGTTGCATAGACCTGTGAGTAGCCTCCAGCGGTTGCTGAAGTTACCCGTCTGCTTGGTTTTGTCGTACGGTTCAGGATGCGTTAATAGTGACGATCCCACCAGAAAGTGCGCTGGTGTCAACACCAAGTCTCTACTCACCTCATTGGTGATAGGGCAAAGAGGTCTAGAGTTTAGACAGGCCTCAATTTTTGCTGCGAGAGTGGACATTTTCTCGTAGGTGAGCTAAGCCTGTTCCATGACTTTATAAAAATGATATTTAAAGCACTGAACAGCTGACTCCCAGAGCCCTCCAAAGTGAGGGGCCCGCGGGAGAATAAATGACCATTCTACTCCTTGCATAGCAATAGTGTCAGCAATGGTTTTTGTGGATATTAATGTTTGATTGAACAGCCCTTTCAACTCAGTGGTGGCACCTTTAAAGTTAGTCGCGTTATCAGAATACATCACGGAAGGCAGTTTTCGTCGAGCTGAAAATCAAGCAAAAGCAGCCAAAAAAACCTTGGTACTTAAATCTGACGCAATTTTAATTTGAACGGCTATAACGACCATACAATTAAATATAACTATATCCTTTTGTGGTTTTTGCACCACGACCCTTTGAAAATAAAATAGGTACAGGGCCAGCGTAGTTCAGACCTGTATGCGTAAAAGGACGAGTTGGATTTAACCTGATAGCTGGCAGCTGTCCCATCAACTGAGTTGAATCCTTTGAATTAAATCTCTGACAAATTACGCAGTAATGAAAGACACTTGAAGCCACTCTTTGTTCTCGTATAATCCAAGCATATCAACGTAGGTGCAAAAGCATGAGCTGCACTTCCCCGTGCATCGTAAGCTTGTGCGTTTCTTCCAATACACGTTTCACAAATATGCAGCGACCGAAGAGAATTATTGGACGACGCTCGTTATATGACAGGTACGAGTGCTCGAGGCTACAACCCACAGGTAAAAGTCCCTGATCATCAATAAACAGGTTAAGACGCTTAAGTGGACTGTAAGCTTGTGAAGCCATGCCATCAACCAAGTTCTTCATCTCTACCGCAAAATGGTAACTCTGAATTGCTCTGAAATATACAATTTGCGACATTCTTCATTCTAGAATATTTAGAGAATTACCTTGTCTTTCAATGATTTTTTTTATAACTAATAAACGCCACCGATAACAGTAACCCAATATTCGGAGAATCTTAGCGTAACTTGAATGTTTTTCTAGAGCTGGGAGGTGACTAGATTAAAACGCCTTATCCTTGCCAATTGATGCTCGCTCCTCCTGACAGAAAAAGGCTTGTACTTGTTGCTCCTCAGTGGATTTTAGCAAAGAATTTGAAGGCCAATTTTGCTCTTCTAACATCAACCAGGGAGGTCCATGCAAACACAGGTCATGTTTCAACAGCTCCAAAGGTGACAATCCCCTCGTAGTGCAGTCGGCTGAATTATCAGCGGATCGAACATGTCGCCACTTTGCCGTAGGAACTGTAGACATGATCTCACTAGTCCGATTGGCGATGAAAGTTTGCCATCACGATGGATGACTTTCCAGCAATTTAAGCAGCACGTTGGAGTCAGTCCAGCAGTTGATCGTGGCAGGTTGGTGGCCTATGCTCTTGACGACGTGTTCAATTAATCTAACCAATAAGGTTGCGCCACAAAGCTCCAGCCTGGGTAGCGTTTGCACTTTCGTCAGAGAGAGTTTCGATTTGAACAATATAAGAGACACTGAGGTACCTGGTTTTACCATGTAGACAGCCACAGCGTATGCCCTTTTGGAAACGTCAGAGAAGCCATGCAGGTACCAATCATCATGCTTTTTGAAGCCAATCCACCTTGGAATTCAAAGTATCAAGATATCATTTATATCATGTTGAAACTGCGACCGGCGTTGTGACAGCTCAGTTGGCAACGTTGAGTCCCAACCCAAGTCAAGAAGTCAGATGTCCTGGAATATTAATTTCGCAGTAATAATGACAGGGATAATCCAGCCGAGCGGGTCAAACAACCGAGCAATTTCTGAAAGGACTGATCTTTTCGTATAGTTAATTTCTGACTCTTTATTTAAAAACTTAAAAATAAATATATCGTCAGCAGGGAGCCGCTTAATGCCTAGAGTTGATACTACCTCGCTTAATCCTAATTCAAACTCGTCGGAGCCCGACAGCTCTACCCCTTCTAATAGCTCGGTCACGTTAGCTGCTCACTTTTCCAGTAACATTCCAGCTGTAGCTAGCAGGCTGATCAGCTAAATTCAGCGCTCCAAGGCAAGCTCGATGGTATCTCCTCCAGAGAAAAAATCATTAACATAAAGCTGACTACTTACTATCTCTGCAGCGAGTAAATATGAGGCCGCGCCGTCTGTTGCTAGCTGTTGCATAACACGAGATGCCAGGAAAGGAGCAGCTGCTGCATCGTAGGTCACGGTAAGGCACCTGTAATCCATGATTGGTTGATCGTCACTGTAGCACCATAGGATCCTCTACCAGTCACAGTCTTTAAGGCATACAAGTATCTGTCTGAACATATTTTTCATATCTGTGGTAAATTCATATTTATTAAATCGCCACCTAATCAAGACCATCAGAACGTCAGAATGCAGTTTAGGTCCTGGCAACAGCGAATCATTCAAAGAAATATTATAAGAGTCCCTTTGCGATGCATTAAAGACTACGCGCATCTTTCTAGGATTATCGGGTTTCGTGACAGCATGATGCGGCATAGAATATGCAGATCGATGTAGCTGATCAGGAGGTACAAGTTGCATATGACCTAAATCAACATATTCTCGCATAAAATTATCATAAGCTGCTGCAAGGTCTAAGTTGCGTTTTAGCCTTCTCTCGGAGCGCAATAAGCAAGCAGCAGATATTTTACAAGTGTTTCTAAAATTTGCGTTATCTTTCATAGGTAAACGAACAACAAATCTGCCGTCTTAATTTTATGAGTGTGTTTGATGGAAGTGATCCTCACAAAATTACTCATCCTGATTAAAAAGAGACTTGCGGAGCACTTCCTCAACTTCTTACAATTTCAATAAAGAATCCTTGACTGAATGTTTAGTATGAGTATGGAAAGTTTCAATAAAATTACTATTGGAACATTAAGTAACTGCAATAAGACTCGTCAACAACCAACCGAAAACTGAGTGTTGTGCTAACGAAGTGCTGGATTGACCATTAATTAATCCACTGAGTACGATCAAAGAATACACATCAGCCCCAAATATGCAATTTACTCGTGTTGGCTCAGAGAAGCGAGGATCAGCCAAATCAATATCTTTTATATGGGGCCAATGAGTATTTGTAACCTAATTTTTCGGCAAAAATTGGCTAAGCTCCGATAAAACCAAAGCGGAAATTGCATGTTAAAAGTTTTCTAGTTTATTTGACCCAATAATAAAACTAGCGTTGCTACGAGCCTTCGATCCTACTGCACCTCCTACTCCTGTGACCAATAAATCAACCCTCCTTGTAACAAGACTCAACTGTAATACGACGCGTTAAGATGTAAACGGTCTCTCTGAAGCTTAATTGGTTGAGGCTCTTATGATCAGAGAATCACCATAATCGTTGAATATTTTAATCAAAGCTGTCGCTAATAAGATTAAAGAGCCTACCAAAGCACAGTGTAAATGAATTATCTCCTGAGGATGGGTTTTGCGTATGACTACTGACACCTGAACCAACGTTAGCGTATAGGATCAATTGTGGCTTAGTTAAATTATTTTGAGGAGTTTGAGGTCAAACACTATCATAGTGTAAACGTGTGTGGTGCTTACCGTTACACGTAACACATGGAAGGAAATTTATCTGCAAAATGTGTATTTTTTAGGCAATTCATGCAGATCTTTTCACGCTTACATTTATCACAACATTGAGCTTGGCTCATCTTTTAAAATTTATAGCAACGGTTTAGTAAACGCCTACCGTTGCAAAGTATGCAACTAGTAAAAGATATTGGGTCACAACTTAAGTAGTATTAACTAAAACTATTTCAGTATTTACGCGTAAAATTTGGGTATATTTACGTTTTGAGCGATGGTCACTCAAATCTCCCGACGTTCGCGCTTGCTGTGAAGACTGTATGCAACGCTCAAGAAATCTAACTAGATTTTTATACGTGGAAAATCCCTCCGTATTTTTTTCTGCAATCTCCCAAGCTTCCCAAGTTGCTGCATCGAGCTTACATACAACGTAAGAAACTATTAGATAATTAGTTTGATCAGTGGGGCATTCAAGATCTTTAAGTGTGCGGACTGAAGCTTCAGCGCGATTAAAAATATCATTAAAGTCTTGTACGTTGCGAGCACGAACTACCAGAAGATTTAAAAGGTTATCTAAAGCGTTGTTTAATCTTTTCCTTTTATTATCATATTATCTTGATAATCATCATCATAAGTGTCATTGTAATTTTTACCATCATCATTATCATTGATATCATAATTATTCTAATCATAATCAGCATCGTTAGTATTATGATCATTATCATAATCATTATCATTAATATTATCATCATTATCATCATTATCACTATCATCATCAACATCATCATCATGATCATTATCAACATCATTATTGTTATCAGATTCATCTTCATAACTATTATTATCGTCATCGATATTAATTTCATTATCATCAAAATTACTAACGTAATTATAATTTTTACTTTCATTATTGTTATAATAATTTCAATTAACATTATCATTAGCATCATCATCATTATTATTATTCTCATCATGATTATCATAACTATTATCAAAATAATTATAAGCATAATTATTAAAATCATCATAATCATGATAAGCATTATTATCATCATTATTTTAATCATAATCTGCATTATTAGTATCATCATCATAATCATTACTATTATTATTTTTGAAGTCATAGTTATTATTGTCAAAATTTTTACTATAAACATGTTGTTAATGATTTTTTATTCGTATGATTAAAATCGTTATCATACTTTTTATTATTATTATCAGTATAATTTTAAGTAACGAGATCATTATAATTATCAACACTATTATAATTAGTCTTATAATTATTATGTAATTTTTTATTATCATTATAATTATCGTTAAAAGCATCTTTATTATTATCATCATAATAATTATCATTATTAGTATCATTATCGTTATCGTAATCATTATTATTCTCAGTATCATAGCTATCATCATTTTAATTAGCATCATAATTATATTTATCATGATCATTATTTATATTAAATCATCATCAGCATTATCATCATCATCGTTATCATCATGATCATTATCATCATCATTATTTTTACTAGTATCATAATTGGTATTAATGTCATAGTCAGTAACATCATTATAATCATTCTTATTATTGTTGTAATTATTATTATTATGAATATTATTTTTATAATTATAATTGTCTTTATCATCATCAATATTATGATTATCATCATCAAACGTATTATTATTATTATGATTACCATGATAATTATCATTTATATCATAATTATCTTCATCTTATATTTATCATGATCATTATTTATATTAAATCATCATCAGCATTATCATCATCATCGTTATCATCATGATCATTATCATCATCATTATTTTTATCAATATTGTCATTATTAATTACTATCATTTATATCATAATTATCTTCATCATAACCAGCATCATTATTATCATAATCATTATCATAATTATTATCCATATCATTATCATCATTTTCATTAGTTTTCTCATTATTATTATCATTATCATCATTATCAGTATCATCATCAACATCATCATCATTCTTATCATCCACATCATTACCATTATCATACTCATTTTCATAACAATTATTATCATCTTTAACATTAATTTTATTATTCTCAACATTACTTACTTAATTATTGATTTCGTTTTTATCATTATTGTAATTTCCATTTTTACTATCATTAGCATTATTATCATCATCCTTATTTTCATCATAATTATCATTTCTATTATCAAAAAAATCATAGGCATGATGATCAAAATCATTATCAACATGATAAGCATCATTATTATCATAATTTAAATTATAATTAGCATCAGTAATATTATGATTATAATCATTACTTTTTTTAATTATAAAAGTTATAGTTATTATTGTCAGAATTATCGTTATAAACATGTTGTTAATTTTTTTTAATTGGAATGATTAAAACCGTTATCATAGTTGTTATCATTATCATCAATATTATTTTGAGTACCAACATCATGTTTATCATCACTATCATAAATATTGTTATGATTATTATGTTACTTATAATTATAATTATAATTATCGTTATTAGTATCTTGATTACAACTTTATTATTATCATCATAATAATTATCATTATTAGTATCATTATCGTTATCGTAATCATTATTATTCTCAGTATCATAGCTATCATCATTTTAATTAGCATCATAATTATATTTATCATGATCATTATTTATATTAAATCATCATCAGCATTATCATCATCATCGTTATCATCATGATCATTATCATCATCATTATTTTTACTAGTATCATAATTGGTATTACCAAGGCAAGCTCGATGGTATCTCCTCCAGAGAAAAAATCATTAACATAAAGCTGACTACTTACTATCTCTGCAGCGAGTAAATATGAGGCCGCGCCGTCTGTTGCTAGCTGTTGCATAACACGAGATGCCAGGAAAGGAGCAGCTGCTGCATCGTAGGTCACGGTAAGGCACCTGTAATCCATGATTGGTTGATCGTCACTGTAGCACCATAGGATCCTCTACCAGTCACAGTCTTTAAGGCATACAAGTATCTGTCTGAACATATTTTTCATATCTGTGGTAAATTCATATTTATTAAATCGCCACCTAATCAAGACCATCAGAACGTCAGAATGCAGTTTAGGTCCTGGCAACAGCGAATCATTCAAAGAAATATTATAAGAGTCCCTTTGCGATGCATTAAAGACTACGCGCATCTTTCTAGGATTATCGGGTTTCGTGACAGCATGATGCGGCATAGAATATGCAGATCGATGTAGCTGATCAGGAGGTACAAGTTGCATATGACCTAAATCAACATATTCTCGCATAAAATTATCATAAGCTGCTGCAAGGTCTAAGTTGCGTTTTAGCCTTCTCTCGGAGCGCAATAAGCAAGCAGCAGATATTTTACAAGTGTTTCTAAAATTTGCGTTATCTTTCATAGGTAAACGAACAACAAATCTGCCGTCTTAATTTTATGAGTGTGTTTGATGGAAGTGATCCTCACAAAATTACTCATCCTGATTAAAAAGAGACTTGCGGAGCACTTCCTCAACTTCTTACAATTTCAATAAAGAATCCTTGACTGAATGTTTAGTATGAGTATGGAAAGTTTCAATAAAATTACTATTGGAACATTAAGTAACTGCAATAAGACTCGTCAACAACCAACCGAAAACTGAGTGTTGTGCTAACGAAGTGCTGGATTGACCATTAATTAATCCACTGAGTACGATCAAAGAATACACATCAGCCCCAAATATGCAATTTACTCGTGTTGGCTCAGAGAAGCGAGGATCAGCCAAATCAATATCTTTTATATGGGGCCAATGAGTATTTGTAACCTAATTTTTCGGCAAAAATTGGCTAAGCTCCGATAAAACCAAAGCGGAAATTGCATGTTAAAAGTTTTCTAGTTTATTTGACCCAATAATAAAACTAGCGTTGCTACGAGCCTTCGATCCTACTGCACCTCCTACTCCTGTGACCAATAAATCAACCCTCCTTGTAACAAGACTCAACTGTAATACGACGCGTTAAGATGTAAACGGTCTCTCTGAAGCTTAATTGGTTGAGGCTCTTATGATCAGAGAATCACCATAATCGTTGAATATTTTAATCAAAGCTGTCGCTAATAAGATTAAAGAGCCTACCAAAGCACAGTGTAAATGAATTATCTCCTGAGGATGGGTTTTGCGTATGACTACTGACACCTGAACCAACGTTAGCGTATAGGATCAATTGTGGCTTAGTTAAATTATTTTGAGGAGTTTGAGGTCAAACACTATCATAGTGTAAACGTGTGTGGTGCTTACCGTTACACGTAACACATGGAAGGAAATTTATCTGCAAAATGTGTATTTTTTAGGCAATTCATGCAGATCTTTTCACGCTTACATTTATCACAACATTGAGCTTGGCTCATCTTTTAAAATTTATAGCAACGGTTTAGTAAACGCCTACCGTTGCAAAGTATGCAACTAGTAAAAGATATTGGGTCACAACTTAAGTAGTATTAACTAAAACTATTTCAGTATTTACGCGTAAAATTTGGGTATATTTACGTTTTGAGCGATGGTCACTCAAATCTCCCGACGTTCGCGCTTGCTGTGAAGACTGTATGCAACGCTCAAGAAATCTAACTAGATTTTTATACGTGGAAAATCCCTCCGTATTTTTTTCTGCAATCTCCCAAGCTTCCCAAGTTGCTGCATCGAGCTTACATACAACGTAAGAAACTATTAGATAATTAGTTTGATCAGTGGGGCATTCAAGATCTTTAAGTGTGCGGACTGAAGCTTCAGCGCGATTAAAAATATCATTAAAGTCTTGTACGTTGCGAGCACGAACTACCAGAAGATTTAAAAGGTTATCTAAAGCGTTGTTTAATCTTTTCCTTTTATTATCATATTATCTTGATAATCATCATCATAAGTGTCATTGTAATTTTTACCATCATCATTATCATTGATATCATAATTATTCTAATCATAATCAGCATCGTTAGTATTATGATCATTATCATAATCATTATCATTAATATTATCATCATTATCATCATTATCACTATCATCATCAACATCATCATCATGATCATTATCAACATCATTATTGTTATCAGATTCATCTTCATAACTATTATTATCGTCATCGATATTAATTTCATTATCATCAAAATTACTAACGTAATTATAATTTTTACTTTCATTATTGTTATAATAATTTCAATTAACATTATCATTAGCATCATCATCATTATTATTATTCTCATCATGATTATCATAACTATTATCAAAATAATTATAAGCATAATTATTAAAATCATCATAATCATGATAAGCATTATTATCATCATTATTTTAATCATAATCTGCATTATTAGTATCATCATCATAATCATTACTATTATTATTTTTGAAGTCATAGTTATTATTGTCAAAATTTTTACTATAAANTGATAATCATAGTAATAATAATAGTAATGATTATCATTATCATTACTATTATTATTATTACTACCATGGTAATCATTATTAGTATTATAATCATCTTTATTATAACCATGATTGTTATTATCATTATTATTACCATTATTATTATAATTATCATTATTATCGATATCCTTATCATTTTCATCATCATTATCATCATTACCATCATCATCATTACCATTATAACCTTATTATTATTATTATAGTCGTCATTATCATCATCATTATCAAAACCATCATCATCATTATTATCATCATTATCATCATCATCATCATCATAATCATTATTACAATCGTCATTATCCACTTTAGTATTATCGTAATCATTATTGTTATCATCATCACTATTATCAGCATTGTTTCTTTATTATCAATATTAGCAATATCTTTATCATTGTCATCATAAGTATCTTTGGTATAATTATTATTGTCTTCATCATCGTCATCATCATTATCATCATCCCCAATATCATCATTACTATTATCATCTTCATCAGCCTTATCGTTGTCATCATCATTATTATTATTCTCGCCATCATGATTGTCATAATTATAACTATTTTTATCATCATCATCATTGTCATCTTTGATGTTAATCTTATGGTCCTTATTATCATGAATATGGTTATGATTATCATAATAATTATTATCATGATCATCTCTATTATTATTATCTTACTTATCATTATCATAATCTTTAAAATCATAATGAGCATCATTATTATTATGATTAGTCTCTCAATTCTGATTTTCAAAATTATTATATTTCATGACATTATTATTATTAGTATTGCCATTCCGACTAATATCATTATTATAATTATCGTAACCATTATAAGCAATATTTTTATGATTATCATTATTATTAATATTATTATTATCAGCCTTACAGTTATAATTTTTTTTTTCTGTATTATAGTGCTCTACGTCTGGCTCCTTTAATAAGGGCACTACCATAGGCACATAGCACTTTGGAAAGGTAAGGGCAGAGGGATGAGACGCCTCTCAGTACTGGAAGTAGAGTAGGGAAAATAAGGCAATTATGCTGCAAGGAGATCGCCTAAACCATCATCATCGTCATTATCGTCATCATTATTATTAACATTATCATCATCATCATCAACTTTATCCTTATGATTATTATCATCATCATATTCATCATCATCGTAATCATTATTATTATCATCAGTCTCTATTTAAATTTTAAATATTATTCGATTCAATGACTATATTGATATTAGTTTTATTATCAACATTATCATTATTATTATCATTATCAACTTTATTATTATCATCATCATCATCATGACCATTTTTATCATAATTAACACTATCTTCGGTATTATTATTATCGTCATTTTTACTCTTATCTTCACTAACATTTGTATTACCATTATTATCGACATACTTTAAAGTCATCTTAAACTCTATCATTGTTATTATAAAATTTATTATCATGATCGTTATTAAGATTGTATTGCATTTTACTAATATTATTATCATATCATCATCA
>NW_019380218.1:488161-499599 GCF_000648655.2 Copidosoma floridanum | reverse complement strand
AAAAAAATAAAAAGATTTTTGTCATGTTGTGTGGAAGACGCTGCGTGAAATGTAATGAATATAGTATAACACAAAAAAAAGAAAACAAAAAAAAAAAAGAAAATGAGTACACAAAACAAAAGTTGTAAGTAAAATGTAACCGAAAGAATGGAAATAATAATTATAATGAGGAAAATGAATATGTATGAAACAACTCAGAAAAAAATATGTAAGTAAATAAGTAAATATTAAATTAGATAATAAGCAATAAATGGTAATTGAATAATTATAAATAAAAGTAAGACCTACAAGGGCATATTTATCAATTTATTATGTAAGAGGGAAAAGCGCAAACACAAACAATATGTGTAATAACACAATTATAAACTTGCGGAAAACTAATCAAAGCCTGTAAAAGAAAAAGAAACAAGGACGTTCATAGGAACACCTCATTAATTTTTCTTATATGATTAGTATACATTACAACACGAACAACATGATACAGACACTAATTAAACAATCATTTCTAAGGTGGTACAGAAAAAAACGTAGTTGAGGGTGACGACGAAGCAGCCTCGAACGTGTCACGTGCAGTATGAAACATACTACGTGGAATGGGCCTCAGCTATTAGTATTCGGAAGGAGCACAAGTAAAGAAGAAAAGAGCCTAAATGGCCCGCAGCAGTGGCCACAGGGCTCCAGAACGACGGGACTAGAAGGAGGATAGTCGCAATAAGTAACTCGGGACCACAAAGCGCCTTCCCTCAAGGAATATAGCAATAAAGTGATTGTTTTATTTAAACTGCAGCGTTGTTATAAAGCACCCCACACCTTTAGAATTCCACGTACCAATAGTAATATTGATGACAATGATAAGGATAATAATTATAATGATAATAATAATGATGTAGATAATAGTTATAATCATAATAAAAATAGGGATAACAATAATCACAAAAATAACAGTAATGATGGTGATAATGATAATAATAAAGATCATAGTAATAAAAATAGAAATGTTGGTGAAAGTACTGGTAATAATAATTACGACAGTAAAAAAGATAATCATTATAGAGGCAATGAAAATAAACATGAAAAAATCAATAGTAAAAAAAAAAGTAGTAACTATGATAATAGGTACGATGAAATGAAAGAAATCATCATAATAATGATGATAATGATGATGATAATAATAATAATGTCGATAATACAAAAAATGATAATGAAAATAATCATGATAATAATAAGTATGATAAAAATAATAATAATGCTAATAAATATATTGATGGTAATAAAAATGATAATGATGACGATCTTGATTATTATTTTAATGTTAATGACGATAATTATAATAATGATTGTAATTATGATAATGATGACGACAATGATGATGATGATGATTATGATGATGTTAATGATAATGATGACACTAATAATAATTATGATGATGATTATTATAATGATGTTAATGATTTTGATGATGTAAGTAACAATTATAATAATAACTATCATAATCATTATGTTGATGATGATGATGATAATGATGATAATGATGATGATAGTGATAATAAAAATGATGCTTATCATGAGGATGATGATGATACTAATCATAATGACAATAATGATGATCATGATATTTTTAATAATGATAATTACGATGTTAATAATAAGGAAGATAATAATTACGATAATGATGATGACAATAATAATATTTCTGTTGATAATGATGGTAATAATGATAGTGGTAATGATAATAATAATAATGTTGGTGATAGAAATGACAATCATTATCATCATAGAAATGACAAAAATTATGATAATTATAATGTTAATGTGATTGATACTATAAAAAGTAATGGTTTTAATAATGATAATGAAGTTGATGATAATAATAATAATAACGATGATGATGATGACACTAATAATGACGATGATATCAAAAATTATAACGCTTATGAGTCCGACACTAATAAAACCACTAATTTTAATGATTATGATGATGTTAACAATGATGATGAAGATTATAGTTATGAGAATGATAATGCTAATCATAATGATCATTTTTATAATTATAACGATGGTCATGATAATAATGAAGATAATGATAATAATAATGATGATGATAATAATAATTACCATAATGATATTAATTATGATATAGATAATGTTGACAACAATGAAGACTTTAATAATGACGATAATTTATATGATTTCCATGATAATAATAATAATTTTTACGATTGTAAATATCATGTAAATGATATTAGTAATAATAATATTGGTTTTAACAATAGAAATAAAAGTAATAATAATAATAATGATAATAATCATGATTATAATAATGATATTAATAATTATAATAGTTATGACGATAATAATAATCATATTAATGACATCTATGATAATAGAACTTATATTAATAATAGGAATTATAATCATAATGATGACAATGATGATGAAAATATTGATAATAATGATGATGATGGTCATACTCACGATAATGATGACAATCATTCCTACAATAATAATGTTTTTGAGACAAGCACTAATAAAATTAATAATTTTATCGATAATAATGACGTTTATGACGATAGTGATATCGATAATAATAATAATAGTGATAATCATTTTAATGACGATGATAATTTTAATGATCATAATAATAATGATCCTTATGATCATAACATAGATAATGATATAAAGAATGCTACTCATGACAATCATTATAATGTTAATAGAAATAATAGAGATGATGATAATGATGATGACGAAAATAATAATAATAATAATGTAAGTAATGATATTAGTCATGATGATGAAAATAATGATGATAATAATTATAAAAATAGTTATGATGGTGATGATTAAAACAATGATAATAATAATTATAAAATGATGATGATAGCGATGATACTGGTGATAATAATAATAAAGATAATGAAAATAATAATCATAAAGGCGATGATGAATTTTAATGATGAAAATGATATTAATAATAATGACAATAATAATGCCGATGAGACCAAGACTAATAAAAATCGATCGAATGGCATGGGTAGCCAGATATCTGGCAACCCGTTAATCCAACAAGGCCCGTGCCACCAAAGCGTTGAAGTTTCTAAGGTATGGATTAAAACCCCTCTCGAGGCAGAATCGGCCGGGTTTTCCCTAGATGCTATGTGGTGCCAGATTGCCTGAGGTAACAGCGTATGAATTTCGCTAGTGCGATAAGCGACATATGTTTTCCAACGTGATGGATGACCACGCAGCCATGCCAAGACAATTTACGAATCGGATCAGCAATGTCCGGTCGAGGAAGCTCTTGGAGTGCTTTTGTCTTTAAAATTGATGAGACGTGCGAGAAGATGTGCCACACACAGCTCGAGACGCGGTACGCTCAAGGTTTTGACGGGAGCTACTCATGCAATTTGCAATTATAAGGCTTAAGTGAAAGGAAGACTCGCTGTGCACAACTGCATAAGCCACAGTTGCGTAAGCCTTTTTAGACGCGTCACAAAATCCGTGCAGTTCCTACTGAGACGAAGAGGCAGCTCGGATCCATCGCGAGATGCGAAGTTGGCTGACTCTCGGGAGTTCCGATGAAAATTCTTGCCAGAGCCGTGTAATTGATGAGGGTAGAGCCTGGTCCCACTCTTATTCGTGGAGCCACAGACTCTGTAGTAGAATTTTTGCCCTGATAATAAAGGGAGCTGGAAAACCAAGGGGCTCGTAGTGTCTAGCCACGTTGGAGAATATCTCATGCTTGGTGACGAGCCCTTGGCTTTCCAAAGCTGTGACCTTAAAGAGCATGGTGTCAGACGTGAGGGCCCCAATACGAAGAAATTGTCCGCGTATCGATTCGTTTGGATAATCGAAGATCCGAGAGGAAAACGGTAGACTAAGCCAGAGTCTGAAACCAGCAACACAATCGCTGGGGACAACAGTTTCGTGCTCCTGGTAAATGAAGCGAGCACTGAAGTCTGCTGAGTGGAATCAGATGTCTGATACTTATCCTTCTTTTGTGGAGGTCTTGAACCGATGGTTGGCTGCTGGGCTTGATCCATATGCAGATCAGTGTGATGCTTACTCTGACAGGTGCGGCATGTGTTTTTGGAGGGGCAGTCGCCCACTTGATGAGAAGATCCCATGCAGTTGAAACAGAGCTTGCTGCTTCGTATGAAGGCTCGGCGCTCCGGCATTAACTTTCCTAGGAACTGTTTGCAGGAGCCCATGTAATGCGTCTCTGAACAATAGAGACAGGTGGGCTTGGGGCCCTTGGACGTTGAAGGCTGTTCTGATGTTCATGTCGACAGAAGGACCGATGTAGACTGCTTCTCTTTTGGCTTGCCTTTATCTCTTGCTTTGTTGCCCTTGGCAGTCAGAGCTGGACCAGCTTCTCGCGTGCTGGAGCCTAGAAGATCTAGGGTGTGGATCCTCGTCTCCAGGAAGGTACGAAGAACTTGATACGTGGCGAAAGTTATTCTTTGAGCCTCACACTTTTTTGCCCAATCAAGCTGTGTATCTGGTGCCAACTTGCTGGTGATACAATATACCACTAGAGCATCACAGTTGGACACTGTAGGCGCGAGAGCGTTAAGGACGTTCAAGCTCTCGTTCATGGTTGACAACAGCTAATTGAGGTGTGTTACAGATTCTTCGCTTGCCATCGGCATTTCTAATATGGCCTTTATGTATGTGTTACAGCGCAGCAGCTTATCATCATAGCGCTTGACCAGGGCTTGCCAGGCTGTATCGAAGTTGTCGCCTTCTACCTTAATGCCACGTAGAAGGCTCGCCAGCTCACCACTCAGTGAGTTAATCAGATGCTAAAACTTGATCACTGGCATGACAGACGTGTCATTGATTACCAGCGCTGTAAACTTATCGGAAAATCCATGCCAGTCTCTCTGCTCTCCGTTGAAAGTTGGCAGTTTGATCTTTTCCAGCTGTGAATGAACAGCTGTTCTTTTTTCTGATTGGTTTCCTCTAGGTGGTGCAGGGTTTTCAAAGCGCACCAAGCACTCTTGAAGAAGTCCCAGGCTTTGCATGAAGGCTTTGAGAGTTGCGTCATGTACAGCTTCTGTAATACAAGTTTGACTTTGTATGTCGTCTGCCCATGATCAGAGCTCCATGTCGTTGTTTTTAAACCTATCCCAATAGCCTTAAAAGAGCTTTATCATGTCTTTCAAATCAAAAGTCGTGAGCTGCTCTAGCACTTTGATTTTCCTCGTGTTGACGATAAAGTTTTTGATGTAAGTAGCAAGAGACTTTTGTTGAAGAAGAAGCTTCTCACACTCATCATCGAGTGACTTGACATCGTTATTGTCGTTCGGCATGTTGATGCGCTGAGAAGACTTTGCTATATAGCTGCCCTACGTGAGAGTCCCAGGTAGCTGTATGTATGTAATGGGCAGGTGAGCTCGAGCACTGTATGTCGTGGTGCTTGGCACCGGTGTAGCGGCACGAGAATACTCATGACTCTTTATTTACTTCTAAGCTTAGGGGTTGGAGACGTCCGTACTGCACGTGTATTAATGTGCGTGGACTCTATCCAAACGCACCACACGATCAGACAGTACCTCTACGGGTGTGCCGTTGACAGGCACGTGAGCGTATGTGTTATCTAGAGGCTCGGCCTCAAGCACCGCTACACATAAACGCTGTTGTGCAAAAATGATGTAGCAAAATTAGTAATGTATATATACTCACGTGTGCGTATTAACAACAGCAGAACAGCGTTAGAATGCATGCGTTGATTTATGAGCAGCAGTACACAGCACTGTAGCAGCAATAACTCCAAATTGGGTGTGAGCGTGTGTGTACGAATGAGCGACAACACACAGCACTACAGCAGCAGCAACTTCGAATTGCGTGTGAGCGTGTGTGTACGAATGGGTGACAACACACAGCACTACAGCAGCAGCAACTTCGAATTGTGTGTGCGCGTGTGTATGTGTTTATACATACGACGGCACAGTAGTACGCGCTAGGGATCGAATGTGAGCTGAGGAGCCAAGATGGCACACTAGACTCACCGTGGGTCTCGATGCCTTGTTGTGCTCTGTTCTTAGAATGGCCGCTGTATTGATGAGCCTCATGGCAGCTGCTACGATGAATACGTAGCCGCTGCAAGCGATGAGTCTCGTGGCCACTGCGATTTTTCTATGGCGCTGCCCGTATCCAGCTTAAAGGACCAAAAAATGTGCACGCCGATGCCACTTTTGATTGTGATTGTTCAGTCGCTGTAGCTAGGGCTGAGCACGCTAGGTCCAGGCAGGTGAGATAAGGAAAAGGAGGACGCAAGAGGTCACCTCTATGAACATGAGCTGCTTGTTAGGTTAAGGTATGAATATGTTTATTCATTAAAATACTCCCTAACTGCTCTAAAATCGAGAAAAGGGCTACGTTGGCGAGGGACACGTATAACTCTATATGTGTTGCTGGCTCGCGCATGACACGTTCGTACTGTTTGGCTTCCGAACTCAGAAGACCGAGAAGGGCAGCAGCAGCGGTATGGCTCTCCTCGCTGAAGAGAGTCGCGCGGCGGCTCAACCTTCTATTGGCTCTACTGCACAGCTAGTAGGCAGCAGAGCAGTAAGACTACTATGGGGCCATAGGCCTTAAACAGAGAACGGCTGCAACACTGGTGTTGGCCTTACGGATTCTGGGGGAGGCCACAAATGCGTCCAGCATGGAAGTGCTATGCTTTCTTACATCCAAAAGCAAATGACAACTGGTGGTTGGATAAACGATCGGAGCAACGAATCACGGTATATGGACCAGAATAGCTATAATGAACATCAGCTGACACTTGCTGAATCAACTGTAGTCACTCTCCTACAGGAAACCTTGAACGACACAGAAAAGGTGGAGGAAAAAGTACTAGGTAGGATGACAGACGTCCTACAAAGTATTAAAAAAGCAATTGACAGGCAGCCAAACGTTAGCAGCACAGTCAAGGAAGCCAGAGATTATCTGAAAGAAGTCTGTGGGATCTTGAAGAACTTCAAAGGTCGCCGCCAGAAGACTGTAGGGGAGATGTTAGTGTTAAGGACATCTTTGCCAGCTCGTGTTATCAGGCTGCCTCTGAAAAAGAGAGGCAGAGACGATGGCGCTACCGAGGATTGAAGCGTATTAAAAACAAAAATAAGAGCAACAACGACGATGACAAACTGTGGAGGTAAGTGGTAAATAAAAAAAAAAGCAGGCACTTGCAAATCGCAAGGAGCATGCTGCTACTAAAAAGAAATTGGTAGGAAGTACACCGACTCCAAACATAGGTAAGCCAGAAAAGGAAATAAAGAAGCAGAAAAAGGCAAAGAGAAGAAACGAGGCCATCCTCGTGAAACCAGCAGAAGGCAAGTCATACACGGAAGTATTGGGAGCATTCCGTAAAACGGTCAACCCGAGCGGCGCGAAAGTTGCTAAAATACGCAGCACAAAGGTTGGTTGTATACTGGTGGAGCTTGCCAAAAGCACCAAAGACAAGAAGAAGCTGACGCAGGCCATTTCCTTGGCTATTGGTACCGCAGAAAAGGGACAATCAAGGAAACCTAGAGTTACGTTGGAGGTTCTGGACTTAGAGGCAGTCGCTGATAAAAAGGGAGTTTTAGCAGCCATCTAAGAACCCAGGCGAAATTAAAGTGGCTATGCTACCACCAAACCGATGGAAGGGAAGAATGGCGCTGGCCGAAATGGACGAGGCTTGCACTCTGCCCCTTTTGAGGAAAGGGACCATAGCAGTGGATTGGATCTGGTGCCGACTAAGGCGCAGGATTATCGTCCAGCGATGATACAGGTGCCTGGGATATGGGCACACAAGATACGACTGTAGAGGCCTGGACCGACAAGGCCTCTGCTGGAGATGTGGTAAAGATAATCACAGAGCTAAGGACTGCAAGGCCGAACCACGATGTGTCCTATGCAGTGAATTCAGGCATGAAGGAGAGAGCACTAGTCATTTGCCTGGATCTGGAGCATGCAGGGCCTTGAAACAGGCCCTGGACAGAAGAAAAAGAAACCTGACATAATGCCCAGAGTGTTCTGAGGAAACATAAACGGGGCAATCGATGCAGATGCCCTTCTGCCACAAACATTATGCGAAAGAGGGGTAGACGTAGCCTTCATGAGCGAGCAGTACAGAAACTTGAAGCCGCCTGAGTGGTTTAGCAACGCAACAAATATGTTAGCCACTTCAGTTCCTAGACCAGACAAAATTCGCCAAGATGAAAGTGGATCAGAAAAACATTTTGTCTGGTTAAAAAGCGGAGGCATCAAGTATGTCATCTGTTACTTTTCACTAAACACTAGTATCGAAAAATACAGAAGAAGAATAAATTACCTCGAAGATACCATCAGGGATGGCATGGAAGGCGACCTATTGGTCACTAGAGACTTCAATGCAAGTGCAGTAGAATGCCTGCAAAGAACTCTAAGGGCCAAGCAGTCCTAGATATGGTGGCAAGGCTAGGACTAGTAGTTGTGAACGGAGAAAGAAACATGACTTTCCGAAGGCCAGGATTTGGCGAATTGATATCAGACATTACACTGGCGTCGGAGAGCCTTGCGCCAAAAGGAAAGGAATGGCAGATAATCGAGGACGAAAATGGCAGTAATCACCAATATATCGTCTTTGAAATCACCGATACAATAGACAGAAGAGGCATAGCCCGCAGAACAGGATGGAATGTTAAGAAGCTGGACACAGAACGACTAGCGAAAAAAGTTGAGAATGGCATTGTTGCCATCCAGAGCGACGAACAAAACCTGAACACAGTAGAAGGAGTACAGAAACTCATCGAGGCAACCATGCAACTCCTTAAAACCTCATGCAAGGCCTCCATGCCCAGAAAAAAAGATGGAATGGCAAACGCTCAACTTACTGGTGGAACAAGAAAATTGCAAAATTAGGGCGCCAATGTCTCAGACATAGACGCCTCTATCAAAGGGCCAGAAACAGACCAAAAGCTGAACTAAGGTACTCCGAGTACCAGCTTGCAAGAAAGACGATGCAAGCTGCTATCAAGAACAGCAAAAAGCAGTGCTGGCAGACTCTGTACCAGAAAGTTAACAACGACCCCTGGGGCAGAGCATACTAAATAATGATGAAAAAACTGGGAAGACTTGCACCAACTGTAAACAAAGACGCAGATACCATGAGACATATCATGGATACGCTATTCCCGATGCATCCAGAACTCGAGGATCAAGCAGACTTGGATCTCATAGAAAAGGTACCTTTATTTACCCAGAAGGAACTAAATCTAGCAGCCGGATCGCTTAAAAACGTAAAAGCTCCTGGATCAGATGGTATACCAGCAGAAGTCATTAGGACAGTGGTGACAAAACACCCACAGCTTCTCTTAAACCTATGAAATGCATGTATGTGGAAGGGGGTGTTCCCAACCCCCTGGAAAAACGCATGGCTGGTACTGATCGATAAAGCAAGGAGGAGCCTAACTCCCCGTAATTTTTCAGACCCTTATGCGTGCTGGATACGCCTGAAAAGTTATACGAAAAGCTGCTCAAGGCCCGTCTTTTACAGGCCATACAAAACGCGGAAGACTAATCCGACAGGCAGTGCGAATTCAGAAAAAAAAGGTCTACCATAGGTGCAGTAGAAGAAGTAGTTAAAGCAGTTCAAAACACTCGAGACGTATGACATGGAGCCAGACCCCTGGTACTTCTGGTGACCCTGGATGTAAAGAACGCTTTTTACTCAGCAAGATGGAAGGATATGCTTCAAGCTCTGAAATACACATTCAGAACACCAGACTATCTCTTGAGAGTATTGAGATAGTATCTTAAGGGCCGCTTCTTGACCTATACGATAACAGAAGTTGAAACAAAGAAGAAAAAAACTGCAGGGGCATTCCAGGGTTTCATACTTGGACCCGATCTCTGGAATGTATCATACGACGGACATGCCAAAGGGGAAGTTCTTGGTGGGATACGCAGACGATGCTGCTGTAGTGATCGTCGAACGCACGATGGCACTTGTCCAGATACGACTTAACCAGGTTATGCGGAGAATGGCTTCATAGATGGAAAACCACGGACTCGAAGTTGCAGCAGGGAAGATAGAGATAGTACTATTGACAAAAAAAAAGATAGATACCATCATTTCCCTAAAGGTACAAGAAGAAGAAGTAATGACGAAGAAAGCCGTAAAATACCTAGGGGTGACACTGGATAGAAAGCTAACGTTTTGGAGCCACCTCAGGCAAGCAGTGGACAGGGCGGCAGCAAACGTAGCTGTATTAAGCTAAATTATGCCAAACGTAAGAGGTCCAAAGCCTGCAAGACACAGGCTCCTTATGTCTACGGGCAAGTCCATAATTTTGTACGGGGCTGAGATATGGGGAGATGAGATGAACGTCGAAAAAAAAAAAAGTAAAAATTGGCTGAGTTCAAAGAATGGGAGCCCTGAAAATAGCCTGCGCCTATTGCACAGTCTCAGAGTCTGCGATAATGGTGATAGCGAGCGTAATTCCCATTGACCTCCTCGCGAGGAAAAGACGATTGAAGCACCTTACGGAGCAGAACCTAAGAAGAATGGAGGCCAATATAAACGCCCGGAAAACAACCTAGGAACCCTGGCAATATAGATGGCAGGAGAAATCTAGAGGTTGATGGACGGTACGCCCGATAAAAGATGTCAAGAAATGGACAGAGCGAAAACATGGAAAAGTAGATTACTACCTCACCCAATTCCTCTTAAGTCACGAGTATTTCCGCTCGTACCTCAACAAGATGCGGAAAACAGAGACGGCTGCTTTAAAGTACTGCGGCTACGACGAAAATGACGCATAACATTCATTCTTTGACTGCATCAAGTGGCAAGCCAAATGAAACGTGCTGCAGAAAAGAATCAAAACCTTTAATCCCGACAACGTCATAGATAAAATGCTGCTTAAGAAAGAAATGTGGACTGCAGTAGCCCAATATATGCATACAGTTCTCTGAGCCAAAAAAAACGATGGTTTTCTGGAAGACTAAGCGAAGGTGGTGCAAGCGTGAATCCAGTGCCATCGGTGGGGGCATGGGGTTGTGTTTTGGGCTGCGGCACTTGGGGGGTTCAGAGGGGGGGTGGCAGGCTTTGGAAGTGGGGCCGCTGGGGCGTGGCCACAGGGTGGTTGGTGTGTGAGATGAGGGCCTGCGAGGGTGCCTGAGCGCGTGCAGACTTTCTTAAACCACTTCGCTCTATCACCTTCCTACCAGTGAGTGGCTGTGGCCTGGTAGCCCATGCTCTTAAATGGTTTGCTTTCACGTTTTTTTTTTTGTTTTTGTTTTTTTTTTTGGCTTTTGATAATAATGACAATAGTAGTGATGATAATTATGATGATAATAATAATGTTAATGATGTTGATGATAATGATAATGATGATGGTAAAAACAGTCATGATAATGATGATGATTATGAAGATGATCACATAAATCGTAAGTTTAAATTTATTTGA
>NW_019380218.1:447277-484250 GCF_000648655.2 Copidosoma floridanum | reverse complement strand
TAAAACGCTAAAAAAGGTTGTGTTAATAATAATAATAATATAATTCAGAAACAGTTATTATAATAATAATAATTGTAATGATAATATTTACAATATTATTGATAACAATAATGATAAAAACAATAGTTATACAGATGATAACAAAGATAATTATGATGATAGTAGTAAAAATAATAAATGTGATGTTAATAATAATAATTATATTGATAAGAAATAATATTTTCAATGCTAATGACAATAATGACGATGACAAGAACGATGATACAAATCCTACAGAATATAATGGAGAATAATGTTTAACATAAAGATAACGATGATAGTGATAATGATAAATGTGATAATGCTGTTGATGATAATTGTAACGAAGGTGATTAGAATGATTATCATGGTAGTAATGATAAAAATAATGGTAGTCATGTTAGTAAGTATAAGAATTATACAAAAAATGATAATAATAATAATAATAATAAAATTTATGATAATTATAATAATGATAGTAATGATATTCTTTATAATAATGTGTCTAATTAAATATATGCTGATAATAAAAAAAATCATAATAATAATGATAATCATAACGGTGACGATCATAATAAAGTAAATGATGTTAATGATAATAATGATGATGAGCATGATGATAATAATGGTGTTGATGATAATATTGACGATGATGACGATGATGATAATAATGGTGATGATGATGGTGATGATAATGTTGACATTATCAATAATGATGATGATGGTGATGGTGATGACGATGATAATGATAATGATAATGTTGATGCTGATAATGATTATGGTGAGATCGATGATGATGATGTTAATTATGTAACTTATAATGATGGTGATAATGATAAAAACTAAACTGATAATAATGACGATTATGATGATAATAATAATACTGATGATGATGATGGTTACAGTAATGATGATGAGTATAATGAAGATAATAATGATAATGGTTATAATGATATTGATAATGATATTAGCGATGATGACGATGATGATAATGGTGGTTATAATGATGGAGATAATGAGAGTAATGATTATAATGATAATGTTTATCATGATGGTCATAATAATTATGGTGTAACTTATAATGATAATGGCCAGAAACACAATAATGACTAGGTAATGAGAATAATGATTTTTACGATACTAGTTATAATAATCAAGGTCATGATATTTATAATGATGATGATGATGAAGGCGATTACAATAATATTACTAATAATAATGATAATGACGATGATGATGATGATGATGATGATGATGATAATGTTAATTATGATGCTGATACTGATTTTGAAGACTTTTGTGATGATGATACTGATGATGATAATAATCATGTTGATAATAATAATGATGATGCTGATAATAATGGTGATAATGATGAAGATGCTTATGATAATAATGATAACGATGATAACTATTATAATGATGATAAAGATAATAATAATTGTTATAATGAGAGTAATTTTGATAAGAATTATTATGATAATGAAAATGATAATTATGATAATGATAATGATAATTATGATAACGAAAATGATAACAATGATAATAATAATTATGATCATGATTATGATTAAGATGATCGTCATGATGATAATAATGGTGATAATAGTGATTTTTATAAGAACGACAATCATGATGGTAATATTAATGATTATGATGATTATATTGGTGATGATAATAATGATGGTAATGATGATGGTGATGATGATGATTTTTCTTATATTGCGTGTGTATATTTAATACTTTTCATATACTTATCTCAGTTTGTGCAATTTAATTATTTACATACAATCACATCGTACAAAATAGACTGTTCTTGAAAGATTTTTTTTTTAAACTAACGGGGACTTTTTTTTTATAGCTCTGTCTATATTATATGGTAGGAGACTTAACTTTTTTTTGCAGTCCCAGCAGAAGAACCGTTATCTAGAAATGTGGGGAGCTGTTCTCTACACACAACTTTACTAGTAGATAAGTAATTTAAAGTATGTTTTTTTTTCGATTTGGCTTTTTTACTTCGTGCCAATCTAGTGCTAATGATTGCCAGCGGTATGATTAAAAAGTTTAGTGGGGTTGATTTTTTTAAAATTGTACTGCTTGTTGTTTAATGCTTACTACAACAGAAATTATGCAAAAATGACATTGGATTTAGGATACCTTACTTCGTACCCCACACTTTACTGTTAAAGTACTTTTTTATTTTTCTGTATACCTATACAACCTTTATATCTTAAATGTCATATAACAGGCATTTATACGCATTTTTAAGGTATTACAAAAAAGTTTTTAGTCCGGTGAATACAGGACGTGATTCAAGAGTAGGTTCACTATAGAAAAGTCACAGCAGTAGTAAGAAAACTAACGAGTGAGAGCATTGGTTTCAGCTAAATTTATTAGTAGATAACGGCAAGCGGGAAAAAGACAAGTGACATTTAGAAAAGGAGAATGATCCTTTCCAAAAAGCAGCAGATGCAAATTAGAATACAGTAAAACTAAAAGGAAACGGACTACAGACAAGCAGCAATGATAACAACCTCGAAACTTTAGTAGAGAAAAAAATAGAGCAACGAGTTAAATAACCTTTTTTACGAAAAAAAAGGCAAAAATAATGCTGACAATGTCATACAATCACTACTCATAGAAAAATATAGAGTTCACAGAAAAGTCTACCAATGGGAAAACCACTAAATGCCCAAAATAGGGAAAAGACTCACCCCTTCTACAAAAAATAAGCAATATTAAGGGCCACTCATTCAAGTATTAAGACAATATAGTGCTTATGACATTTAGAAAAGCAGTACTTATTACAGAGATTATAGGTATGCTGTATGTGAGAGGATACATCAATCCAACATGCATGAACAAGAAGAAAGAAGTGTAAGAGTAGCGAAAGTGAGAAATACAAGAAAAATTAAAACTATGCACGTGGATGTGAAGAAACTTTTCAAAGAAACAGCGTTGGAATCAATTATAAAAAAATGTATAAAGGCTTTCATTTAGGACATAGTAGCAAATAAAGTAAAAACAATCGGGATCGTTAAACTAATCCAATTGGGATACTTTGTCGATACCTTTAAAAAAGTGTTCAGAGATATTTGACTAGCAGCAGTAAATAACATGAATACTCTTGTTATTTCAATAGCAGATTCATCATTTAAAGTCATTAGAGAACACCACGATGTGGCAATTGGTGGATATAGAAGGATGAACAAAACATTTAACAAGATTTCCAAGGACTACTAGTCGAGGAGCATGCGTCCAGATGTTAGAATAATCATGCTTGAATGCGCGTCGTGCCAAACGAAAAATTTGGTCCGAATTCCAACGATACAAGCCATGTTCATCACGAACACACCGAGTAAACAGTTCGAAAAGATTCATATATACTATTATGAGGCCATCAGTAAGCTCTAAGCAAATTGGTACATACAAATACTATCTATGCAAAATAAGCTAACAAAATTTATCGTCTTTGCATCTGTTAAAAGGAAAACAGCAGTAGAAATAGTAGGATGGATTAAAAATAACTATACAGCGTATTTTGGGCCACCAGAACATTTATTATGCGATCCAGGCACCCATTTTATTAACAAAAGCATAGATAAACATGCAAAGTTGTTTGAAATAGATAAAATGGGTATCACAGCGTTCCACTCACAACTGAATGATGCCATCTAAAGTATGCATTATGTTTTTATTGAGTACATCAAGGCCTACGTCAAACAAAATAATCACTGGTACAAACATTTACCGATACGCATGCACTTATACAACATAGTGGAACATCAGAGTATGGGATACTTACCGTACACAGTCGTTTTTGGACAAAAGCAAGAACACAATCTTGTACTAAACTGCTTTGAAGGGCAAGACTTCAAACAAATATTTCAAAGAGTTATCTCAGACACTGACGTACATGAAAACGATTGCCACAACGAACCAAGTTCAGGTGATGTACCGACCAAAGTATTACTATGATCGCAAACTGAATACAAGATGTTTGTTGGAAGGAGAAATAGTTTATGTGCTTAAAAGAGCCATTGATAAATGAATAGAACTGATCATATAAGGGCCTCATGAAATAACAGGTATTAATTATATTAACAAACATGTAAAACTACAGAGAGGCGACGGAAGAAGAGTATCGCATGTAGATAAAATCAAAAACGATAGATTAGTGAGGGGTCCACCATAAAATGCGAACATGGTAAGGAACACGAAAGTACAGACCTTACTTCAAACCCTTATGGCCCTTAGATGTAACAAAAAATGTAACAAAAGAGAAAAACAAGTTAAATTCACGATAAAATTTTTCATGGTCCCCCAACGCGATGCAAACGAGATTATGCATATGTTGTAGTTAGATACGCAAGCTCAGAGAACAAAAGTCATCTATAATGGGGACATACGCATGAACCAAGTATGATGAAAATTAATAAATATGAGAATTTGCATAACATTAACAAAAAAGACAAAAAAATAAAAACAAAGTGGATAAGGGGTGTGTGTGGTACTCTCTAATTGGGAGACATACTCCATTAGGTGTAGAATTGACTTAAAAGACCAATAAATGTTTGACAGGTGATGAAAGACAAAAATAATTTATTAAATTAAATATTTACATTGAGGCTAAGATAAATAAGTGGATTGAAATAAATTTATGCAAGGGGTTAACAAAAAATAATGATGTAAAATAAGCAAACGAATAAAAATCAACAAATTACAATTTTTCTTGTAACCCATCGACATTGTTTTCATTCAAGAGAAACCTATTCCAGCAATTTTTGTTAGGTAGAGAGGAGCATGAAGAGATAAAAGTAAAGTGAATAAAGTAGTCGCTGAAAAAAAATTTATTTTTTAAAAGGCCGATAAGCCTACGTCGAGTACAAGAGCTTGAACCTTTTTTTCTTTTCTTCTTCCATCTTCCTGCATCAGAAAAAATCCTACTTCTGCCGTCATGATCCACTGACAATCAGAACGCCTGAGACGATACACACAGTCGTTTCACAATTGTTTATGTAAGAAATACTAATAATAATGTATCCAGATCATTGGTCAACTATCAAGAGAAATAATCAACCCCATCCAGAGTGTGACAGTGTTTTCTAAGGATTTGGCCATCAAAGGACCACGTTACCAAGCCACCCTCGTTTAAATAGGGGTGGCAGTATTAACGAGAAAGCATATGGATCTACTACAACCTACATGCTTAACAGAAAAAATAAAGGGTGCTTTTAATCACATCAGCTATTACTTACATGACGACATTGCGCAACAGTGCACTCGAGCTGCTCCTGCAAAATTGTACCCATGAAAACCGCACACGGAACTTCTTTTGGTGCAAGAAATTTTGTTGTCACATGAAAAGTGTTTAAGCTATGATTTAAGAGATTTTTTCCAGACATCAGAGAGAAAAAACAGAAGCTCTGTTGGTGTAAGAGAACAAACAAAAAAAAAGCAGCCAGCCAAGTTAGAAAATGCGTCTACGGTATTAAGAGGAAAAATGAAAAAAAAACACCCATATAATCCTTTTCCTTAATCTCACCCCATAAATTACAAAAGAGGAGGAGTACCAGAAAAACATATAAGTAGAAAATGTAAGGAAAAAAAATACCAGATAAATGTACGACATAGGTCCAAACGTGAATGTGGATTCATTGTCGTAAAAAATGTTTTTTTATTCATACCTCTAAGTTCGTGTTGAACAAAAACACAAGTTAAATATAAGGCAACCAATCATTCAATTATCTGACACTACAGTGTTCTCAAATATGTTACGTAACTTCACAAGCAAGACCGAGCGCACAATTTGAAAAATGACTACTTACAAACTTAACGGACAACTCATGTGCGAGCATAAGGTTAATGTAAAATAAGGGACAAGGTACTGAAACATATATGTGATACATAACTTTTAAGCATGACAAAATACTTTTATTGACAAAAATACTTAAATAAACAATGATAAGTATAGAATACAAAGAAAGCAAGAGAGCTAAGCTTACGATTATTATTATATACTTTTTATATATAATAAAGCCACACTTTCAGCTCAAGACAGTTCCTAAAAAGGACAAAGATAAAAGAAAGAGTACAGTTCATACGGTAATATACTTGAACAGATATGTATCAATATAGTATAAATAAAGTTAGAACAGGTATTGAGCACAGGGACTTAAACACATGCACGTACGCAGAAATCAGGGTTCACAATAGATCGCTAACAGTGGTTCCTATAAAGTGGTTCCCCGCTACTTATGTATCACAGAATTATAACGGTATAACAAAGGATTTTAAAAAAGACAAGAGAATTGGTAATAGTACAGACTACACTAGTAGTACATACTTAAGCAGATAAGTGACTTCAGATATCTAGACACGTAATAGACTTGCCGTTGGCCATGAATTATGATGAAAATGTGCAAGAAAACAAGTGTAAGCTTCACGAGTCACTAAGTTGTATCAGGAGGTGCAGTCCATGAGATGGGACAACGAATAAAAAAATATTTTCTTTTATAATATGTATTATTAAAAACGTAAAATTATGTTAAGTTGTGTAAGAAAAAAAAAAAAAGAAAAAAATAAATCTAATTAACAATCACAATACATGGTAACTGTTGCTATTATAATAATGATAGTAAAAATAATAAGCAGACGGAAATGAGTGCCAGGAGTCACTTGACCGTATCAGGGGCACAGTCCATAGAATAAAGATAAGAAAAAATTCGCTTTCCGGCGAAATACGTAATGACGGTGAAGTTAAGTTTTGTTATATTAAAAAAAGGAGTATCCTTTGTAACACCACATAAAATTAATAAATAAGAAAATACTTAGATAAAAGCACTGCAAGTCATTCAACTGTATTTGGGGATTCAGTTTACGTCTTTTTAACACTGGTAATCAGAAATTTGTAAAAAAAATTCTTTTTTAAATAACTAATTACTCAGCGTTTGTTAGGTTATTAAATAGAAGCTCTATGTTAAATAACGTAATTTTTTATTACAAATGTAATATTTTGTATGCAAAACAACACTTTTTGTAAGGTAGTCTTAAGCAGATGCCCAGTTTGTCACAATTTCATAAAAAATGATAGTATAAGGAAGAGCGCATACACAATTAATGTTGTTATACCCACAGAATACAATAAAAGAAGACTAAGTAATAGGAGAAGTGAGAGTATTGATATAAAAAAAACGGCGTCCCTGTACAATTAAATGGGAAAATATGTGTGGAATACTAAACTACACTCACAACAGAGATGACAAAATACTGCACAGTACACATAAGCACATTCGCAAGTAAGTCTATTGAATCAACGCTGTAGACATTCAAACGTATTCATTATATACCTTGCAACAACAAGCCTATTCTAGAAGATTAGGAGATTGCACCAATAGAAGGAGAGCAAGGTTTAACAAGGTCCAGCAAGACATGAATCAAGGCACTAAAGCAAAATCTGGGCAAAAGACGGGGCAACAACTGGAGTAGTACACGACGAATCTTGAAAAGGAACTCACGAGCGACTTTGCCTTAGTAATGTGGTATCTTAAATAAAAGTCTCTAACATGAAAAGTGGTAATCATTCTTGCAGTGCACCTTTTCACTATTTTTTTTTTTAAGTGGAACAGCACAAACATTTTGCTATGTTATAATTAACACTTGCCCATACTTTCTTGCATTAAAACTTAAATGAGGGCGAAGCTAATAAGTATAAGGTTTTAAGACTTCAAGAAAAATTATTTAACATTTATCTTGCTCTTAGACATTGGGGTGCATTGCGAAAAAGGGAGCAAAATTTTATAACTATGGTTATTTGTTCTTGATGAATAACTGCTATATAAAGAAGTCCACAAAAAATATGACACTATTATCCCCCATTCTAATGGAAAAACTTTTTTTAAGTACATTTTTAAGATAGGGCTTATTTAACTCAGAATGCCATGTTCTATAAGAAAAAAATTTTGAACACGAGGCTTAGTAAGCGTGACACCCTTTTTTTAGGATTTTCAAGGTCATGTTATGTTCATATATGTGACAGATATAAATATAGTTTGCACATGTAAAACGCTAAAAAATGCACTTACTCTAACTAAATCTCGTGTTAAAAATTTTTTCCTCATAGAACATGTCATTGCAAGTAAAATAAGCCTTATCTTGAAGGTGTGCCTAGAAACAAGTTTTTTTTCATTTAAATAGGGGAAGAAAACTGGATATTCTCGTTAATATCCGCATATATATTTCTGCTAGTTTGTCGTTTTATAATTTTTTTTATTTTAGTAGTACTATATTCTTTATATCAATTGTAACGTTGGTTTCTCGGTACAGAAATGCATAAGCCTAGTCCTTTCGCTCTCGCATCGCTAACTTATTTTTCCTTCGCTTTTTTACTTCGCCCTTCCTTTTCCATCACTTCTTTTCTTTATCCTCGTAACTTTTAAGCTTAGGCTGGCGAGAGCGCACACACTAACCCATGGCTATGTGCTGTCGGACGAAACACGTTCAAAGCTGCAACGCCACGCTGACATCCTAGGTGGCGAATTTCTTCATTATCTGAATATGTTTGTGATACTGAAGTGGTCGTGTTATGTTGTTTGTGTTGCATATTATTTCTTGCTGAGGAAAAGAAGGTAGATTCAAGCACTATGTTCCTGTTTTTTCTACTTGCTTATTTTTCTGGATTTTATGAGTGTACATGTTTGTTAATGTTTGCGCACATCCTTCAGACAAAATAGTTCAGTCTACGTAACTTATGATACGTCATCACATTTATGTATTTCTCTTACTTTTTTTTCTTTTCTTATTTTTATTTACATATGAGCTATACGATGAATTATGAGATCAATTTTTCTTCTACATGAAGTGATAAGTTATCACTACATACTAATGTCATTCTTAATTTCATACTTTTTTTTGTTCGTTCCACGCATTATGCTGGTGGTTTGCTTATAGTGTAATTTTCTCGGATCTTTGGTGTTTCCTACATCCTGAGTTGCTGGGCCCGTTTGATTCAGCCAGAGTTGTTATTTTTAGCTACATTGCTGTTTATTTCTAGAACGTTATTCTAGCGTATAGGTGATTTGGAATGTTTTTTTTTTTTTTTTTTTTCGTGGATTTGAATAAGTTACTTGCTTTGTCTTCTCCTGGATACTAGTATTAGTTAAGAGAATTCACTGCGCAATCCATGGACCTCCGTTGGGTAACGAGAATCGCTTTCAACTGCTCCAGGTGCGGGCCTAGGAAAGGATATTTGTGAAATTGTTGGGGATAAGGGAGTGCTCTTACGTTATCTGAGTTGCTGGGCCCGTTCGTTTCAGCCAGAGTTGTTATTTTTAGCAACATTGCTGTTTATTTCTGGGGATTACGGTGTTCAGCGATAATGACATTAAATTTGCGTTACCCAAAATCTGATCGAATTTTTCTTAGACTTCTTTCTGCCTTGCAATCTTTTTGGTCCGTCTGTTTAACCCTGCATATTTGATACTCACAGCTTAGTTTTTGTCATGTTTGTACATGTTATACAATTTCTTGTTAACGTAACGCCTCGTTTTTGCTTTGGTAACGGCACCTGTAATATTTTATTGTTAATGTTATCGTAATTGCTTCTTTTATTGTTGTTATTGAGATTATTTTTGTTACTATTCTCATTGTTGACTTTTTTTTTCAATTTTTCGTTAGAAAATGCTACGTGCATGTCTTGTATACTGTACGTTTTGTTTTCATATCCTTCGTATGTTATTGTTATAATTTCTCACTCTTACTCAGATGCATGTATTTGCGTTCGTTTTTTTTTTCCTTGGCGTTATCGCTTGTTTACCTGCTTTTGTCGATGCATATTCTTTCGTGACATGACTAAGGGCCACGTAAAAAACAAAAACAGATTTTTGTACGTATTTTATTAATACTATTTTTTCAGAAGGAGGCAGGTTAACTGTCTGAATGGCTCTTGATTACGCAGTTATCAGTTATTGTAAATTTTCTTTCCATTTAATTTGTTGCACTCTTGTGGCTCACCTGGATGCTGTGAGAGAAGAGAAAGAGGATCTACTCACGCAGATAGATACACGTACGCACGCACGCACTAACGAACGCACGCACACATACACACACATACACGTATATATATATATATATATATATCTTGCTTGTTAGTGTTAGAGTTAGAGTTGTTTATTTAGTACTAAGGACTTGAAGGTCCTATGTATTACGGCTACATAATTGCAGTCATTACTGGTACAGAGTCAAATGTGTATTATTAATAAAAATTAGAATGCAGAACGAAACAATTAAAAATAAAATAAGAATAAATAATAATAAACATAATAAGTTGAGCAAACATTACGCCTTAATATGACGCCTGGTTACATAACAAATTCATTAAGTGCTAATAAATGAGATTCACAGCGGATGAAACAAATAAAATTAATATTTAAAAATGTATAAAATCAAATGAATAATGTATGCGTTTGTACATTAAGTTACTAAAATGAATTAAAAACACACTAATAAATAACGATAGATTGTGGCAAACGAACAAAATAACACCGTGCAGCAAAGAAGCAAACTAAGGATAGTATTAGACAGAAAGCACATGATGTCAAACGGAGAACAGTAGAACACAATATCACACACGAAAATTCGAAGCGCCCAGCAAAGTCACGGTTCATCCAGTTACGAGGCAGATAGATGCTTCCGCAGTACAATCTTAAAGCAAGGGTCATTAAAGTGTCTTCTAATAGTCACAGGCAGGTTATTCCAAAGTTTTGTGATGTGCACTGAAAAGGAGTGTTTGTAATACTCAGTGTGAGCATGCAGTATGATCAAATCTAATTCGAAGCGTCCCTTGGATCCTGGGCCGCCAGAGGGGTGAAGAAATAGTAGCTGGGCAAGTTAAGCATCCTGTAGGCTAGGGTAATATGCTCATATATCCTAATGCCCGTGATGAAACGAAGCGCAGCATTCTTGCAACGACGTGGCTTGGTACTAAGTTCAAGAGACAGATCCAGAAACAAACCAGGACAGTAATCAAGGTATGGCAATAATATGCCTTAACAAGCAGAAGTCTAACTGAACGGGGCAAAAAATCACTACACTTTCTTAGACGCATTAAGGCCGCATAGAATTTTCTGACAGTAGCGCAAGTCTGCCGAGCTTCCGACAGAGTGCTATCAATAGATACACCCAATATCCTCAAGCTGTCCTGGTACACGACAGCGCAACCTCCAATGCAGACCGATGGCACAAAATCTACCTGCATACGACCAATAAAATTTCTAGAGGCCAGCCAGGAAGCCTGAGTTTTGCTGGGTTTTATTCTTAGACAATTCGATTGGGCACAGCCCACCTAAGCCTTAAGATCGGAATTGGCCTCGTTGACAATACGAGTAGCCTCCTCAAACAGACCACTCCTCCAAATGGTGAAGTCGTCAGCATATAGATGGTGGTCACAGTGGCGCAAGACTGAAGGCGCATGATTGATGAAGAGGGCAAACAGCAGAGGACTGAGTGAGCACCCCTGCGGAACCCCAGCAGTCCTGGTCAGACTGGAGCTGGTGTCATCAGGAGAGACAACCGCCTGAGTTCTACCCTCCAAGAAAGAGCGAATCCATCCCGATGCCGGACGAGAGAAACCAAGTTGCAAGAGCTTACCCACCAAAAGGTTGATGTTCACCAGGTCAAAATCTCTTTTAAAATCCACGCAGATCATCAACGTGACATCCCTCCTATCAATGGCCCGACGCACACTATCGACCACCTGGATAAGCGCCGTACCGGCATTGACTACCTTAGTTTTTACCTGCTTTCGCAGCTGTTTAAGGTCCAGTAAAAACGTCTCTCTACCTGTTCTTCTGTATACAGCCCAAGCTCTATTGCGCCTGGCAATGATAGACTTGATTTCCAGACTAAACCAAGGCGTGGGCAGTTTACTGGGCGTGTAAGTTCTACAAGGGGCATGTCGATCATAGAGCTTTGTCAGAGTGTTGGTGAGGAAGTCAACTTTGTCGTTCACCGAACCCAGCATATGTAATGTGTCCCATCGGATGGCAGAAAGATCCAGTTTAAAGTCCTTGGCATTAAATGAGGTGAAGTCTCGGCGATAAATGCTTCTAACCGGCAGTTCAGGCACCGGAAAATCGAACGCCATTACTAACGCATCATTCCCGGATATTGACAGTACTCTGAACTGAGCGCTCGTGATGACCCTGGACTGTTTACTGACACAAATGTAATCAATAGTAGTGTGCGAAGATTTTGTGTGATGGCTAGGGCCAAATGGTACAGGCTCAAGGCCAACCGTATCAGAGAAGCCGGAGAGTTTTCTTTTTGGCGCGGAGTCCGTGGTCCAGTCAATGTTGAGATCGCCAACCAGTAGAGAGAAGTCACACGCGCGGCCGTAGTTCAGAAAGGCTTCCTCTACGTCCGACCAGTAACCACTTTTGGAGGGGCTGTAAACTATTCTTAAAAGAATAAAGGTGTTGCCAAATCGCAATTTAACGAGCATGTACTCCAGTCTCACCAGGCCATACTGCTGAAACACAGAGTGAGCAACAATTTCGCTGTGACATGAATCACTCACGTACGCTGCTACAACCCCGCCGATTTCCCCTGTATATCCTTGTAAAGCAAGTAGTAGCCCGGCACATTGAGAATATTGGAGTGTCTTTCGGGTTTTAACCAAGACTCGCTGATAGCCAGAACATGAGGGGCATGATCGGTGATTAACTGCCTCACATCCAGGTAGTGAGGCTCAAGTGATTGCGTATTCACATGACCAATCGTAATAGCAGTGGCACTATAGGGCGCCATAATTGATCGATAATATGATTTGCTCAATACGTTTGCGTAGTAGTGGGCATTTACCTCTATCCGTGGCTGCGGGTGAAGTAATTGTCATCTTACTTGCGAGGGAGTTGGCACAGCGTACCGCGTTCTTTCGGGTGCAATCTCTAGACTCATGCTCTCCCGCACAGAACCTGCAGCGAGCAGCAGCGCTACAGTTCCTCGCAATGTGACCAAACTGAAGGCACTTGTAGCACTGTATCAACGAAACATGATCGGCAAAGCGACATGCCAGCCAGCCGATGCGGATTCTTGAGCGCTGACGAAGTGCTGCTCTGACTTGCTTGTTCAGTAGTACCCTGCTCATTTCCGTTTTTGTTTTCTGCTGGGTTGGGGGATCTTAGTCTACACGCTTTTTCAATCACATTCACATGCGCTACACGTATCTTGTTGCCCTTTCGTAATTTCACATTATGATTTTTGTAGGCCATGCCCGTTATTTTATGTGGTCCTTCGAAATGGTCGTCGTACTTCTCTTTGAACGGTTCTTTTAATATATAAACCATCTATCCTTCCATAAATTAAGATCTGTATTTATTTTGTGTTTGTGTCATTGCAGCTATTGTTTTTGATTGGGTGAGTGACTATGTTACCTTTCCAAATAAGTTGGTGTACGTTTCGCTCCACTATGGAGACTCAAGACTTGTTGGGAGTTTTACTCATTGCCTGAATATAAGTTCGTATAACATGAAATTTGTTAATTCGTGTTTAGCTGTATTATAGGCTATCATGCATAGTGGGAGTAGCTTGTCCCATTCTTTAGTTTTGTCCAGATTTGATTTTGAGAATTTTAAAAAGTCGTGATGCATGCGTTTCGTTGTGCCATTTTCACAGGTGGAATGCTGTGCTGTCAAGTTGTTTTATTTTAAATAACCTGGCTAATTCTTACATTATCTTGTATACAAAGTGAGTTTTTTCCTTAGACAATAGTTTTTCTGGGGCTCCGAAATATGCAATAAACTTATCTATTATTGCTTTTATCGTGTCACGACAGTTATCAAACCTTTATTTTTGCCCTTTACGTTTAAGACTGTGTCTGCTGTGGAAAAAATATTTTCTATAATTTAAATTTGAGCAGTGGAATCTGCCTAACATTAGGTAAAGTATACCCGTACTTTGGGGCTGTTTTGAGGTACTTAGGGTGGTTTGTGTCCTGCACTTGATATTTTTACTTCTTCTTTGCAAAGGAATTCTTCTTTATGTTTACTTTCAGAGCCTTGCGTTAGCAATGTGTGCTCGAGGCAGTTATTATAATTCTGTATGCCCATAGTGTCAGTGTCTGGTGTATATTGCACTTTCTTCGTGTTACGTATACGTGCTTTGTCACCTGCGTTGCATCGTTAGTAACACGTGACTCAGAATGCTTTTCTCCTGGCGACTCCTGCCTGTTACCTGCTGTCTTTACCTGTTTCATTAGCATACTCATCTCTTGTTCCTTTACTGCTGTGTTCCATTCAGCGTTTAAAAACCACAGAGAGCATACTGTCAGTTTAAAAATTTTATATGTTAGTTGGCCATTTTGTTTGGAGGCTGATTTTTTTTATACGAAGGCCCTCTGTCTTGAAAATTTAAATTTTCATTGTTGTTCCTAGTACCAATGTAATTATAATAATTACAATTGTTTCTATTAAATATGTCTTTATTCTCATAAAAGCCTTAATTGTTCTGATTGTTTCCGTTACTATGATTATTATTATTTTATTTATCGTATAATCTGTAATTCATGTCGTAGTTTTGGTTGTTCTGTTTAAACGTGTTGTCGTTGTAATCGTAATCATTATTATTATCGTTAAACCTATTATTGCTCCCGTTGTAATCTTAGCTATTCAGATTGTTACTATCGTAGCAGTTATTATAACTACTTTTACTAAATTTGTCGTCGCTTGCGCTGCAACTTTGGCTGGTATTGTTATTTCTGTTATTTTTATATTATTTATGAATATTTCTGCTGAATCTATTGTCGCAATACTTTTTATTATTGTTGTTATGGCAGAATATGTCATTGTCCCCATTGTAACACTGGTTGTTTTTGTTGTTACTACCGTAGAAATTATAATAATTATTTCTCCTTAAACTGTAGTTGCTCCCATTGAAACCTTGGCTTCTTAGACTGTTTCCGTGCAAGTTTTGCTTGTCGTAAGAATTATCATCTTTTTTATAATTATTACGTCGGTCCCATGGATTGCTCCAAATCATTTATCCTTTTTGGCATCTCTCACCAACGTGTGGCACCCGCTCGTGCCGTGTCCCTTTTGTCTTTATTACGCGCAACTGAAGATCCAATTTCCGTGACTATCTGTTGCGGACAAATTTCCTAGAGTATTATTCCTTGCTGCCGTATCGTGTTCCCGTTTATCCTTATTTTGTATCTTTCTGACATCTTCGTTAAGTTTAAATACTTTGCACTGTTATGTCGCATGGTTGTTCCCGTTGCAAAATGAGCAGGGATCATGCTATGATACTATTAGAGCATGTTTTCTATTTCCACCAGGTTGTATACTTTTGCGCTTTTCTTTGTTTCTTTTGTGATTTCTTTGTAATTACTTGTGCCATCCTCATGCGTGCATTACGCCACGTCAGTACATATGAGCGTAAGCTTATTTTGCTGTCAATTTTAAGTGGAATCACCATTGCTTCACTTAAAATTTGTGGATTTTGGCAAGTAACGTAGTAGATGAAGAACCTGTAGCCCATAACAAAATTTTCGTATTGACTCTTTTTCTGCTTTTTATGTAGTGATACTTCTTTTGTGTTACAGAATGAATTGGGATTCTGTCATATACAGCTATTATTTGGCTGTGTAATTTCTGGATTTGGTTACAGTAAGATTTCTCTGACTTATATTTTTGTTGGAAGATGATTTCTAGTTCAGCCAATAAGGCTGTAACAAGTATATCTGTTCTTAGTTTTGTCAAAAGTTATCTTTTGTTTTAACTTGTGCCATTTAGGAAATAAACTCGCCCGCTGGGTCTCATAACCTGTTTGCAATGGTTCAAGTAATAAGATCTTCCGTATAGTGGTCCTACCTTGAAAGCTACCGTTCTTGTCATTTGTTCAAACAACGGGGTTTTTTAAGGGATCACCATCAAATATCGGTATGTTTTTGGCAAGATATCCCAATGTAGCTAGAAAGTTTTGTAACCCTCGTGTGTGAGTTACTGTAATGTGTATTCTGGCAGTTCTAGGATGTGATTTTGCATGTCCTCGTACCTATCGCCCGTTTGCCGTGAATAATGTATACCTACGAGGTCGCGTGCGTCTGTCCTATTCCAAATGTTATGATTCGCAATGAAACTACTTTCCCTATCTTTCGTTTTATTGTTTCAAATAAGAGAGAGTCACTCTCATGAATTTAATCTAGACCGCGTTTCTTCACAGGTCCCCGTCATTGTTAAGTGGTTTGTTGCGCTACTTCTAGTGTTTTCGGTCAACTGGGCTACTGTATAGTTTGCTTCGGTAATTACTTCATGTGTTACTGTCAGAGTAATTCCTGGCTGTATAGAGCCCACGAGAGCTCCCTGACTTCTTGGATTTGTTTTCTGTCTTACTATGTGAGGTGTGAGTTTCTTCATTATCTTTACCATGAACAGTTTCTTTTTCCTACTGGCCTTTTGCCACTCTAACCATGATTCCGGATCGTGTTCTAAGATAATTTGTATGACATTGTTGTCCATGTTATTCCATTTTACATTGTGTATGTCGGTGTGCCTCTTATCTTCTCATTCTCCTCTCTTTGATATACTGTTCACTTACGCGTTGCTTATTATGTTCGCTTTTGTGTTTGTTTTTGTATTTAAACTGTCTTGTTAATTTGTATATTTTTGTATTCAAACATAAGCCACTCTTGTTGTTTTGTATTTTGAGTTTGCTTGATAGACATGTGCACTCCTAATTAACGTAAGCCGATAGCCTTTGCTCGTTTTGCTTACGGTTTAAAGCTTTGTGTAGATTCTTTCTATTCTGACGGTTGGATCACTGAACTGGGTATCTGGCAGTTTTGACACGTTTTCTTTAACTTTGCAATCAGCAATACTCCTTTTTTAAATTTTATTACGTTTATTAATAGGAAAAAAACTTTTTTTGTTTCGTGAAACGAGGTGGTTTTTGCGCAGGAGACAGACCGTCAGCAATTTTTGTCTGTATCACAATTCTGACTCTAGCTGTTACGTGTGTTTCTGGATTCAGGAATAAATGAAAGCATGTGTTGTTGTTAGCTTTTACTTTATTAGCACTATTTGCATTTAAGAAAGGCTGCTAACGTCTTTCGATTTGGTGGGCCTGGTCCTTTCACAGTGGTGTCTCTGGATAATCTCATCTTTGCTCTTTTGCTTTGCTTTTTCTTTCCTGTCACTTATCTTCTCTATCCTTTTATTTATTGGGCTCGAACCGTCAGAGACGCAGGAACGCATCACCATATGCTATTCTACATAATAAAAGATTAAGTGTTTTCGTTTTATTTAAGTATGTAATCTTCTTTTTTCTTAGCAAATGAGCTGAAAAAAACTAATTTTTTCATTTTCTTAGTAAATTGCATGCTATTTAGCATGTTTTTCTTTACAAATATTAGCCAAATTTTAGTAAGTGCTATTGGAATCTTTATTGTTGCCTCTACAATTGTGAGCGTTTCTGTCGATAGAAGTATTGTTTACGGTCAGGTTATATCTTCTATTTTGCTATCTCTTTTCTTTTTCTCTCTTTTCCTCAGTGTGTAATAGCTAGTTTTGGCCTTTTTTTGATTAAATTCTTAGTCAGACTGTCTTAGTATATACGTTGTTCTTTGCTATCTGCTACTATTGCTTTTTTGTGCCCAACTAGTGACTTCTGTCAAGTTTTTTTTTCCTGCCACGTTTACAAGTGATACCTGCTGAGTAGTCACTTAGTTACTTAAAAGCTGTGCATTTGTACCTACTAGTTTTGTGTTTCGTTAAATTAAGTTACTTTCGATTTTTGGTGTTTCAGTTATTGCTTTGCATAGGGTTTTAGGGTTCCAAATTGTTGTTTTCTGACTTTCATGCTGTGTACAAACCATACGTTAATTATTTGACTGCCTCTGTTTGCACGCTTACCTTTACCTGCATTTGAATTAATAATAGGCTTTAGTTTCAATCCTGTAGAGCCATTAAGATATCATATAAATATTGTACCCTCCCTCTGTCATTTTCATTAATTTTTTATTTTATCGTTAGATTATTTTGAGTTGTGCTATAAAGTTGGTTAAGTTATTTGTTATACCATTTGTATTAAAAGGTTCTTAAAAAATTTGTTAAATCAATCCAATATTAGCTAATCTTGGCGTCAAAGGCTTGGCCACTTCTCATTCTCTGTTAGCAAAGGGCAGTGACAAAAAAGGAAATTCGTATTCTTCCTACAACATATGCAACTATCTCTACTGTTCATTGACATAGTACAAGAATAATAGAATCGCTGTTGTAAAATACAATTTTGTTTATCATGCGGCTGAATGATAAAAACATTATGTTGTGGCCTTCGTATCTAGTGCTTATTGAGCAACGTATGTGTTTTGTTTTCGCAAGGCTTAGGGTTTAAGAAAATATCTTTCTACTACCATTGTTTGTATGATCGTGGGTCAACCCAAGTAAATTGGTCCGTGTACATGGGATGAGCAACTGCCGCAAATGATTTGTTTTTTCATCCGCTCTAGGCCTTCACCAATTTCTTTAGTTGTGTATTTCACGTCATGTCTTTCACTTTAATCTACTGTTACAATCTTTGTTGTCCTTACTTTTTCTGGGAAGTTTATGAGATAAGAAACTTATAAATATCTGCATTACCTTGTGTTCTTTGTCAACCCACTCTTTTCAAATAAGACGTAAACATCTCTGCCCTTGCCCAATTTCGATTTGTTTTTTTCGTCTTATATTGCCTTGTTTTTTTGTCTCTGTCCAGTTTACCATCTATCTTGTTACTGTTCTATTTCTAACATTTTCTGCCTGTAATATTTTTTTTCGTGCTCCTCCGTTACATATATTACGTTCAGCCATATTAACATTTATTTTGTCCCTGCTTTGCAACGTTATAGTTAGTATTCCCAGCAAAAGTCATGTGCAAATTTTTTTTTTTTTGTGTTTGCTACGCTAGATGCTGTGAGCAGGTCCTAACGTTCTTTCCCTCTTTTTTACCTATGGCATCAAACAGAGAGCCAAAACTAAAGAGTTACCCTTCTCTTTGTACCTGCTCTTATAAATGATATTCAGTTTTTTGAGACACCGTTCTCATTCTTCTCAGGTTTTTGAAGATCTTTGTTTTCGTGCAAGTCATAAGACTTTTGATTTAAGAAATATTTATTCATCTTCTTCTTAGGATTTTTCATAATTTTATCCAACAAATTGTTTCTCCGAATAAAAATTTTTTCTTCGAGACAAATGCCGGTTTTCTCGTGATTTTCATTCTGTTATTAAAAAATGCAACAAAGGAAAGGAAGGAAACAAAATAATAAATAAAACAAAATTTTTTTTTTTTATCCACATCTAGTAAGTGCCTTTTCTTTGAAACTATTGTCTTTGAAGTAAGAAATAAGAATGATATTAGTTAATATATACTCACGCGCTTGTTGGTATTCACACTAGCAAAAACTATAGATCAAAGAATATTCTTATTTAGTAGCGTCATGCGTCTTACTTTATACTATGACATCTTGTTATACTTAGCCGCATTTAGTTGGCTCATAGCTATTTTCGTCATTTGTTGAAAACCTGACACCAACAATGTTGTCCTTGATTAGGGCCTTAGCCTTCTTATTTAACCATCGATTGCTCGAGGCACTGTACCAAGTGTAATTCTTGCCAGAATTTTACTGTCCTAAGACGAGGAAAGAAAGAAAAAATATCCTTATTCCAGACGTTCCTGATACTTAGCAATAAAACTGTCAGACGGAAAAGGTATTGGCAAAGAGGTGCATTAAGAAAGTATTAACACTTATTTCGTTAAACATATTTGTCTTAGATGTCACCGATATAAGACTAAGTCACACATGTTTTTTCTTGATGCTCATTATAAACTTCTCTGAGAGTTTTCTTACTTTCTGCTCTCTTTTCCTGTCTCTATTGCTCCTTGTCACGGGTCGCTAGTAGAAGGAACCTGGAAATTTTGTACCATTAGCATTCCAATGAGCATTGATCTGACAAAAAGTCTTTGGTACGTACCTTAGGATACCTTAAGGACATATGATTTTAAAGGAGTACCATTTGCATTAAAAATAAGTGGGGCCGCTTAACAGGGTATACAACCTCTTGTTAAATGTTATCCAGGATAATAAATTTTAATAATAATTATCTATGCGCGTCTGAAATATTTTCTGAACTTTTGAACTTAACATGAATCAAACAAGATAAAATAAGGATAATTTTTAGAAGAATGGAATTTTGTTAAGAAAATATAAAATTTGTAGGACATTCGTTATTCTCAAAAAGCATTTAATCTGATCTAGAAAAAATGTACAAATTAGAAACTTGTCTATTTTTAAAAGAACTAAAAAAGTAGGAGGCTTTTAAATGTTAGTGACATTTAAGACTGGATTCTCACATAGTGTCTGGAAAAAATAGAACCACTGCTGGAATGTATGCAAAAATATCAAAGTTGAAAATAGAAAGACAGTCATTTGTAGGTTCCCAACTTAATTTAAAAGTTATTCTACGATAATTCGTTGAAATCACCCTAATTCAAACAAGCTTTTTATATTATACGCAGATGCTAGTTAAATAGCACTCAGAGTTATCTTGTGTCAAAAAGAAAATGACAAAAACAAAAGAGTAGCTTGGATGACGAGTTGAACAGTAAAGGAAGCTGAAAAAAATGGTTAAATCATGGAACTCAAACTTATTCGCAGTCATTTGGGCCTTACCCAACTTTGTACCTTTATGTTAGACACGGAAGTTCACATTAACTGTGATTGTCGTGGACCATCATACCTAATGTCATGTATATTTATTAGTCCTAGATTAACGAGATGGTTGCTTTCGATTCAAGATTATAACTTTGAAATAACGAAAATTTAGACAAGTAGAAACACAGAGGCTAATTTTTTAAGCCAATACGTCACTGCTAAGAATACAAGTCATGGTAAGGATATTAATACATCTCTAACATTATCAAGAAAACAGAGCAAGAATATACCTTAAAAATTGAAAAAAAAAGTATTTCCAATCAAACAATCAAAATGTCGTACTATTAATCGAAATATTAAAAAAAGATATTTATGTAACTGATTAAAAATTAAAAAAAAATCCTATAGTAATTATGTAACAGCAGAAAAAAAATTCTCTACAAACGTGTCTCGGAAAGAAACACATAGAGGAAGTTAATGAATTACATGCACATATTGGAGCTAATAAATGTATCAGAATAATCAAAAAAAATATTGCAGATCAAAAATTCAAGAAATTCTTTACAAAAATGTTGTAGATTTGCAAGAAATAAAAAAATCTACAATCGTATGATACTTTACAACGCAACTCGTAATACTTTATTACAAGATGTATGATGATGATGATATAGTTAGATAATCGATTTCAATTGATTTCCACACACCACTGCTTATTTGACAAGGCGCAGTATGGTACGTCTTAAAATGAATCGATGTTTTTATGAATTTTATGGTATTATATTTGATTACATGAGCAGTCATGGCAACAACGGTTAATAAATAATCAAAACGCATAGAACTACAGTTACACACTCTACCAAAACGATTCTGGTAAAAGAATATCAACGCACCAGATCAGATGCACGCTCCTTACACTTATAAAGTGACCTTGATAGCTTAAGCAGTAGGGATTATTAACTCGTGATTCCAGATCTTAAGACTAATGGATAAAATTTTAAAATTTAAAGATCTTACTACTAAAATGATAGTGTATATAGTCCCTTATCATGCTATTACTTGTATGACGATGCTCAGGCGCGACTTTACGTGTAAACCTTATATCTGAGTCACACTTAATGATCGTGTCGCTATTAGTCGGTGCTATGAGACGTGTGATGAGGCCGCGTAGAAAGATAAAGAAAAACAGATCTTGGATATGCAATGTGCGAGCAAACCAGCTGATAATCGCAAAACTCTTAACATACACAAACACTACTTGCGTGTTTTACGATACAATTGCAAAGCAAGCTCCCCACTATTATCTAGAAGTACTATTCATCTTAAGTCTTAAAAAAACTTCTGTTTCTTAAGGACCGGGACCCATGTCTAGCTCTTTTTCGTACGCAGCATTTTTTGCTAGGACCAGTATGTTCTTGATAGTTTCCTGTAAGATAAAGTTAAGTAATCTATTTGACGCTTTCCACAAATTTTGTATTTCTACAAGGGTATAGCCTTGTCAATTTGGCAAATTCGTCAATAACAGTAAAGATATTGACCTGATATGACTTTTAAACAAACTGAGATGATCAATGCGTACAGTAGAACAAGGAATATAATTTTTTACACTACTATTCAAGAATTCTTTCTGTTTTCCACTCGTACTTAGAAATTCGATACATTTTAAACATTTTTGAATATATTTTTTTGTTCGTTCACACACGCGGAGAGACCAATAACAATTGTTAAGGTGATTCACCACTTTATTGAGGCCTACGTGGCCAAGATCGTCGTGGCCAGGTCATATAACATCAGTTACGATTGCGCTTGGCAGATTAAATAGAAGTTTTTTGTTACGATGCTTCTTGAACACAAGATCGTTAAACAATTTAAATAAAGGCAAGACATGTTTTAAAAGTTTGCAACAAATTCTTTGAACTTTCATGTTTCACTCTGGCACAGTGCCACTGCTTACTAAAACGTATTTGTCCCTACTACCAATACGCTGTGACAACGGCTTTGCGCATTAACATGACTCATACGTTTCCCGGAGTACTGTTGAATTTCGTAATCATTATTTAACAAATACATCGTCCACCTCAAGATTCACCAATTTTCCTCCTGCTAACTAAGGATAAACCAGAATCTATCACAATTAGTTATCATTTTATATTTTGATTCAAGCAAGTAAATCTTACATCATTTTAACACGTACACTACCTCAAAGCACTAAGGTTTAAGACTCTGACATTTAGACTCTACGGGAGGTACTTGCTGACCAAAGTAGGAAGTCGGTTGATAAGTTCCGTTGGTTTGCTTCTGCAATAAAATAGCACTGAACCTTGATGTGCTCAAATCACAGTGTAACTTGGTTTCAATTGTTGACAAATAGATCGCTAAGATAGGGCTGCTTGCCAAGCACTAGAAAACGTGATTTAAAGTAGCTTATTTTGAACGGTCATCAAAAATTGTAGGAAATTTATCTAACAGACCGTTGACCAGGTCTGTAAGATGCTCGGGTTTTGAATAAAACCACACTGATGCACGCCCCTTTAGCGTTATAATTATCGAAACCTTTGGGTTGTTGTCATTAGGTCGATAATTTATTTTAAGCAACGTAAACTTTTATTTCCACGTTTTACACAAATGACTAGCACCGTCAAAGTCACTGACTAAATCACTAAGTGCGAGTATGCTCAATTTGTTACTCTTGTCTGGTGTGGGAGAATTTTCTTGCTCTCTTCGAAGAAACTCTAGCTCGCATCTGGCCAGCTCTTATTTCCTCCGCAACAAACCTATTTTGCGTTGCATAGCGTCTTCTCCAGCATCATTGTTGCCACCTTGGTTTTGGTTGATACCGCCTCTACCATTCGCATCAGCGTCTTGACCACTCATTTCTTGGTGGATTGTTTCGTTGAGTTTGTCTTGAACGAGTCCGTGATCGCTTATAAATACAAGCCTATGTAGGCTCTTTAATGTCATGCTATCCTCCACCTATCATATATTTTAATACGCTGTATCAATCTTGCCATCACATAATATACACCTGCGTATAAGTGTAATAATCAGTCGTGTTCGTCTACAGCTAAGATCACTAGCTCTCCGTACTAGAAAGTTTCGCTAGTGGTCAAGAACAAAAAAAGCTCATTACTACTTCTTTATTCCTATGATTTTTCTTTTCTTGAGCTCAATTTCTTAGCGCCAAGTATAAATTTAACGCTTGTTGCAAAATTATACTTATGTCGTAGTACAAACAGTGTGCGTATTTAGTTATGATCTTGTAATAAATGTTAGTAGATTTTGTATTACCATGTTAAATAAGACTTAGTAAGTGTTACATTTTAAATCTACGTTTCAGTTAACAATTATTTTCGATCAAAGATTCTGCAGTCGTTTGGCTGTTGATGCTGCGTAATGGGCCTATCCTGTGACTTTTCTCATGACTACGCACTCAAAACCACGCAATACATCCAAACCTCACATCACGAAGGCTAGCCGATAGACACACACCCTGCCTCAACTCACTGCTGAAATTTCAAGAACAAACTTGCTTCGTTTCTCGACACACTGTTAAGAGAGAACGTCTTTCACTTCCTTGAATCTAAGGTTTTCTCCTGGGCAATAGTCTCAGCCCAACAACAGAAAGGTGCTGAAAACAATTATAATGACTTTCTTCCCTCACAATAAAAACGAAAGCAGACGTGTTCCATTAAGATTTGCACTGACTCTCGTTTGTAATCGAAACGACCGTATGTAGTTTTGCTCAGGATTTCGCCGCCTAAAGTGATCATTTACCATAATATAACAGCGCGTTAGCACTTCATCCCACTTTTGAGCTGCAAGTTTAAGTTTTGAAGGAGAAAAACTGGAGTTCAGAACAAAATAGATTTTATTCGAGTTTTACAAACATGGTTGGCCTTTGTTTGTATAGAAGTCGATCTGTACAGTCTGGTTCCTTGAACTCGAGTATATCAGTCTGTGGCACGTAGCTTTTTTTAGTAGTAGGTACAGCTACCATGCTATGAATTGTCACTGAGACTGTTTGGCGTTGGTAGGAAGAAAAGTTAGTATTAGCACGTTTGCATCTCCCTTTTCCCTCTTTGCTCACTAGCAGAACACTACAGTGTGCTGATGATACATCAGAACCTAAATCTCTGACATTTCCTAGCTTAGAAGTAAATGTATTAAGTGCTAGTGCACAAGAAGCACACAAGAAGCACAGCTTCAATCCTTCTACTTTAAAACATCTAAACTAAACATGATCGTACCCTAGGCATCGAAAGCATCTGGTTACGCTAAAGTTTTTTTTTTACGCACCAAGAGACAAATCCAACTCAGAGTTTGCCTATGTGTTCTAGCTTCCTTACAGCTTTATCGTCGATTGTTACTGGGGCCACTCTTTGCCCTTTAGTGTGCATTCATAGCAGTGTAACCTCAAAATTTTTGTATAGTTACTACCAATCTTTGCAGAGAAGACCTTAACTTCTTTTTCTTTATTTATATTGTTTAGATCTTGTATCTTAAACGTCATTGATCTATTTGATGAGACTGAAATTACTATCCATATGGGTAATTTTTTGTTACTGGTTTCCATGGACTACCAGCCACTTTTTGATACGCTTAAAGTCGATCTCTTGATATGTACGGCTTCTTCTTGTGGTTTTTTAATTCTTATTACAGATAAATCAGAGATTTTTATCAAAAGTCGAGCAGACATGGTTAGAATCAGGAGTGATTTGGCTTCTGGCTGGCTCAATTGATGTTTGAGTACTCTTTAAGATATTTATGTTGAACACTGTTATTCTCATAGTACATTTATAATCTTTTATTGGTTTTAATATCATCCACCTGTCACTTGTATGCTGCTGATTTCGTCTGAAAGTTTTCTCGTCTAGTAAGTTAAGTTCACCATATTAATAAGGTTGCATATTTAGATTTCAGTCATGTCATGGGTTGGGCGAGCAACAATTGCTTGGCTCTGTATTTGCGTAAATCTTCAGTCATGTAGCTTGCACCTTAAGAAATCATAAGTAACATTCATAGTAGAGATAATTATGCCCTGTCTCTTGGCAGCTAATTGATTGAAGTTAGTGATACCATTAAGCTGCTGAGAATTACTTTGAACTCCACCATTTTCATCCTATGCAAAGGTGTTGACAATCTACAACTGAATTGGATTTATTAATACTTGAAGTTTGCGTCTCTTCAGTTAATACTTAAGTCTAGATTTCGTTGTAGGTATAGTACTTATGCGGCACGTTTGCAGTTATTGGATAACATTAGATGGGTAATGGCATTTATTGACATTGTTGAGATAGTCTAAATGGTGACATGAAATTTTTTTTTTTTAATTCGTTTCTTATCCAAAACATTTTTAAAATATCTTTAAATGTAAATTTTTATGAATATGGTGTCATCATATATTGTTGCCATATGGTCTCCAGATCAGAGCATAAATAAATAGTTCTTAATAAGAATTTATCCTTATCTCTCTCTTGCTTTTTTGCTCTCTCTTTTTTTGAAGAGGGTCTATATTCTAGCATAGAATGAATTTGATTTAACCAAACTTTTAGTATCCGTTGCTTCAACATGACCACAATGATATCTTTCACTTCATTTAATATTATTGGTCTGCTTTTTTTAACAGAAATGTGCCGTATGAACATCAATCGATGCAAAACAATCTTTTTGTTGCTTGAACGTAACCTTATAAATAGTCAGTACAGAGCCCTTGTTTGTCTGAAAAACATTCTAAAATCATCCTGCTAATAACTTCATAGTTCTTTACAATGGCTACTTAATTTATTGCACTAATAAATAGAAAAAAGAAGTGTGATCTTCTGTACTCTTCCTCATTTTTACACAAGCCTTGATCTTCCTTTTTTTCTTACTAGCCTTATCTTCTGGCTAAATGTTAGTAGATGTTGGCTTAGTGTTTTCCCTCTTCTAGTGGTCCTTACTACTTTTCTGAGTGTTAACCAACAAAAGCCGTCTCTCTAAGAAAACAGCAGCTTAAAACAGTACCTTATGCACTAGGAACCAAAGAAACAAGATTGCTAACTACTTGTACATTAGCGCCCTGATTAAGGCTAATAACTAGAAATACTTATGACTCTGCCACCTGTCTGGTACTTCTTTCACATCGTTTTTTATAATTTTTAGCGCTTATAATAGGTTCCAAAACAAAAATTTAGAGAAATACATTAGGTATATGCCATGTATTTATGTTACATCAGTGAGAGTGGCTTAAGTAAGAAATACACTTTTGCATCTTTAGAATTTGAACATCAATGGATTGAACATCAAGGATACATTCCTCTAAATTTATTGACATCAACAGATGGCTGATAAAAGTCAAAATTTATTGTTACGGTCTGAAATTATTATTCATACTTAATTACAAACATCTTATATACACATACAACACATTTTACTAATATAAGGCAAAGTCGCTAAAACCGTTGTAGTCGCTAACCGTGAAAACTACTCAACTGATCTGGCTAAAATTTTTCATACTAATTCTTGATACTTCCTAGATAGTTACAGTATACTTTTTATCTTAAGAAAACTAATAACAATAACAATAAACAAGCTTAAAATTTTTAAAAATACGCTAGGTCATCACGTTAGTTTAGTATTATCCACTAGGTAGCGTAGACGGAAAGCTGAAGCTACCTGCAATCAAATTAAGTCAGTATGGTTATAATAAACCCGTGCGTCTTAGCAATACCCATAGTCGTCCACCGTTGGAACATCGAGAATAAGGTTATTAGTCATGCAGCGAGGTATCCTGACTACCGACGACACTATTCTCCGATGGTCAAGTGACTTACGTCGTACGTCTAATTCAACCCTGTTCCACCAGGATTGACGAGTGCCACCAATGAAGAATGTTCTGAAGAATAACATTTCTAGCAGAATATCAGGAGACATGTCTAGACAGAGAACAATCTCCTCTAATATTTCAGAGTTTGGTGGCTGTTCAACCATCTCTCTTGGTGCCATCAAAGAATTTTTTACTACCAATGCAAGCCAGAAAAGACAGAATCAAAGAGTACGAGCAGCCACAACAGCCTGCTTGTAAGTAGTCATCCCAACGGTTTACCCCCAGAGAAAGTATTTTTCAGGCCCATTTTCCCGACTAACGTTGAATGGTTGGTAGTCTGGGAAATGACCTGGAGACGAGATGGTCTTTTATCATTGGCGTACCTCATTCCAACACGGTCTATGTAAGCTGACTGCGAGGATAAGAGTCAAGCTACCCGCAATCAGCTCTCTATCATCAAAAACAATAGTAAGAAATAGCTAGAAGATTTACCACGAGCCTTTTTTGGGGCCATTCTAAGTATTAACGTTCCCTTCTTAACCATCAATTTCATCAGTTTTTTTAAGGGCCACCAAAGTTTAAACTACCTTGCCATCAAATACATTTTTACTGCCATTTTTGGCAACGATTCGTTGACTAAAAGACGATATTAAGCCGGTCACTATTAAACCAAGTCAGTCACTTACTGACACACGTCACGAGCAGAGTTGTTCGTCGCAAGGCTGAGAACCCCAGCGATCAACGACCCTACATCACATTACTCTCTTGACTATATAAGTATTTAACAAGAAATCACCGATGCTCTCTGAGGTCTGTGCTGGTCAAACCTAACAGCTAAAAAGGAAAAGAAAACTTTAGAAAACTGGACAGTCTTCAACGAGCCAGCCTCAGGAATCAATCCCCCCACCTTCGATTACCAAAACGACTGAGCTCTACAAAAAAATGGTAATTGTGACACCTACACCTCTGGCGTAATACTAGGAGATGTTGGTGAATATCTTAAGAGCTGTACCACTAGCTCTAATGTTTCAGACGTTGTAGTTTCTCTTACGACCAGTATGCTACTACAACAGGCCAAAAAAGATCACTCTGGGGAATCCAGGCAATCACGTTTGCTGGAAACTTCAGTCAAAAAAGAGTTTAGCTCACTGGGCTTTTTTATGGCCATCGTCCGTCAAACTATTTTGCCAACAAATTTATAACAACCCAAAAAAAGTTGATAAAAAAACCGAATTTAGGGCTCACGAAAGTCTTAACCATGTCAAAAATTGCAAGCGGGCACACTAAAAGAAAAACTTTAAATGCATTCAAAGAATATAATTTAAGGCGTCAAAAAATTGACAGAGAACATTAATCGAGATTGGAACGGCAGCATTAAAATCAGCAAATAAAGAATCAATTGCATAAGAAATCAGCTTTCCATTGTACCCTTACAGTAATCTCTTCAAATCTTTGAGACTTTTGAATAGCTAAAATATGTATTTGTATTTTTGTATCAATAAAAATCTAGAGATTAAGCTATAGAATTTGTTGTGGTAATAAGATTGTGAGATAAGAGAAAAAAGTCTTATTTAATTATATACTTTTTGTGAGTTTTTAATCTTTGCAGCTCAACGAAATAACCCTTTTCGTAGATCATGTGGGAGAAAATGCAAATCAATGGCACTTTAGGGCCTACGGTTATTTTATAGCATAAGGAACACACGGTACTTTTAGCACAATTATGTTTCTTTTCACTTTTTACGGCTCATTATTTGATAAAATAAACTGTATGGATTCCGAATGAAAGTGTTTTATATAAGAAAATTCTTGTTCTTAGGAGTGTCAGGAACAAATGAAAGGTTTTAACCAACAACGTTTTTCGTTATATGTTAACAAACTACGGTTCTCCATTGAGTGAGTCTCGGGCTAAGTCATAACGGGGGGCTACTAGTATTATAATATACTTTCTTTCTAGCAATCAACGGGGGAGTAGGTACAGCGTTATTGGTAGGGGTGCCAGATTAACAGATTAGCTATAGTGCACTGCCAAAACTCCAAGACTATCCTGTAATTATCACAGGTTTGAGAGGGTGGTAAAATGCTTATTGTGACCATTTTAGCAGTGTCATATTAACGAACAGCTGTATATATTTTTCAGTGTACTAATTTAAAGATTCTCATAAGAAACTACAAGAACTGCTTGTATAAAACAAAATCAAACAAACGTACTGAAGTATAACACTTAAAAAAGACACACTAATATATCAATATTCTGCTGCCTATATTGTAAAACAGACATTTATAAAAAAGTCTTTCTTTTCTGCTTAGTAAATACTGACCTATTGTAAAGTGGTAACGTTTAATGTATCTTACGTCTTACACAAAAAAAAGTTTAAGCTGTACAGCTATCTGTCATTGCTGCGTTAAATTTAAATTAAAAGATCTTGGTCACTAGTATTAAAGTAATGTACCTAGTTGCCATCGTTCCTTTGAAATACTATTATCTACATGTAGGAGAGAACAAAGGTGAACACCATCATGATTTGCACGTAACTCTATAGATTACTTTCTATTAGAAGTGTTACGTCATGGCACTGCGATGTAATTTTTACTGAAAAATATTTGAATGTAGTTTTAACAGCAAGTCTTCTTGTGTCTACCAGTAGTTGAAAGCAATTTAATTATTAAAAGCTATTAATCAGCACCTTTAGGTATAGTAGTCAATCCAACGTCAATAGCTCTTTTGCAATGGGTTGTGGAATAGGTTAAGTATTGTGTCAGAAATTTGTTTTGCAAAAAAAAAAAAAGAACTTACGTGAAAGATTCTTAAAACTAAATTGATTTCACCACACAAATTACAATAAAACTTTAAAAAATCAGATGAATGCTTATGCATGCAACTCACTAAATCAATACTGACTACTTTCTTATTGATCGTCAGCGTCTTGAGAAAAGAGAACGAGCCTGCATGGCACGTTTTATTGAAACCCTAAATCGTATCCGTAATTGTAGGTGAGACTGACAGTAAGTCAGGGATAAGAAGTAAATTTGATAACCACACATCTGAAAAAAGTGCAGCTTGCAGGCGTAGGCTGGATGCTGATTTTGGCACGGATAAAGTTTGCAAACAGAAACTATTGGTGAGCAGGCAACCCATCAATCAAGTAGTGGTATTGATCCGTGGGTGATTGCTACTAACGGTGGGTGAACGTCACTAGACATGACATAAGATAAGTCACACCTAACAAGAAACTATTTAATTCAGGCTTGCGCATACTTTGACTGATCAGAGGACTTTCTTACATTAGTTGTTACACGTACTTACATTTCATAGGTCTATGCTAAGAAATATGCACAAATTGAATTTTCTTGGTAGTAGTACTTTTTAGCACTGATAAAGTAATAATGACCATAGTGGAGGGTTATACTATAAAACAAATAGTTACTTTTTGTTCAGGATAAAACTCATTTTTCAAGGTGATCTTGGCCTTAAATTAAAAATGATATCCTATTTTCATTGGTATATACGTGTGAGCAAGTATTTCTCATAATGTAGTCTTTTACAAATTAATATAACGTTTTAAAATTGTTACTCTTACCTGTATGCTGAGGAGAATGTTGTTTAAGAAGGTTAAGATCAAGTGGTTCATCACTAAAAGACACAGACTTTTCAAAGGAAACTGATTTCTCTGGAATAAAATTAATGAGTTTTCTTACTACAGTATAAATTCAGGAATCATAACTCAAGATTTTTTTTCTTACAGTATTAAAAAAAAAAAGTTGTGCAAATTTTCAATGTTACAAGGTTAAAAAAAAGATACTTCCTACAGGGCACTATATTTTAGTGTTTTGTGAAAGAAGTTCATGTATTTAGCAGTAGAAGGAATTTGTAGTAAGGGTTTTGACTGTGTCTGCTCTCTCCCCATGATGATTATTTTTGAATGACACTAAACTTATTCGTATAGAATGGTGCTAGAGTATTACAGGTTGGTATAAGAAAAAACAGATTTAAAAAAAATTTTTTTTTTCACAAATTTGAATCAGATAAATGTATCTGAAAAATATAGAACTAATAATGAATCTTGATAATTAGGATACGAGTTAGGTTCTGTTATAACATTTTATTATCTTTTTTGTAGTCCTTATAGCTTTATTGGTATTTCTCTTCATTACTATTAAAAAAAAATTGGTAAATAACGTCAACAAAGTGTAGGTAATAAATATTTAACTAACAATAGCATTAACCATAGACTTAGAAGGCTCAACATAAGCCAAATTTATTAACACATTTATTTCAAAGGTCACTGTTTATAAACATGTTAAAAGACGATATCGTGGCTTATTTATAGTACGTATAAATTATTTTTTAGTTTTGTAGTTTAAAGGCTGACATGAAGCAAGAAGATTTAAAGATTAAAAAGAAACTATTACGATTAGTTGTATAATATTATTAATAATATTAAAAAATGCAGGAAAGAAGGTTAATATCGGACAAATTTTAACTAAAATTAAACAGAAATCATACCATTATTTAACAGTAGCTGTGATAAAATATATTACAAAAATAAGTTCTTTATTTACCTTCTTTATAGACATGAAATGAAAGATACTTAGAAATTCAAAACTGAACCTTTAAATGACGTTGAACTTTAGTTTAATATATATTTTAAAAGTAAATAATTAAGGGACATAATGTTTTCGGGAAGTCAAAAACATAACCTGGCAGAACTTTTTTTCACCGTTTCGTTATCAAGACCTAACCATGAAAATATAAAAAGAAGATCAAATTGTCAGATCCTAATCATAAAATAAGTGTTAAGTTGTCAATTTTTGAATGTCTTAGTTGTGAACAGAGATAAAAAGCTAATTTTTTTAACTTCTAAGTTAACTACGAAAATAAAATGTAATGTAGTTAAAGAAAAGGTTAAAAATAAGAATTCCTACATTATCAAAGTGGGAGATTCAACACCCAACTTTAAAATTTTTATAATTTATCTATTTCTTTAAATGTAAATTTTTATGAATATGGTGTCATCATATATTGTTGCCATATGGTCTCCAGATCAGAGCATAAATAAATAGTTCTTAATAAGAATTTATCCTTATCTCTCTCTTGCTTTTTTGCTCTCTCTTTTTTTGAAGAGGGTCTATATTCTAGCATAGAATGAATTTGATTTAACCAAACTTTTAGTATCCGTTGCTTCAACATGACCACAATGATATCTTTCACTTCATTTAATATTATTGGTCTGCTTTTTTTAACAGAAATGTGCCGTATGAACATCAATCGATGCAAAACAATCTTTTTGTTGCTTGAACGTAACCTTATAAATAGTCAGTANAGGAATCAAAGCCAATAATAATAATTATTAGTATTACTTTTCTTGTATACAATAAAATTCAATGAATATTGCTTACCAAACTAAAAAATGCCATATACATTGAAAACAAATCTGGCGTAGAACAAGTAACCTGTTAGTTTCTATATTTATAGACACAAGCAGTTTGATCAATTAGATTGTTGTATGTTACTTCTCATCCCATATTACTTCAAGAGACAGAAAACAACTAAATACGTACTTTTCTTTTCGTTTTTCCCGACAGTGAAGTTTATTGTTTAGTTTTACTAAGTAAGATGTAAAGCGACAAATGTACGGCCACAGAATTTCTTTATGCCCACTAAGTGAGGTGCTTCTACAAGGTGCGGGTTCTCAAATGTACATGAAATATATATCTATGTTATTGTAGTCTGTAACGAATATCTGCTTCGATGTATACATGGTGGTCACGTGATTTTTTCCTTTTTTTTTCGGCCAGATACATGTGTAAATCATCTTCTCAGTGCCTTGTGCTATCCGCTTTTGTCGTTGCGTCGAGATAGGTAAAGTCGGGCTCGCACCTTTGTTAACTACAGCGTTTTCTAATTTTGTACATTATCTTACTTCACTCACCGTATAATCTGTTTCTGGTCTCACATAAACGTGTATTCAAAATAACTACTACGTGGTCTTCTTTACAATCTTTGTTTTTAGTTCAGAGTCACTTGTAGGTAATGATTAGTCAATTTTTATGGCAGTTGGGCTGCTACCTAAAAGTCTCGTGCGCTATATAAAAAAACACATATTGAATACATGGACTAAAAAACCAAAAATAAAGTATTGCTTGATGAGTTTTTTTAGTGTTCTTAGCACTTGGAGCACTTAGCACTTTGGAGAAGGAAGGGAAGGGGGATGGGAGGCATCCCATAAAATTTTTAACTGGGAGGAGGGTAGGGGGAAATTAGGTAATTATGCTGCGAGGAGCTCGCCTAAGCACTTGTCGAGGAGCATCGCGTGGTGAAAAAGCATATATGAAAAATCCTAGAGGTACTTGCCCGATAAGTCGCACTGGCCGGGAATTGAACCATGGTCTCCTGCGTGCTAATCCACGACCTAGCCGTCTGAGCCACTGCGCGCTCTTGTGTATATATATTTTTGCTACGTACGTAGGTATAAATATATGCTGAAAGAATTGGAATGACTGAAAGACCGATCACGAAAAAATCGTACCTTTTATTGGGCATGTTTAACTATTTATCGTTTGTTCGCTCGCACTCCATTAGAACTGATGCTTAACGAACGAGTGGTTCACCGAACGATCTATTTTTTCCTACGTTAACCTATATTAACCTCTTAAAGTTCTATACAGGATGACAAAAAATCGTATACATCACTCGAGAGAAAGATGGCTGATGGACGATCTAAGCGGCCGTACATCAGTTACTTTAAGGCCTCGTAATGAAATATACTATTATGAATTACATCAAACAGTTGTGATTTGTTGGTACTAAAGGAATTCAAATTGTACAAAAAAGCTTAGCAAGTTTACTTATTAAATCATTAAAAATGGTACTTTTTACCAATGTATAACTTAATCACAAGTTACTGTAAATAAACATGAGCTAAAACAAACATAGGTCACTCTGATTTTGACAGATTTATGAGGCTTAATTAATAAATAGATAAACAAAACTTTTTATTCACAATTGATTAAGTGTTTTTTAAAAATATTTTCATTCTTTAAACAACAGTTCGTTCATTTCAGTCAGGCACATTGGTCTATTTAGGACTACTTACTTAAAACTTATAGCAAGTGTACATCTAATAAGTATACTAATGTGCAGAGTAAACTACTGATAGAATGCTTAAAATATGTGGTTTTTTGAACAACAGAATAATCAGTACAACAAATGAGGAACATTGGTACTTCTTTGCTAAGACGTTAATGATCTATATATTTTCTTAATTTGATGGTTAACTTAAAGTTAACTGAGAAATAGAACAGTTTGTAACCTATAACTTTAAGAAACGAGAATAGAACTGAAAAAAACTATTTTGTTATATGTTTGCATGTGCGAAATGTTAACAGAATTGATATTTAATTGAAGTTTTTGCAATACTTTTCCATTACTGTGCTTTTTAACAAATGTTTTTTTTCTATCAAAAACTGAGAACCAAACGAAAAAACTTTAGCTTTGTTTGTGTTTTTAGTAGAAGTTTTTATTTTATTGACGTAGGCATTGATTTCCTGGTTATGGTTTAATTTTCTCGTATCCTTAGTATTTTATCCTGATTCTGTATTAAGGAAGCTAAAGCGCAATTCACTCAACAATAAAAAAGTTTAAAAAAAAATATATGTTGTAAAAAACTATTGCATCGATGTTGTCACTGAATCTGAACACAATCGCGTGCACACTTTTCTAGAATAAAATTCATGAAATCTCCCTCCTTCGTCGTCTTTCACATGGGCTCAAATGTAAGTTGTCAAAAAAGTTGTAGAAATACTTATTACGCTTGATCTAGCAATAAAAATATATTGAAAAACGGTAATCTTATTAATGACAATTTGATTATTCCACGTGCAAAGTTTAAACAAAATCGCCTATGCAGTACTGAAGATATTCGCACAAACGTAAACAATTTTATTTTTAGCTTGCATGCTACTTCTGTGCGAGAGACTAGGATGCACTAAGTACACTATCTGCCATTAGCTAAATTTCTTACATGGCACGATGGATTATTACAAAATTACTTCTAGACGCCATTCTACTTGAAATTATGTTCTAAAACTTAGTGTAGGCCTTAATAAAGCTTTGTACTTTGATGATATATCACTTAAATCTTTAATTTTTAAAATTGATAGCACACTTTTATCAAAAAAAGATCAGATTGACTATGCAGTTAACTCCTTATTATTTATCTTTCAAATAAAATGTTTTTAAGCTATTTAATTAACCCCATAAAAACATTAAACCTTGAAGAACATTTATTAATTTTTTTGACAATATATTGTTTAAACATAAACTAGTACTGGTCAGCTAAACACAAATGCGTTTTCAATAAGAAGAGCGGATGTGTTTGGGATATGTTAGTGCAGCAGACTTTGTCACGGCGCCTTGTAGACATAGTATAGTATAGTATAAGTCTTCATTTAAGCCATGGGGTACAACCACGTATGGCTTCATGGGAATATAACAATGTAATAATACACAATAACAATATTTAATCAAATCAAATCAAATAATCACTAATTAGTACACATGCTTTCCTTTACCTACCCACGGAAGTGACCCAACTCCTTTAAATAACAAAAATGTACGAACAACAATTTTTTTTTAATGTTTGCACTTTTAAAATGCTTTTACAACTAACATTTAATAGATTTAAAGGGAAAGTTCTGGATTTTTGGCCTTTTATGAGTAATATACTCAAATGTAAATAAGAGAAAACCAGCCTTTCATCTAGTTGTGCCGGAAAATTGTCAAAGAGCTCGAGGTTTTATGGTTATTTTAAAGTTATGTTCTGATGTCACGACCTTTTAAGTATGTTTCTGTTATGTTACACTAAATAACAATAAGATTTAAGAAATCATGCTTCAAAATTTTTGTCTTATTGATATACATAAATTGGCTTTGCTACTCTGCGTGCTCCGTACGCCAACCTTCTAGTTTTTGAATATCACTTAAATACTTGAATATTTTACTTAACTTTTTTTAGTTTAAAAAAAAAAAATGTCGAAACAAAAACTTTTGTTGAAAATTCCAAAACTTACGTCGAAGTATATTAAACTATGAAGAACAAAAACATTTATACATTTGGAAATTTTATAAATAATGTAGGATTTATTTGTCTATTCACAAGAAACCTTGATTCTTGTTATCCTGACACATGAAAGTATCAACATTTTAATAGTCACAATAATTTAAATTTAAAAAATGAACCATTCAACAAACTAAAATGTAAGAAAAAACAGTAATCTTTTAAATAACAGCTAAAATAGAATTGAGAAATTTGGAAGATATTTTGAACAAAAAATATTCATGAGTCAGAGAAATAGTTGAATAGGAACTTTTTTTATATTTTTGTGCGATTTTGATTACTATCACATAGAAATAAGGTTTATTACATGCAGTAAAAAACAGAAGGTCAAATATATTATAAAATTTTTTTTAA
>NW_019380218.1:366800-447223 GCF_000648655.2 Copidosoma floridanum | reverse complement strand
ATACACATATTTACATTGCCATAAACGTATGTTGAAAAACCACATTATAAGCGAAAACATAATGAAGATGCTGTAGCTATAATAACAAAATGTGGCTGACCAGATTTATTTATAACAGTAACGTGCAATTCTAAGAAGTGAGAATTTAAAATTATTATGGTTAACTTTCTAAAGAAATGCAGTGCTAAGCTGTAAAACCAAATATAATTACTCGGATATTTCATACAAACTTACAATCAATTTTAGATGATATAACGCATGATAACATTTTTAGTAATATGTATGATTATTTTCACAGAGTCAAGTCCTAGTAAAGTGGATTACCGCAGACACACAAACTTATAATTTTACATTTTCATAATAATGTAATCTCTTCTGAAGATATGAATGTGGAAATCTGTTGATGTGATAAAAAAACATGTATGGATAAAAAGTTATAAGGAAAATGATCGGATGGGGCTAAAGAGGGCTAAAACAAATATTCAAATGCTCCTAAAACAATGATTTTAGAAACTGCAACATCACCTAAGAGATTTCTTAAAACTATGAGAAGTGCTGAAAGTGGCGGTAAGAAAAGTAATGTAAAAAAAATATACATAATACCAATATAATTTTACATCAGAGATGTAGCTGAAGGGCGTCAGGAGCGAGACCTTCTAAATTGTGTTGGGTGATACTGTTATTGGGTTATAAAATTCGGTGAAGGTGAAAGGAGGCTAAACAAAACTGTGCTAGGTTAAATACTGTAATTTGGTTATCTACTAAAAAGGGAAGGCAGAGAAGGAACCTATTAAAAAATTTAACCAATTAATACGGTAAGAACCAATGGAGCTTTGCCTTATTTGGAGGGGACTAAGAGAGAGTAGTAAAAGTGCTGAGGCGTCGTCGAAATTGAGTTTACGTCGAGGGGATAGGGGGGTTGTGAAGGGCTAACTGAAAATTTATTTTATGAACAATAACGTTCAAACGGTTAGAATTTTACGGTGTATTCAGAAAGGCTGAGGAGGAACGTAGGGGGTTAGAGAGAGGCAGAGTGGAATAAAAGAGGGTTATGTGGACTGAACTTTTTAAATTACTACATAATATAGTAATGTTCATATTAAGTAGCATGGATGTTAGCTTTTAAATTTTCTTTTCATTTGCTAACATTTATTTAATAAATCAAGAAAGATGTCTTAAAAAAAACAATAAGCTTTTTTCTGATGGCAGGATATTAAATAAATTACGGTATAATGCTTCTATTTTAGTCAATTACTTTTTTATAATGGCTTTTTAATTCTATTCTTGGTTTAAAAAAAAAACTAAAAAATAGATGACATAAATGAACTTCATTTGAAACCAGTAGTTTTAGCAACATATTTAAAATTTCAGAAATAAAGTTCCAATTTATTAATTTATTTTGTGGTTTTTTAATATTTGCGTACTTCATTAAGTAGAGAGTATGGAGAAATCAAGCGTTCTGTCCTTTTTTGATGTCAAAATATCCAAGAATTTATGGTTCAATATTTATTAAGGGCTTAGACTATGTTGTTACGACCATCAATAAGAAGGTATTTTTATTTATATTAACAAAGAGATTAGGAAGTTATACATTTAATAAATAAGCTTTTTAGTCCTTTGCATAATGAAAATACTGAAAATATAACTATTTAATGCTTATTTTTATGTCATAATCTTATTTCTAGGCTTTAGCTCTGTTTGCTCTCATCTAAATGCAATAACAAAGAGAACAAAAAAAAGGTTTTTTTTCTCTCTGCCTTTACTATTTTGATGTTAGATTTTGAGAAAAAAGCTAAGTCTCACAACTGTGAGCTGTCTTACACAATTTTATTTCTTCCTTTGCAGCTTATCTGTATTTTTTTTTATCAGAGAAAAATATGAGACGCCATTCGCCAACCAGAACTAAAAATAAGCTAATCAGTAAAAGCAGCAACTCGTGTCACGCACGTACAAGCGATGTGTGCTCGACAGTGCGCTCTCTTCCTCTTTCTGCTCCACGCAGCACTTACCATTAGTTATTTAGCACTGCTTTGACACTCAACACCGGGCTTACGTCAGCAACCCGTAAGCCTTATAGACTAACAAATAAGTCAATTTTGTATCTTTGTACTTAATAGAATTTGATCTGACGAGATCTTCCATGGGTAAACGTAACGTCTCTCAATTTCTCCAGTAAAACATGAACCATGGTCTGCTTGACTTGTTGTTTATTACTTGCTATCTTAATGATGTCTTCATGGCTTTGAGAATCAGGAGAAACATTTTAAACACCTGCACTAACTTTTTGACGTTTCGCGCAAGGTCATGCTGTGCATCAACCAGCAGAAGTGCGTACTTGGCCCAATTAGGGTGGCCTACCTTGTTTACACCGTATTCACTGATAATATCCACCTCACAGTGTAAACAATCCTGGACGTTAAGGAATATTTGAAATAAGATAACATAACTTAACTGTAGCAATTCCTAGGCAGGGTTAACTACTGCATGCGCTGCATGCATTGAAACACTATCACCATAGTACCACTTAACAACATACTTAAGAACCTCCCACCCAATAGTAAGAAGGCCCTAATTACTTGTAAGCATAAGGCTCATCTCAGTTTCCAGCAGTGTAAGGACGCTCTGACAAAAGCAGCCACAACTATCCACCTGAGGCTGGACGCCACGACCACTCAATGGATAGATGTATCCGACATCGTAACGGGTGCTATTTTAATGCAGAATAACTCACGTAGCACAAGGAGGCCCCTTATTTCTTTTTTCATAAAGCTCTCTAAGGCAAATTCTTACTACAGGGCCTACGACACAGAGCTACAGGCAGTCTACGCAGCCATCAAAACCATTGAGCAATTTCTCAAAGGATGCCCCTTTAACGTCTTAACAGATCACAAACTGCTCGTCTTTATAGGCCGCCATCGTTTGGAAAAGGCCTTAATGAGACAAGCTCGACAATTTGACTTCATTTTACAGCACCATACAACTTTTTTCTATGTCAAGAATAAGAACAGCGTGGTGGTCAACGCTTTGACATTCTATCGCCATAATATCCATGCTTGAGCTGAATGACATTGTGAAAACTTATGCTGATGATTTGGAACTCAATCATCTGCTTGACGACTCTCAACTTGACCTCCAATCTCTGGTAACGGATGGCTAGTGGATTTTATGCAACATCATGACAAAAAACGTATGGCCATACCTACCAAAGACTCTTCGCAGGACCACATTCGAGGTCCTACACAACCTTTTCCACTTTGGCATCGAGACAACAGTACGGCTCGTCTTAGAAAAGTTTATATTGCCAAAGCTGCAAAAAGATGCAACTCGCTGAGTCCAGCATCGAAGCCCTGTTAACATTTCAAAGTGCACCAGCACAATCGCTGCGCCCTCGGCAATTTTAACATGTCTGGCGGGTGCCTTAAGCATATCCACGTCAATCCAGTAAAACTCTCTTTAACTAAGGGCTTCCAGTACTGTCTAATTGTAATGTACAGATTTACCAGGTAACTGGCTGCCGTTTCTGAACCATCAAGCAGCAACTGTTGCCAAAGATCTATACGACAAGTAGATTTCCTGCTTCCAAACACCCCTTACTATCACCTTGGATCAGAGATCCCAATTTGAGTTAGTGCTATTCGCCAAGCTCACCAAAATAATAGGCTCAAGCCGTATAAGGACGATGCCTAAGGACCCACAACCACATGGCATGGTGAAGCGTTTACATTGCTTATTTGAGGTTGGCCACTTATTTTCCAGCCATCTCTTTGCCTTACACACTACCTTTAATGCTCCTAGGATCCTCAAGATCATTCAAGAATAATCTCCAAGCGTCTCTAGGTGAGATGCTCTAGTATAAGTATGACACATTAAAGCCAATCTTCCATGAAGCAGCTAATCTGCTTGTCACGACATTGCTACCTCTAAGCCATCGCCAATACTAACGTCAGCCACAAGCGGCTACCACATACAGGACCCATTAACTAGTTCTTTAGACGACTCACCACCCACTTGGCATGCCCTTGAACCAGCCTTTACCTTGCCTAAGGCTGAGAAGGTCGTATCGATCTGTCTACATGCAAAAAATAACACTACGTTTGGAGTCCCTGTAGCACTATCCCCCAGCCGAAGCTCAGAAAAAGCTTCCTGGTAAAAGCGATAACGTGTTCCGTGCACGGACCAGCCAAACGTGCCTGACAGTGGGCTCTCTTTTTTACTCTGCCCAACGTAATGCCTATCTTTTGGTAGCTAGTACTGCTGTAACATATTACGGTCAACTCACAGCAATAACGCACATGACTTGCTGGGTAACAAATGAGTCAATTATTTTTTCTTATATTTAAAGAAAAAATGTGAACTTATCGTTGATTACGTGTTGTTCATTCCACAATCTGCTTTGCATTTCAAGAATCCTTGAGCACCAGAAAAAAAGGTTAATTGTGAAACCCGTTTTCAATAGAATATAATTTGATTTTTATTCTTACTAATTTTCTTTCCTTTATTATTATTTTGTTTTTAAAGTTTTTTAAAATGTTGCAAATGTTATGTAAACTCCTGTCTACTTTTTTTTTAATATATAATAGAATTATTAAGGCCTTATTTAAGCTAGTGAGTTGACATTGTAAGAATTTCTTTACTCCAAATTCAAAAAAAGAAACAAATATAATTTTTATGTTATCAAAGCCCTAAAGTGAGAAAGAAATCTTATTACTTGTCATTTCTGTCAAAAACAGTACTAATGCAATGGCAGCCTAGGCCTCTGACCGAATTTTCCTTTTCTCTATGGTTAGAAGTAATACATTTGAGCCTTAAACAAGCTTAGCTTTGCCTATTCTTTACGGACAGTTAATGAAATTAATTTTCATAATGTCTTTACATTAAAAAATAAGACACATTGTTTTGTTTGTTAGTTACCACAGAAGCTTTTGTATGAGATATATACAAACAGGCAACTTTTTGAGCGTTACAAGTATCTCTCAAATATACTTCAATTAGTGTCAGTAAGTTAAGACAATAACGTTATTTATTTTGCATTTTAAGTATTAAACTATTTGCCAGCAAGGCTTGGTTTTTAAAACCTTAAACAAAACTTTTACTCAAATCATTCTTACCCTTATTCAAAAATTTTATTACCTGGTATATGTTCTGATTTCGAACGGCAGGCAATAAATCTATTTACTTAGTAATAAGTGTACTAGTCCGTACTTCTTAAAAAATGCTATTAATTTTAGGTGCATATTAACCACAGAAACAATATCTAGATTACTGGCTGGCTTAGGCATAAGCCATACAGTCTTTTTCTTTAGTAATTTCAAATTTTTTAATACATGATACCTTAATTTATTGGAACAAAGCTCCTTTTCTCCAGTTATAAGTTTTGAGCAAATGGGGGCTACACCGAAAAAAGTGTAACAAGACACTTTTTAAGCCCCACTATAGTAATAGAGCCATGTATGAAGCTGTATATACTGCCACGTACAGCTCTCTCTCTATGTGAGCGCACTAAAGGACCTAACGGCCACTAGCTCCTCCTCCCTACGTTGCGTACCATCAGTACTACCTACACATTCACAGTAGCTGCTGTATGAACATACGTATAGCTCAATTCGATATATAACGTATAAGTCGTTTCCCGCTTTCCTTGAACCAGGCAGTTGTACAAATTGCAGTGACTGTAAATAGTCCAGAGCCAACCAGACATTTAATGAAAAAGATTTTTTGAACAATAATTTCTGATGCCATATCATTTGGAATGTGCCACTGTATCTAAAAGGGCATTTTTCCAAATGAGAATGTAATCACAATTTGTTTAAAAAAAACCTTTCTCTAGAATCTTCAAAAAACAAAATTTTGATGAATTCAGAGTCAACATTGGACTTTGCAATTAACGTTCAGGATGATTTATCGTGCACTTCGGTATTAGTATATACCTACGTATGCTTACCACACGCTGAGCCACCAATTACAAGCATGTATATGTAGTTATACACTCTTGAGCACGCAGAGGCTTGGTCAGCTGGCTTGTGACTTGAAACACAGAAGACCACTGTTCGATTTCCACAGAGTGTGACTCTCCCGAGCAAATACCTTTGTTAATTTTAACATGTGCTTTTTTACCACAAAGTCCTCCTTGTGGAGAAATGGGCAACATTCTTCCAACCAAATGGCCTATCACTTAGATCTTCCTCTCTTGAGGGGTTCTACGGGACACCATCACCGTACCAACGAACTACGAAAGGTATTTAATAATGTGTTGTAACGACGTGTTACCATCACTTAAAATATGTACCAAATATAATGTAAAATGTGTCTTACTAGAACAAGATTTTACGTCCTTGCTTACAACTAAGTCAAAAAGTTAGTACACTACAATGGTACGTATTATTAAATAAAAAAGAAAAAAGTATATACTCGCACAGGATTGCGTGATAAAACAGCCTAAGCGTTGACTGCATATTGCTATGTTGCCTATATTTTATCTAACTATAAATAAAGAAAAATTTCGTAAATATGATTTAATGAAAAAAAAAAAATTTGTATCAGCGTATTTTACATTATTATATCAGCTTAATAATTTGTTTTATACCTGTTCTTAAAAATATACTGTAACAAATTTGATTATTTTCTTTCATCATATGTTACGCTTAATCAAACGCGTCGTGACTACTCAAACAAAGGTATTGCTTTTGACGTCTTAGGCGTTCGTTTACCGCGTAATATCAACCGCTGCCTTGCTTTGATGACTTGAATGATGTTCCCTTAATAAACCATTGATCTTATAAGTGCGCTGCATATAAGATTTAATAGACTTTCTTTATTGAAAAAATAACACAAACAATAGTTTATACACATATTATATTTTGAGATTCGTACATAAAAGCATTACTTTTGAAACACAAAATCTCTTAAGGAGTGTAAAAAAAAAATATTTTATTTATTTTAACCTACAACAGCATTTAATACCTATGTCAAGTTTTGGAGTACAAGATATGTATAATGGATTTTAGTCTTGCACTGGTGTAGCTGTTATGATTTATTTCACATTTAATAAACATAATCATTTTTAAAAGTGCTATAACATAAAAACATGATATCGTAATAATTATGAAGTATTACGTTCTCAACCAAAATTAATAATTTTCTACGACATTTTTTTGTATAGATAACAAGTTTTTGTCCGTCATTTTTGACGCTAAAAAGTTTAATGATTTTTTTAACAGTTCACTTTGTAAATAATAAAGTTAACCCATGCACAATACAACCTTTTCATTTACTGGCAAATACGGTTAGACGATTGATACGGCAACATCTTTTATCTATACATCTAGCCACTTCTGTGAGTCCTAAAAAAGTGCTCTTGTGCATAACAACTGTTGTACAGAATGTTTTTTTTTGTCACTGGGAGTAATTTTATTAGATATTTCTGAAAGTTTTCATTAAATTTAACAGATTCTGTTGCGTAGTATAAAGAAATGTCTATTTTGTTGTACCCACCTGCAGCTAATCCATTACCTTGACGTTATTGTTCTTAAAATAATTATTTATAGTAACAAAATAACACTTCCATTGATTATATACATGTAAGTTTAAGACCACTTCTTCTTAGATGTGTCTTTTCGGAATCTGTAATAAAGGTTTCAAACATAGGTGGATAGAACTGTAGTGCAGCCCCATTACGATTTTTTTTGTAGTCAACTTGTAAAGTGGAAAGATATAAATTATAAGCTTCATACTCAATAAGATATAAGAAACTTTTTTTTTTATTTGAGTTTTTTAAATTTAACTTTGTTCTATTACATTCTGATATGAAAGAAGAATTTCTTGATTTGTTGCAAGTAAAGCCATTTTTATATAAAATGTTAACTGCATAAGATTCTAGGATTTTATGTGACAGTTAATATTTTTATACATCTGAAATAATAAGTATAAGATAATACCATTATTAACAATCAACAACATTAAGGCAAGTGATTGATTTGTAAATTACCCATCCTTTTTTTTCTTTTTTCAATATAGTGGTTTACATCCGGCTCTTTTGTAGAGGCAGAACTAAGGGCACTAAGAATTAGGAAGAAGTTGGGATTGGAAGAGGGAAAGGGCCCTAACAACTGCTCCACATTTGTTAATGACAGTTGTCATTTGTATCAGAAAATTATGGAAAATCTCACGTAGGAAAAGCCTGATCCAGAACAGCCCGGTGTATCGGCCTCTTTTTTGACCTGGTGTCCAAGCTGCAGACTTAGACAACGGGGAGAAAATTTGGCACATCTCCCGCTCACCATGTCAAAGGGACAGAAAAACAGTCAATTCTTACCTATCCAAGTACTAACCGTGATTCGCCCATACTTTACATAGAACACATGATTCCAATTAAGCTCTTCCGCAATAGACAGCTAAATTATAAAGGTTTTTCCATTATGTCCCAAAAAAAAATAAAACTTATTTTTCAACTTTTGCCCCCCCCCCTTTTCCATTGCATGACATATGAACCAACAGCTGTGCTTTAGGTTTTAATCTCATGAGTATGTACACGACCTTGGAGACAAATGGATTAATTTAATTCTCATCAACAGAAAAAAATCACTGAATATAGTTGATACTTCGTATTAATTTGAACAAATAAGAAAACTAAGAGGGTTTAACATTTATTACTACTTGTGTTCAACATAAAGTTCATAATAATTACGTGCAGTCTTAGAAAATGATATAACCATCTATGTTTGTCAGGTATAAAAAAGATAAAAAGACAAAATAAGAATCTCATGCCAAATATATTAGTAGTTATCACAGTAGCTCGTCAGAACAAACCTCACCACCTGGTGATAGTATCTGAACATAGCCACTGTGCTGCTGTTTATTTACTATAAAGGAAGATATTCTCTTTTCCTACACCTGAACTGAAGAGACTTTCCAGCCAGGCCACCGTACACTCCCTCTCTTTACAATTTTTTACTAATTCGCTGCTATGGTTGCCTAAACCCTCTTTGTGTATATATGTAATTGTAATTATAAAAAATAAGTGAGTATATCAGAAGAATATTCGGCCCTTTTTACTTTTATTTTATACGTTAATTTGCATTGCTATAAGGAAAAACAGTAAGTTTACATATAATTAACAAGATAAATCCAATTAACAAGTTTATTGTTTTTGTTCACAGCATTAGCAATTTCATCCTTAAAACGTTAGTATAACCGTCGTAGTTGGGTAAAGGACCCACGGTATCAATGTGTACACAAGAGAAACGTGTGTTGAGGGCGACGATTTTCCGTGGCATGGTTTTTGTATTACGCGAAATCTTTGAGGCCTAGCGGTTTACGCAATATCTGCACCAGGATTTGATATTGGTATGCATTGATGGCGACACGCAGTGTTGTCGTATAACTGTATCGGTCACACGAGCAGTCAAATAAGCAGGTTCATGAAATAATTCAAAACCATGTCTTCGTAATAATTTTGGTACAAATGGTGATGTTGACTCTATTCGATGCCTTCAAGATTAAGAGCATGTTTACTCAAATTTTGCCAATAATTTAGCCAATTCGGAATCTGCCCGTTGCAAGTTCGATAGTTCTAACAACTGAAATTCAACGGGCAATCAAACGAGGTTAAATCCATGAAAGCAAATCCACGACCTAAATTTTTAATACCTGATATGCATTTGATTGTAATGGTGAATTAAGGAATAAAAGAGAGTTGCCTGCTCTGCCTGGGTGACACTTTTTCCAATTATTAATTAAATGCATATATCAAAGGTTTCTGATCAGTGTGTATATAAGAATCTCTTCTCTTGAGAATGTGTCTTTAATTCATTTATAAATAGTTGTTAGTTTTTTATCGTAAGTACTATATCACCATTAAGCCAGGAAAAATTTGTGTGAAGAACAACCAAGTGGTATTCCACTCACCTTCAAGGTTTTAATTGACTACTGCACCCATTGCAAAATCTGACGTGTCAGTCACCAGGCGTTTTTCAGTACTGCTAAAGGGATGAGATATCGCTGCCATGTTCGCCAGATCCTTTTTTGCATTTTGGAACGCAAAACTAGCCACTTTACTACACTGTATTACAGGCGTGTCATTCAATTTGTTTCACTGCAAATATATTCGTTTGAAGGTGTGGAGCTCTCCATTACGTGTGAAATGTAACGGTGATGAGCGCTTAATAGACCCATAAATCTTTGCGTTTGAACCACTGTTTTTGGTCTAGGAAAATAAACAATCGTAGTAATGCTCTTCGGAGGAGGCTGGGAACCCTGGCCGTTTATTGTAATATCTAAAATAGTGCCTCTGGGCTGGCAAATTTTCACTTTTTTACGTTCAATTGCAAACTATAAGACTTAAGACGCTCCAGAATACTTTATAAATTACTAATAGGCTCCTTACGATATTTAAAAAAAATGAAAATGTCATATAAATAAACATAAATGAAATTTTTAATCCAAATGGGGTGCGTACGAATTTAAATAACCCAAAAGGCGTAGTTATATTTATTTAAGGCATGTTTTCTGGTGCAACGGGTATTTTATGATAAGTGCGGCACAAGTCAAGCATGGTAAAAATAGTGTATCCGTGTAGTGCAACAGAAAAATCGTGACGGTGAGGTAACAGATATTTGTCAGGCACTGCTGCATTATTCAATTTTCGATAATGACCGTACAACTACCAAGTTCTACTGTTCTTTTTCCCAAGTAAAAATGGGCTACCTCAAGGACTATTCGAATGATGAGAAAACCCATCATTGACTTATTTTTCAACTTCTATTTTCGTGACGTTGTATTTTCCACTATCAGGGCAACGTATACATTTGGAAACAAGCAGTCTGTTTGTTATGATGTGATAAAAAACCTCGGGCTCTGTTATTGGTTTCAGGAGAAACTGCTTGAATAAATTTGAAACGTCTATAAAAGTCAATGACTTAATACTCGAGCGATTTATCTCCTTTATAAAACCGTAAGCATACTTGTTCGGCCGAGCAGACCACTTGACTGTTCTTAATATCCACCAGCAACCCAAAATGGTCTAAAAAATCTGCACCCCAAATAGGATAAGGGATGTCGGCACTGCAAGACTTCCATCTAAGTGGTCTACCCAAACTAAAATCAATTACTAACTTGGCTTTACCATGAGCCTCGGTCCGTGTGTTATTTGCCGTGACCAAATCAATCTCCAAAGGTACAAACACTTTAGTCGTATCATTCTGAGGCAAGAGAGAAATTTCCGCACCCATGTCAGTTTAAAATATTGATTTGGGAGAGCGATCCTTAACGTGGAGCCCCCTTAAATTGCGGACTTCACCTACTGCTCCATTACAGGCGAAGCTCATGAGTTTCTCAAATTATAACTCCAAGAACATGGCTGAACACAACGAAAAGCACGAGATTTGTATTTACGATGGTAGAAGCAGAGTCCAGGAGATATGTCACGCTCACGCAACGAGCTACTGGTAGTTGACGGACTTCTGTGTTTACCTCTAAATTTTTCTGTACCTCTGCGTGAATCATGGCTCAAGTTGTTTATGCGTTTACTTGAAAAAAATTATTAAAGTTATACTACTATTGGTGCATTATGCGTGAAAGTAAACCAACGATTTCAGATTTTGACCTTGAGAAAAAGTGAGATGGAACTGGACTGTGTTTGATTTTTCCCCATCGCCCCACCCCCCATGACGTACTTCTGGTTTCCTCTACAACACATGACGCCACATAACATCACCGTGCTATACATTTTTAATTTTATAAATTTTATTTGCTTCTCTTTTAACCAATTTAAAAAAAAAAAAATTCCCAAAGAGATTTGAACCCTTGACCTTCTGCATAATGGTCGATGGCCCTTCTTCACACTGCTATGAGCGTGCCCAATGTAAGATTCTCGGTTACTTTATTTTGTTATACAGTTCGTAGCTTATTATTAATGTAAACTTTTATTTACTGTGTATTAATTCATTCAGTTTGATTATACATTAAATTAATAGATGATTTATTTAACGAAATATTTCCGTTAGGTACATGTTTCGAAAATTTTAAAATGAGTATATATAAGCAAAGCAGCTTCATGTTATTATAAACATTTATTTACTTATCATAAATGTTTTACTTTAAAAATAAATAAATATTTGTTTACACAATTTTTCATATTTTTCAAAATTTTCAAACTTTAAAAAAAAATTTATTTGTACCATACAAACACGATAATTGATTTTGAGTGTGTTTTATTCTTATACAATTTTTTCATTTGTAATTAAAGTGATTTTTTGTTTTGAACATAGTTACCAGGGAAACAACCAGAGAAGTGAGAGGAACGCTAATGTATGCAGTAGACCTAGAAACTGTTGTTCTCATGTGGATGTACTCACATTCATGCTTTTGCGCACACTTTATCCCCTCTTTCTAAATTAATTGAAATACCGACGTGTGGGTGTATCTGAAGATTCAAAAGGTTTATCCAAAAGTAATCTCTTGTACCCAAGACTACAAATGATACAAATGCCATTTGCCGTTTTTTTTATATAGGGTTACATATTAAATATCGATTTTTTTAAATGTAATATGTATAAGGTAATGTTATAGCTATTGTTGTGTATAAGGTAATGTAATGGCACAGTAAAGCCATCCGCAGTTTTTGTGGGTATTTCTCATGCTATTTTAGTATATGTTTGCCGTTTGAATAATCTCTGTCAAAACACTTATGCGTAATAAACATCCTAAAGGGACATTCTCTGGCATGTAATACTACCCTATTAAAGAAAGCTATACTTTAGGATAGTTTTTTCTAATTTTCTGTAAACAATTGTATTTTGGGGTTTTCAATATGGATAAGGAGTAAGTGTGGGGTTGTATGTGATAGATGCGAGCGTGACGTTACAGATGTAGTCAGTGTAGGCAGTAGAAAGTTGTTCTGAAATCACCGAAAAATTGGATGAGACGGCAGTCTTGTTACATTATAACACAGTCCTACATATTATTTTTATTGTATTGGGCCGTAATATTTTACTTACAATCGTTACCTCATTAAATATTAAAATATTTTTTAAAACAAGACCCAAAAAACGTAAGTTTACTGCTTCCAACGATAATTGCACCGTTTTCGTAAACAATATCGTCTTATAGAAGAAAAATTTTGTTACATAGTAGCTAAAACTATCACATTACTTTATACGTATATTTTTGTGCAAGTCATCGGTGGCTACCAAGTCCTACAATAATGTATATATTTGCTATACATGTATATTTTTGACATATTATTTAATGAGTTTTTTTAGTGCCGTGGACTACGATCCAAAAGGAGAGATAAGGACCGAAGGCAATGAGAGAGGTTTAATGTGTATAAAGTAAGGGTTGAGTTAGCGTATGTGTGTAAGAGAGAAAGAAGGTGGATAAACTGACGACACGTTGAGAGCAACAAGGGGCCAGTTTTTCACGTCGAGGAATTAGTTTTGGAAACCTCCAATGATTTACTGGATTTTAGGTATGTTGAAGGATGTGAGATGCAAAGGATATGCACATACAGCATTACATATAGTGTCACAAATCCAAAACCCCTTTTGTCAAACCATATTTAAAACCACAATGAAATGCCATTTGGCTCTCCCGAAATGATTACACACGAAATTCTATCATTTATTTTTTAGATGGCTAGCCTAGTGAAAATTTCTGATCAGGAATACGTTAGGAAATGACGTTTCCAAAGAGTCCAAAAATATAAAATTTAAAGAACGTAAGTGCATAAAACAAGACGGCAGGAGTACAATCAATTCGTATAAATACAAAAAAAATCGTTTTTTAAAGCCTTGCTTCTTTCCTGGGTTCTGCGGTTTATGCTTAGATTTAATGGCCATCTTGTTTCGAGAAAACAACTTCTCAAATGTAATCTTGCTATACATGCAGCTTACCGTCAAAAAAGTAACTGTACATTCATCTGGCGATGATTCTCTGGCATGCATATGCGGAAATTCAAATTCAGCACACTTGGAAATGCACTTGACTAGCGTCTTATTGTCTTTGCGCAATCGAGCCCTCTGTTGTTTAGTATTAGGACGATAAAGGGAAGAAAATGGAGATGTGTTTTCGACCAAACGTGGAACGTGACTTTAATGCTGTTACAACGATACCATTGGAACTTGATTGGTTGTGCTGCTGTTTTCATTCAGTTTTTAGTCACTCATACGTACAGATGCTTCTTATTTGTAAAAGTGCTAGTTTAAAATCAACAATTATTCCATGTATTTTGCTAGAGTTTTAAAAAAAAGGTAACCTTATGGTCAGGAAATAGGGTCACTATATGCTTTTTGCATGAACCAAGGATTTTTCAGACACACGTAAATTAGTCAACGATACCACAACTACTGATGATTCAAGCATTAAATCGTTATCAATTACTAGTTTTGGTCTGTGGTCACCTATTCAATCGCTTTTTTGTGGTAACTTTTCGTGGAACTTAATATAGCTTTCGAGAATGCAGTAACAAGACTGCAATTTACCGTAACAAAAAATGATCTGCTCTAAACGAGTATAAGTCATGCAGTCAATGTGCTGCAAAAGTTGTCTGACAAACACGGTGTTTCTGCAACCTGTAAGTTCCTGGTTGTGGTCATTAAAGATCGATACAGTCAAACTTAACTCTGTCAAAAAGCTGGGGGCCTTTGTGGGCTGCTCACAAGACTGCAAGAGTTTTTGAAAGGCTAGCGTAAAGGTTATTCATACGATCAATCAGCTCGTTTTGTCAGGTTAGAACGTCAATTGGGCTCTTCTTACCTCTATCGCTCTCACTACCGCCCCAATCGCCACAACTACCATCGCTTATGTACGGCTCGCACGACCAATTGGCTTGTAAAGTCGCATCGGTTAAAGCACGTGTTGTGCGTGATCAGAATTTTCTTGTTAAAAAGCTTTCTCCTAATCTATAGTAGTTTTAAGGTAAAAGTTGTACGAGTAACTGACATTAAGATGATTTTACTTCATGGTTTATAGACCATGGTAAAAAATGTGCCAATGTCATCTTTCTTGGAAAATGTATTGTATTCTATTCAACATCTGTAGCAACACCGACACGAATTGAAAGTAATAAATTACATTTTTAACTAATATGAATAATAAATGTGGTGGTCCTAAAAAGAACCGATTTTTTGATTTGATGAACTATCTTGTTAGCTGTCGAATATCTTGAACTGTCGGTTAGTGACAGCACATTTCTCCTCCCTCTACTCCATCACCATACCAATAATTGATGAAGTCATCACATTGCACAAAGCATCCATAGACTTACTGTTTAGTCATGTGTTTGTTACAGTATGGGTCACTTGCATCTGTAGTTAGAAATCTCCTTTTCCCATCAACTGATTTGCAAAGTTTTGTTGTAGGTTGCGTTATTACGTTATAAAAAGCTGTTTGTCTCATAACATTATTTGACAAGGTGACTTTTAATACATGAATGACCATACACCATAAAATGTATTTAATTTGTGGTTTATGTCTAAATATATCTTTTGACTGATGATATAATTGAATCTAGTATCCTTTACCTTGCAAACGTACTCTTTTAGAGTACTCTTTATTGCCATTAGGGTTTTTCTATTTGTATGCGTAAGACTTTGGTCTACCAGATATAAATGGTTTTATGCATGTATCGATGTCTTTATCAGACTGTTCTTGCATACGATAACCAAGTGTTGTACCAAGAGATAAATGAGGCTTTTTTTCTCGACTCTCGTAAAAACAGAATCCACGTTATATGATATTGTACGTTGTCTCAATACGTGTAAGTAGCTAAACAGCTTTAACCAAGCTTGAGCTGTGGAAAAAGCAGCTATAACTACATTAGTTAACGCAATTACTGTTAAAGTGGTGTGGTAAAGCCTTCATTGTATGGCTCCAGTTTACATACAACGTATCATCTTTTACAGCCAAAATACTGTCAACATTTATTTTTGTACTAGTAAGTCATTTCGTTAATTTACTTCACAAAGAATTTAGACAAAATGAAGCAAAAAATCCTAACTCAACATTGAAACTTATTTAATTTTCATTAAGGTTTAATCCTTCAGCCTTTCATACTATATGAATATACGTATCCTTGCCTTTAATTGTTAGACACTTGGGGGAAAACTAGAGGCTGATATTTTTTGCTGAATTAACTTGTTGATGAGTAGGTAAACCATGGCAGTTCTGGTACGCCCTCATCCCCACCCCTCTGAGGTAGTGGTGGAGGGAGAGGTTCTAGCTATATCTGTGGGTGGTGGAGAGGTGGTGGTGGGGGAGAGGATGATCGGGCGGTGGGAGGAGAGGCTGATCTGGTGGTGGACGGAGAAGCATGGGTGGTATAGGAGAGGTAGTAGGAGCGATAGGTGGTGTGGACAGCTTGGGCGCTAAAGTCAGGGGAAGGGGCCTCTTTCGGATGCTGTGACGTCAGATGGTACTGACGGCTCCCTTTCTTTTTGACCGTGAATCAAGCTCCAACGTCATCAGAATGGGTCCGAAACGTGTACGTGACAAGCCCAACGTACAGCGGGAGAGGAAGATGATCAAGCATGAACGTGTATTTCTTATCAGCGGATGTTTTTTTTTATTTTCTTCTTCCACTCATTGTTTTAAAAGTCTCAGCAAAATCGTTGTTTTTTTTGTTCTTCTCAAGAGCGGGCGTATCGAGTTGATGGAAAGAAAATTTCATTGGGAAAGCGGATCGTGTATCCCGTTTAACTGCGACCAACGTTGGCTTACTCGACGCAGTACCTTGCCAAGTAATGGAGCTATTATTTCTTATCCACACGGATATGCTAGCCGTGACCGATGACTTTTCACTTCTCATTTAGGCGTATAATGTACCAGTGTAATATTTTCTTTTTAGCAAGAGCGGGTGTAACAAGTCATGCTAGCATACACGTATGTGTTAGCCATGGCCGATAACTCTTCGCTTCTTATTTAGGCGTATAATGTACCAGTGTCATATTTTTTTTCTCAAGAGCAGGCGTATCGAGTGATGCGAGTTGTCAGAGAGAACATGTATACCATTTCATAAACAAAAGCGTATCTCAACATTGCTTGACTTACTCTTCTTCACCGCAGTACCTCGTCAACGAATAGAGTAAGTTAATACGATAATGTAATTTTGATTGGCGCAGTAATAAGAAGGCGTGAATGAAAAAATCGACAGAGATTTGTGAAGAACTAATTTATTGCATCAGTATTGTGTTCGAGGTGTACATTAAGATAAAAATATCGTTTTTTCGTTGCTGCTCTTTTGAAATCCATTTTTTTGAAGCTGTAGCATTCTTCACAGCACAATGAGCTAAATTAAATTGGTGATTTATGGATTTGATATCATCCATACTAATTTTCTTTAAAGCTGGACATTGCTTAATATCGTAAGTGTAACTATAAAAATAATTATATTATGCAAACATTTAGTAAAGCGTATAATCATACCATGAGTAATGTACCTATTAATTAGCACACAGCGCCACCATTAGATTTTTTCTAGACCTTTTACGTCAATAACATCATCTTCTTTATTAATGGCTTATAAGGTTTTAGCTAGATCCTCGTAAGGAGCTTCTCCCGAGCTCCGACGAAGACCGTGATAATTAAACTCCAGCCATCGATTTTCACATTTGTTCTTAGGTTTGAGCTGTGCCCAAGAATATGGGGGCTTAAAGACAAAAAGTAATGGTGTAGCATTTTCTGGTAGAGGTATAATAGTGATCTTTTTAAAAATAAATTCGTTGTGCATGGTTTGGAAGCCTTGAAAATCAATCACGTACTTCGTCATCTTAATGTTGTGACGATTATTAGTTAACTAACCCCTCTATTAATGTGTCATCTCTTTATATACAACGCTTGTTACCGCTAGTCATCACTCGTATCGCTTTTGCAGAGGCAAATCAATATAAAACAATAGTACAAGCAGCGTGTCATTTATTTAAGTACGTTAATGCAAACTGTAAGTATAATGGAGCAACTTCGCTAGAATCTTGCTAACGCCAACGCCGTGGAGCGTTTTGTGATTTTCTGTGAAATAGCGCGAATAGAATATTAACGCTTGATGCATAGTGATAATGTGACCAAGATAAGAGATTTTATTAATGATTGTGAAATAGTGCTGGAAAGTATTTCTGACTATAAACTGTCTGTAGAATTGTCATCGCCAGTGGAAAATAAGTTGCACAATATTGAGTGTCTTTCATCAACGTTTTTAGCAGCATTTTATAAAATTCTAGAAGTGCAAGGGTCAGGGCTCAATGAAAAATTAGACTATCAAGATGATTATAATTTTGTTACATGAAAAAAGATCTGAATAGTGCTTTCAAAAATCGCATAAGAACGGCTGTTATAACAAATAGTGAGCATTTTGATTAAATAAAATTCCTTAAGTCTGCGGAAAAAACATTCATTTTTAAAGTACGAGGGATTCTCGACGAGCAAAACGCTTTAAAAATTAGTACAGTATTGGCAGCAGAGTTTTTGACAGTTAAAAATGATACAGAAACTGTTAAAGTTGAATATTTTAATACTAAATTTTATTCCATTTTTGATACAACAGACCTACATGGATGGTTTGAAACGAATGTCCAGAAGCCTATTTTACAGATATAGAAGAGTTTCAGGAGCGTGATTCTGGATGGACTTTACGCTCAATTTTAAATTAAGTAGTGAATATAAATAAGAGCAATGCAATGAGTAGTAGTTCTTACATAGCACTCCCTACTACTATCGAGAAAAAAAAGCTAGCGTGAACGTACAGAACGCAGATCAGCAATGCTTTAAATGGGCCATTTTGTCAGCTTTACACTCAGTGAATAAAAATGCACAACGAGTGTCAAATTATACTTAAAACAAACAGTTATAGTTTCGACGGGATTACTTTTCCAGTGCAGCCTAAGCAAGTTACAAAATTAAAAAAACAGAATGAAATGTCTATTAACGTGTATTTTTTAGAGAAAAACATAAATATTTATAAAACTTTTCCCTTTACTTGACAGCAGAAAAAAAGTATGAACATATTAATTTGCTGCCTATACAAAATTATTATATTGATACGTATAGTAAGGGAAAATCAAAAAAACAAAAACATATTGACGAAGAACGGGATGATTTCGTTAATGCTGAGGCAATGGACGAAGATAACGTAGAAGAAGAAAGAGAAGAATATTGAGAAAAAATTCAAGATGGTAATAATAGTGCTTATAATGATATAAAATACCACTACGTATATATTAAAGACTTATCTAGGTTGGTTAGAAGTTCTTTAACAAAACATCAACACAAAATATATAGTTGCGACCGCTGTCTTTACCACTTTACAACTGATGAAATGTTAAAAACACATACGGTGGTGTGCGTTAAAGTGAATAATGGCTTAAGTTTTTTGTTCTTCTCTAATTCCATCATATGGTTCAGTTGCTTCGCTATTTTGGTTCTTGTTTCATGGTTACTTGGGGTTCCGCATTCAGTGGATTAATGGTGCGTTCTATACATTTTTTAGAGACACTACGTTTTTTATAGTCTTCTTAAAATAGCTGTTTGCTATGCTGATGAGTGTTTCTTTCATAATTATAATAGTAATAACTTTAATAACATAACGTATTAAAATAAAAAGAGGAGTTTGTTTTTCTCTCACTTTTGAGTTCATATTTTCGACATTTGATTTATTTTACTTTGTACATTTTATTCTGTATCAGTTCCCGCTTGTTCACTAAAGTTAAATTCTCGAATCGATTTTATAGCGTCATGGAAGCCATTAGTTTTTCTTAAGGTTTCATGTAGTACAGTTAAGTGTAAGCTCACTTTTACTTGATAGGTATATTGTATCTAAGTGATAATCTTATGTTCACTGGTTAAGGTTAGTTTGTGAGTTTTTCTTGTACATCCATCATTCATTCGTAAAAGACCTATGCCATTTTCTCTTTCTTGTCAATTCATTTTTTTGGAACATATTAGGCGTTAAATAATTTCTTCTTTAGGTGTTAAGAATAACCATAAACTATTAGCTGGTAAGTAAATTCATTGACTGTCAGTTTTTAGTGAAAACACAATTTCACAGTATTTATATACTTCTGTTCCAGATCGTAGTAACATAAGAGTCTTACATTCGTTCATAGAATAGGATACTTTTAACGGTCTCATAGCCAAGTATATATATAACCATATACCGCTTTATTACATTGGTTAAACGTAACTTTGTATAATCGTAAAGACGAATTATGGTCTGCTGCTACTGCTAAGAAGGTTACGATGGTTTTTTATAAACAGATCTATTTTGTCCAGATTGAGGTATTATGACTGGATGGAGTCTGTAAAGATTAAAAGGTGCTTGATCTACGAGTGGCAAATGTAAGACTACCATGGTTCTATTTTCTTGATGCACAACATCTAATTTGCTTTAAGTGTTTTTTTCACTAGCATAAAGTTTCTCTATGGATGCTACGAACTCCAGCTTTATGCCAGGTTCCTTACATTCTGGGCAACGGTTCTAAATATATTTAGAGAAAATAGCTTTGGGTATGCTTGAAGTTGATGTAAGCTATGCAAGATGTCAATTAGATCTTTATGAGAACAAATAATGTGATCTGAGCTAGTCTTAGTGCTTCTAAGGTAAGCTAATAAATAAATCAGATATCTATCGAGATTAAAATTTTGTCCTGAAGTCAATATATCAGCAACTTGATTTAGAATATACTTATGGTGTTTTATTGTGTTATATAGTTCTTTTAATGCAGCTGCAAAAATATGGCTATTCTGTTCAAACAATTTATTACATTTTTTTTTATCAGTATGCAAATCATTAGTGTTAGTGTTTATAACGTTGATACCGTTTCATGTAACTGAGCTGAATAGTTCTGTAGCAATGCTTTAAATAATTTGAAAAGGTGTTAGTCTTTTCGTTTATATACTGGGTTGTAAAATATTGTATCTCCCACATGGGTTCCCACAGTATTTATTATGTTTAGTAGAGGTTACTTTTAGGTGTGTCAATAACTTTATCTTTAAATTCACGAGGATCATTTCCACATAATGAGTGTAATTAGGAGAATCAAATTGTATGATACAATATCAAAAAATTTCATTTAATCCTTGAGTAGGTATTTGTTCCAATATCATTTTATTAACATCCAGTGATATAACAATATTTAAATTAGCTCTCTTAATTTTTACGATATAGATTTATTCGTAGTATATTTCAGGGTTTTTTTTTACGTAGTTCTATGCTATAGTTGCCATGATTAGCATAGTTCAAATCTGCGCAACCCCTTAAGCACTAGTGTCGTTAGGATGGCCAATACAATCGACATCGTTGAATTTTTTTCTCTTTCTGAAAGACATGTAGAATATATTTCTTAAAAGGATATTATTATTGTGGAACTAGTTTTAATTTATTCATGTGATTCTGCATGATTTCCCCATTGGTTTTTTCAAATAAACCATTATTTCGCTCTAAAGCTGTTTAAGTTTAGAGGTTAGTTATAAAAGTGATTTTATTTATGGGAATGCATTTCTTTTTTGACCGAAACGACATCTTCTCGTTTAAAATTAAGAGGCTTTAATTCCCGTCATATATTGTTTTTGTTGTACTTTTTGCAGATATTGTAAATGTATTGGATAAGTACGTAACCTTTTACCCTTAGGTATCTTTTAGGGCAACCTTGCTACCCTTTGGAATACTAGTTCGTAGAGCGTAAAATTTGTTGCTGCTCGTACAATCATGTTATACGTAAAAGCTGCAAATTTTTCTAAGTTGTCTCAGTCACCATAAGTTTCAGAGTATGTTTTTATGAAATTAGCTAGAGCAGCATGATTTTGCTCTAGTAACCCGATTATTGGAGGATGATATGATGATGTATATAGATGATTGGTTTTAGAGTTCTGAAGAGTTGTTTCAATAAATTAGACATAAATGTAGCATTTCTGTGTAATATAATTGCTCTCATCACACCGTATACTAATATTAAATCTTGTAAAAGTGCATCGGCAAGCAAGTTTGATATTAGGTCAGGTACAGGGACTAATATGATGCACTTAGTTAAATTACACTGTATGGTTTATCAAATAATAATTATCATTTGATGTTATTCTTAATTTATCGACGGTGATAATGGAAACTTTATTAAAATATTTAATAGGTATATCTCTAAACTCTTACCATTCTCTTGTTTTTGTTCGTTTAATTTTTTTCTCTAGTCATTTGCTGCATTTACTAACATAATTAAAAATATCATTATTTATACCTGGCCAATAAAACTGTTCTCTTATTTACCAATAAGCTTGTTTTTTCCCTTATGTCCTCCAACAAAGCTATTATGTAGTGTTTGTACTATTTCATTACGTTCTTGAATTATTGGAAAAAAGATCTTACCATAACACAAAGAAATTTGTAGAAGGGTTTCTTCAAAAGTTGTGAACAACATTCTTGTTGTAAATCTAGTTTTGTTGCAATTTTTTTATCTAATACTAAATCATCAGAATTATCGGAATCATAGGTATCCATTTCAAATTATATGTCCTGAATCTTAGGATACGGCTTATCTCCATCAGAACATCTGGTCACTGATAAAAAATCTGTATCAGCTTGCTCGATTTCGTTATTGTTGTTAGACTTATTAAAGAAACTTTGAAGAATTGGATTAACTTTTTTTTCAACTTGTATTTTTTGATAGGTAACATTATCAATAGTAATTGTACTAGTTTTAGGCTTGTCTTTAAAAATGTCGTCTCTTGAACTTCTACTAAGTAAAATGGTTATTACAGAGATTTCAGTATTTGTTGCGTCTGAGTCTGAGTCAGTATCTGTATTTGAGTAAGCTTCCATTTCAGTTAATTCTTACTGTTATTCACTTTGTCTAGGATCATACACTAGTGGTTGTGTATCTTCTCCTGACGGTCTTGCAGGATCACTTGAGTCATTTTCGGAATACATTCTTGTCCTTGACGATGCACCAAGGTTAATTGTCACTCTGACTGGTAATTGTGGAATTCTCTCAATTTTGCAATTATCAAGTTTTATTCTGTTCGCTTCTATATTCGAAACACTAGCGTATGATGTTAAGGCTATTAATTTAAAAAAATTTACTTTAAATGAGCTAGAATCTTTTGATTTATTTTTAGTGAAATTACTTAATATACTCAGTCGAGATGTAGATGATGTCTGTGGTTGTGGAAATCTTTTTGTTCGAGTCCTTTAAGCAATTACACTGTGACCTTACTTTGGCCGTTCCTTGGTTGTTTTTAAACCAAGGGGTGATTAACGTCCCTGGCTAATTAAGGTGCATTTGTTTCTGATTTGGTCATGTTTCTAGGTTTTGTTACGGCTACTGTTTCCTTAAAAATTATTGGCAGTGCTTTAGGCTTGATCATCGTTAAATTAAATGTGCTAACTATTCCCTCTTTCTGGCTTTAAAGTTCTGTTTCCTTCTTTTTCTCTACTTTTTTTTGACCCATTATCATAACTTTTAGTAATGGTAATCCCTTGGTTGTATCGTTTTCCGCATTAGGAAATGGTCCTACTGTGTTTCTAAATAATGCTTTAGCATTGGTATTGAGTTTTTCTGGCTTGTGTTTGGAAGTTTATTTAAATCGATAAATTTAAACATCCAGCGCATTAAACGCTGACCTATATCTTTTTTTGTATGCATTTAATTCAATGGCTCATAATCAGCTGTAAAAACAAGTTTATTCTTTAGTAAATATGAACGAAAATAATACATTGCGTATAGTACAGCTACGCTTCTTTTTAGTCATAGAATAATTTAGTGCGGCTTTATTCAGAGTTCTTGAAAGATGGGTGACAAGATGGTTGAACTCATCTTTTTCATAACTCAATACTGCTTCAATAGCGTAGTAAGATGCATTTGTTGTCAGTTTTAGTGACTTACTAATGTCAGGAAATTGTTAAGTGGGCTCTTAACATAGATGGTCTTTTAGTATTTAAAAACTCTTTTCTTTAACTTCAGTCCATTTAAATTTCCTTTTTTTTTTTAATAAATCTGATAATGGCTTAGCTATTTTGTAAAAATCCTTAATGAAGCATCTATAGTACCCTGCAAGTCCTAAAAATTATCTAATGTTTTTTATAGTTTTTGGGTGAAAAAATTCTTTAACAGCCTGTATTTTTTTTAAATTCTGATACAATTTCTTATTAATTTACTATATACCCAAGAAATATTACTTCTTTCAGCAGAAATTACGCTCTATCTGGCCGGAGTAACATATTCACTGATCTAAACCAGTTAAAAAGGAACCTAACTTATCGAGCATCATCTACTAGATTTCTTGCGTAAACAATAATATTATCTAAATACACCATTATTTTAAATTTTAATATACCTCTTACTGTGAGATCTATTAGTCGTCAGAATATGGCAGGTGCATTCTTCAAACCTTTGTTCATCCGTCTGTATTGGTAATATGCATGAGGTGTCGTGAATACTGTCTCATTCCTTTCATGTTCAGCCATAGAAATTTGTTGAACTCAACCAGCTAATTGAAAAACTAAAAAACATTCAGATCCTCTCAACTAGTCCAAACTATCTGCGATATTGGGCCATGGATATGCATCACAAATGGTCTTTTTATTAGGTTCTTGAAAATCAATCACTACCCTGCATTTTGAATATCCATGGCTATCGTGTTCTTAGGAACAATCCAGAGGGGTGAGTTATACGGTGATAATAAGGGCTTAATTATCCCATCGTTAAGTTATTTTGCTACGCGTTTTTCAAAAATTTTGTTATGTACCGGTGGGTAACGATATTGCTTTGTGTTAATAGGGATGTTATTTTCCATCGGGATTCCATGTGCAACAAAATTTTTACAGGTTTAAGGGTCTCCCAGCAACAAAAAAATTTCTAGAAATTCAGAAATCAATCAAGAAATTTGGTCTCGTTCTTCGAGGTTTTAGTAGCCGGTACGCACAAGTCCTTGCAGGTCTATTATTCTATCTTGTGTATTTTTAATAACTAATCTCTCGCATTTGATACTAGTATCAAGGTTAAATTCAGGTGCAATGTAGTCGAAGGGTGAGAATTCTTCCTAGTGGGCATTATAAAATTATCACCCCTTCCTGATAAAAGCAATTCATCAAATTCATCTCAAAGCTAAGAATCAGCTTTCCTGTCTTAGAATTTTTTGTATTTAGTATATTTCATTTCTTTGGCCACCCTACGATGTTTTTATCATAAAATTGTTGTTGGTCAATTTTATCCTCGAGAAAAGTCTTTTTGTTTGTATTATGGGTAGTGGCTTAAATGTTACTTTCCCATACTTGCTTCTTTCGCTTTATTGCTTTTTATTCTTTTTTATGCCTTTGCAATTGCCCTATTTCTCCAAGAGTTTTTAAAAAAGGAATAGGGCTCATTACGTCATTTTCTAATACTATAGCATTATAATAAAATGATAACGTGGCTCGTTATTCCTTACAAAAGTTTCGGCCTAATAAGCCGCTATCTTTGATAGGAAGATCGTTAGTTATTATTTGAAAAATTGTAGGTTTTGCTTGTTGAGTCATATGCGTTGTTCCTTTTATTAAAACTGGGTGGGTTGTAATTCTGGTAAGATTCATATTTTTACTAGTGTCTTTAAATTCATGTAGGTACAACTGATCTAATTTAATCAGGTTTATGGTGGTGGTAATTATCGGGTATTAGTGTGATAAATCGATTTGTCCGTTCTGGGATCACAAACCTTATGCTTGTAGACTCGTTGTCTACACCAAGTCCCTGGCACGTGCCGATGTGGATGGTTTTAATTCTGTTGCTATGTTTATTACTTGCGTTGAAACATTCGGTGTAAGAGTTAAATTTTGTCTTTGGGGGCTTACCTTAGAACGCCAATTGGGGTTCGCCACCTGAGAGCTTAAATGATGCGGCAAACGGTCATCTCCTGGTTTGTACTGATTTTGAAAATTCTGACTCTGATAGTTAGGATTTAAGCTTCGTTTGTTATCATCATTTTAGTTATTATTTTGGGCGTATCTATTATAATTTTGACCTTTGCCTTGGTATTCTTGATTGCTCCTAGAATTAACATAAGCATTTCCTTAAGTGTAAGAATTCTCAGGATTTTCGTTACTATATTATCCAAAATTATTCTGATAATAATAAAAGTTTGTAAACTGATTTTGAAAATTCAGATCTTTCCCCTAATTCTGACAATTTTTACGGTAGTTTTGTCCATTTCTATATTAATGATTAACTTGTCATTAACTTGTGATATTTGATGTGATAGGAATAGCTGATTAGGGTACCAATTATGCTGTTGATATGAGTTATTTTAATTACTTCTATAATTACTATAAGGTTGCTCTTGGTATCGTGTATCCAGGCTTATACCTGCTCTCATTTGGCTTTCCAATCTCAACGCATAATCAAAGGTGTTGTCTGGTGAAGCAGGTATTTTCGCATCTACCTGCTGGCTTATCGTAGGTGCTAGTCTTTTTGTGTACATGTCTAAAGCCATGTCTTTCACAGAGATCATCATGTGGGCGTTGTATGTATTGCTCTTATCCTCCATTCAGGCCTTTTCAGCACTGCTCAGCAATAGGTTTACATAATCATTATATTCACCAACTGACTGACCTTGTCGATGGCACACTTTTTTCATCTAAGTTTTATAATAAGCATTGGTTTTTCCTGTAGCATATCTTTTTTTAAATGGTTTATAAATGCTTCGAGATTTTCGAAACCGTGTCCGCTTACGCTTATCTGTGCATCATCTCATAAATTCTGCAATACTTCTCTTTTATACAAATCTTTTTGATTATCTTTGACTCAGCTTTTTCCGTTTAAAACATCTTGTATATAATCCTTTAGCAGAATGTTCTTCCCATTGAACATAAAAATGAATTTAATCGCATGCTGAAGTGAGAAGTTTGAGTTAAAAGACTCCATCAGCGCTGTGGCTACTGTGGCATCATGGTTTTCATTGACCATTTTCCTAATTGTATATTTTGCTCTATGGGCCCTTTTTTCCTTTTTTTTATTCATTTTTATATTATATTTTATATGTGTGTGTAATAAAAAAAAATCATACTATTATTTAATTTTGTTTATTTGCTTCTGAAAAATTTTTGAATATATATGTATGTCTGTTTTTGTGTGTATATGTCTCCTATTTTAGCGTCTATTTGGCTTATGCATATGCAATAAATAAGTGTACGTCTGCTATAGGTATACGTCTGCTGACAAAACGATAAGTGTACTATGCGTATGCCCAGAAACGAAAGTGAGAGAGTGTAATCAAGCGCACCTGTTCGCTACAATCTGCTTTAAGCAAGGGTGTTTACGGCACAGAGAGTTTTTATATGGCATGGGTAGCTATATAACCTAATTGCTACGCTACCACGATGTAGGGCGTGATTTGAAGCCTTCTCTCTGCAATGAATAAAAGTATTCGCCTATTTGCGTGCTCAAATATGCTATCGCTTTATCTATTCTCTGCTATTGACGATCTGGATCTGTGTTTGTTTTTCTACGCATTTATATTTATGCAAGAATGTGACAATGCAGGTGCTGACGCTGTAATACCAATTGTACTGTAAGTGTTAATAAAGTACTCATATGCTTGCTCATATAAGTTGCTTAGTCCTGTTTGCTTACTCTGCCTGGGTCATATAGAAACTTATTATATAAACATACGATAGGGGCACAGATTTCGTGTATTATGTATGGAAGCACTTATACTTAATAGTCCGTTAAAGCCAAGAGTATGTGCTTAAATATCGGGCAGAACAAAAATGCTGTGTACAACAACTATATTTACTGCAACGTCCAGTCCGTTGCATACAACAACTTTAATCCTACAGCTAAAGTCTCTCTGATTTAATTAAGGAGGAAGAGTTTTCTTTTCACACTGTATACTGATGCACGCCTGTATCACTAGGCATTTGGAAGTAATCCAACAGACTAAACACTGGTTTTCCTGGAGTAAAGTTATCTGTACCTTGGTTTTTTTTTCTATTTACTATGGGTATACATTCCAAAAAATATATGCACTGTGACCTAATACAATGAATAATAATAATACAACTATATGAATATTCTATACATGCCACATGCAGTTTATGTGCCTATAAATCATAAATAAGGCTAGGGAAGACTATAATAAGTTTTAAATTATTAATAAATCACTAGTAAATTTTAAGACTTTTTTTATATTTTATTTCCTTTTAATTTTAAGAGTTCCCATTCAACAAAGATGATAAAATTGTCAAATCGTTTGTCGACTTTTACTTTTAAATTACTGATTTAACTTTCCAATAATTTAGTTTTTTATTCGTGCAGATAAGGGTAATTTTGTATTTAATCACTTATAAATACTAATCTTTTTTCTAGAACATTTTTCTTCCTAATAAGCTCCTGCAAAATCAATTTCTCACTATTTTTCTAACTTTTCTTATTACTAGCAAAATAACGTGTCGGGGGTTTCGTTAAATATCATTTTATAAACAATTGTGTGTATATAAGTGGCAATATAAAATGATATTAAATCCTTACTCCGTTTTTAAAAATTCTTTTTCTACAACGAACAATATTCAGTGCGAATATGTTTGTGCATATGTATTTGTTATTTAAAACGCTTCAAGTAGCAGATCTGGGGTACAAAGTTTCTGCTTTTTTGGCAGAACTAATAGAGATAAGCCGCTCTGGTTAGCAGATTCAGGATAGAAAGAGAAAGATCGTTCTAGTAAATAGATCTTGGGTATAGAATATCCACTACTCAAGCAAGATTAACGGGATGAACTGCTCTGGTTAGCAGGTTCAGGATAGAAATAGTATATACGTTGTGCCTCGTTAGTGTGAAGTGTAGGAGATTTTTTTAAAATTTTTCTACTGTTAGTTAAAACACAATATTGTCTCATTATTGACCCATTTTTTATTTTATAACAGTAAACTTTGCATGTTTATTTCATTATTATTACATAATTTTATTATTATTTATTGTTTCTTTAACTTTTGTTTTTCAAATTACAATGAACTTCTGCATATACCATGCTCTTTGCAAAAGCACAGCATATGCACGTCCACACAGACTGCACTATATAAGGTATTACACAGCATTCATAAACATGTTTTTTTTGAGTAATGTTTACTGTTTCTCAGAAGCCAATAAGACAAGGAAGCCAGTTGCAGATTATTACAATATCAAGCAGACAAATAGCAAGCACTAATCAAAAATATTTTCTGAAGTTGTATTTCTAATAGTATGCAGATCAATTGGCACGTAAGTACACATATTTGTAGATGTAATTTAATCCCCTGCTTCCGAAGAAAAAAAGACGAGACACTTATTAGGAAAAGATAAGAATGTGGTAATTGTTGACGACTGAACCAAGAAAAGTAAAGGCATTTCATAAATTAAAACAAACAAACGAAACAAAGGAGTTAACTAGTATCAAGGAACTTTTTATTCAGGTTAGAATTGTTTAATGTGGCTGGCGCCAACACTACCTGTGCGACGCAAACTTTGTACTCCTCCGCCAACTGACGCTCCAGTACCACATCCACGATCTGCTTTCGACGCGCCCATTTCATGTCTACCCGTCTTATTTTACGTGCCATGACGATTCACCCTTCCCAGCCCTATAAACGCGCTATTGGGGGTGTATACTGTTTTACAGTGGACATGACGCTATTTTGCTCAACTCGTCTCTCTGTGGATTCCGAAATTTGCCTCTCCGCCATGGACAAATTCCTATCTACCAGCCACTCGGCCTCAGGCAACTTTAAGAAATTGGATCCATCAAACCATTTCCGCTCATCATCACAACTCATAGGATTGCCTCTAGTGGCCAAATATGCGGGATTTCGCTTAGACGGAACCCACTTCCAAGTTGCCCCTGCCGTCAGTTCGAATATTTTGCCCAAACGATGTGCAACAAATGCTTGTCGGACATGTGGGTCACGATGGATCCAATGAAGCATGGTACCCGAGTCCAATCACAAATGAGGGCGTGAACATGGAATGTTGATCCTGTTTCAACGGTCCGTAGCAATCGCGAGGCCAACAACGCAGCTTGCAGTTCTAGACGTGGTAGAGAGATTTCTTTATCCAGTGCAACTTGAGATTTAGCAATCAATAATGCTACGTATACCCGACTGTCGACCATTTCGCTCCACAAATACACACAAGCTGCATACGCACAGAGATTAGCGTCACCAAACGCATGAAGTTGCGCTGCCTCAATGTCCATCCCTTTGGATGTAATACACCGTGCGATACGCAACGACCCTAACTCCTTGACGACAAGGGTGTATGGATCCAACAGGCCTAGCGGATCGTATATCAACATCATGAAACGCAGGTACTCACACTTTGTGGGTCACGCCTGTCCAGATAAAAGTTTGGATGGTACATGATCAAGTCCCAAAGCGAATCCTAATGAGTCGGACGCCGGGTCCCATTTCATTCCGAGTACGCGCTCGGTATCTTTGTCGAATAGCGTCGCCGGCTGCTCCTGTGCAAGTGGTGTCGCTTTCTGCGATTTAGTTATATTCATTGCTTTGTTGCATGTCCAGCCATGCATTTTGTAATCTGCGCGTCAGTCAGTTATCATGACATCGTGCACCAGCTCTTGTAATTCATCAAGCAAGGGTTGGCTCATTGAATAGTCATCCACGTAAGAGCTCACCACGATGCTATGCGCCACCTTGGGGTGGCTTTCAGCGAAGAGCTGCGCGTTAGAATTCTTTATAAAGCGTGTGCTACATGGTGAGAACTTTGCGCCAAACACTAACCGCGTCATCTCATATGCTCATAAATGTCGCTTCCTGTCCATGCCCCGCCAAACAAACTGCACGGCGCTGCGATCTTCCGGTCTCAATCGTACCCGCAAAAACATGTCCTTTATATCATACTTGCATGCCACTGCCTACTGGCGGAAACGCAGTAACACTCCAGGTAGTGCTTGCAGAAGATCGGGGCCCGTGTCGAGTTGATCGTTCAGACTTAGTCCCTCGGTTTTTGCCACTGCGTCAAATAAAAATCTAATTTGTCTCGATTCATTCACACTCGTTACACCGAAATGAGGAAGATACCAAACTCTCTTAGGGGCTTCCTCGTCCTTTAACTCTTGGGCAGAGTCTTGTTCTATTAATTGGCTCATATCTGAATAGTACAAACTCGCGTAACTAGGATCGTGGTCTAAGCGACGCTCAATATTGTACAGTCCCTTCAGCGCTGTCGCACGGCTGTCAACGCCTAGTATCGTGTCGCTACGCCATAGAAGCCTAGTTTCCCAGCCTGCCTGTAACTGACAACTTGTTCGTTGTTATATCTCTATCCCGCAAACCTGTACCGGATCGATGTGCTCCGTTTCACGCACTCCGAAACTGTCAACTCGAAAGAATTCATGCACTACTTGATGCAGCTTACCATCTCTCTGCTCACATGTCACACAACGCTTGCATGCCTTTGCTACTAACGTTTGTTCACACGCGCCATCATTGGTATATTTAGTAGTGCATGTTTGCCCATAAACAACCCATCCCAACTGCGTCAGTACCACGGTAATTCTTCATTCTTTTATACAACGCGTTTCTCTGCTTAACAATACGTCCCAATTGTCTTGGCCGATCAAAATTGACGAGGTCACGTTTTTGTATGGTTGAAAAAAGACGCCCAATTCGACACTTATCTATCGGACCGGCTCGCGCAATAATGACTGAGTGGGTAAGGTAATAGCCGGTACTGCAAGTGCCCTAGTTATCGGTATTTTATCTCCGGTCCCTTCGAAGGTACAATAGACGCGTCTACATGCCGTGTGCTCCTCGATACTTGCTTTAATTTCCTGAATAGATATAATCTCCCCTGTTCAGTTTTAACCAAGATGCTGGGCTAAATCCCTTGTTATCAGGGTGAAAGTAGACCCGTCGTCTAGAAACGCATATGTATCAATCACTTGGGTGGGTCCTTTTACGGTTACAGGCAATATTTTTAACAGAGTATGTGGGCGTGCTAGTCACATGGTTGACAGGACATTTTCTTGGCTAACATGCTGAGAATTGCCTGGGCCCGATTGCGTTTTCGACAGTCCAACTGCGCTGCTTCCTTTTGCACGGTGCAACAAGGTGTGATGCGGACCAGAAGAATGTGTGCATTTCCCTGCTTTACAAACCTCTTGCCAGTGTTTCCCCTCCAAGCACTTGTAGCACTGACCAAACCTTTTCGAGAAAAAGCCACGACGTCCAACAGATTCGCACGCTAACTTGAGGCACTCCACCATCTTATGGTTGTCCCGTTGATAAACAGGACACGAGGGAGACCTCTCCGGAATGCTATTGTCAACTTCAGACGTGCGTATGGTAGCTACTATACGCGGTTGTTTCAAGGCTCGGGAAGGTTTCCCATTGTTACTACCGCGTAGCCCGGAATCTGCAACACGCAGACCAAACAATTTCCCAGACACGGCCATCTTCGCCTCATGATACGCAAAGTCTGCGAGTTGTTCAAGTTCCGATTTGTCACTCGGGTTCTCAGTAATGTAGCGATTGTACGTGTATTTTTTTTTCCCACGCTTCTGACGAGGTCAAAGCTATGCAGATAGCCATTCAACTTTAAACTGTTAAATGCCGCGATCGTTTTCCACAAACTGGAAGCAAACTAGGAAAGCGTTACTTTTCCACTACCTTAATGCGGTACGTCGTTTAGGTCCTGCACGATTTTCGCCGCTATTACGTGCGCATTACCATAGTGCAAAGCCAACGTTTCCATAATGGTGCCCACACCACGTCCAGTCTCGAGAAGCGCACTGACTTACTTTCAAGCTTGTCCTTGCACCACATTGAACAATCTAGTGACATTCTCGGTGTCTGAAAATTCCACCGCTGCAGTACTGTCTTCGAACACTTGCTTCAAGTAATGCCATTTTAACGCGTTCCCAGAAAATACATCGTCAACTCAAATGCTCCGATGAGCCGCTTGAGTAACTCCTGGTTACCTGATTTATCAGTGTGCTCAATTTGGGTCGACCCAGCACCTGGACGACCATCCAGCCCATCACTAATTCCGGTTATACGGTTGCCAACGATACCGTCACCCGCAACCTCATCAACGTTGGAGCTACCCTGATTCAGGTGCAAGTCGACTTCGATCAGCGGGTCCTGTGGTCTGAACTGAGACAGCTTCTCAGTCGCCATTTTTTCTTTGTGACTGTCTCTCCACCATTTGACCTGCCCACTATGTTTTCAGCTCCTTCTAGTCTTGTCTTAATCTTGTCCCGGTCATTTCCTCGTTCCTCTTTTTGTCTTTCGTTCTACCCCATGTAGTCCCGGGTTTCGGCACCATTTGTTGACGACAGAACGAAGGGTAGTGAAGGTATTACATAGATTTAAAAAAAACAAACGAAACAAAGGAGTTAACTAGTATCAAGGAACTTTTTATTCAGGTTAGAATTGTATAATGTGGCTGTCGCCGATACCTACCTTTCTACTCCGCGATCAGTGCACAACTGCCGTTTCACTCACACGCTACCTCCCTCCCTACCTACTTCTAACTCTCCCCTCTTCTTTGCTTGTACAAAATTGCCTATCTGCCAACGCTAGTATACTTAACTCGGATACACACAATCTATCTTATATTATCATACGAGCAACGGACTGAACCCGGCGCACCCGTGAATTTTACGTTGCTTACAGCTGAGGTAGAGTACCTGTCGCCTGAATGGCATAGGTAGTCCATGACATCCCCATCCAGGTTTGGTACCTCATCAACTAGCCGCTTAAGGGCTAGCCGCTAGAAGTCATGATTTTATCACTCGTGTACAGCTTAGGTTACGTATCGCTTTTTGCCTGGAAAGAGTTTTCATTCACAACAGTAATTTTTAAAGTATTTAATATATATACGCATATTTAATATTTAATATGCTGCACGTTTTAGTAGTTTTTCTTTGAAAACGAAAAAAAATTACTCATGAGAATAGACTTCAGACACACAGGGTTGGTGAAATTTTTGTTAGAAAAATGATTTACGTGACAAGAGAATTCTAGAACCAGGAGAACACACAAGTAAGACATAACAAGAATTTAATGAGTTGGTCAAAAACTAGAACCAGTAGAGAACTGAGGGGAGAGAACACAGAGTCCTAATAAACAAGATAAGTGTTATAAAATAGAGCAAGTTAAAAAAACAGGTAAACTCTCGATACAGTTGGCTGTCTCTTAGCTGCCATAGTTAGGTAAGAGGGATTAAATACGAGTACGTAAGCATAATATATAACTTAGCAAGTGCTGGTAAGAGGAACCCTAAGCATTATTTTTATTGGTACAGTAAACCCACGTGCTCACATTATACTATTCTACCTCGGGGAGAGTTGAATTTTCCAAATAGGGCCCAAGTGTGTCGTGTGAGTAAAACAGATACACCTGAGAGCTTCAAACTACAGACACAGTAAATATGCCACTCTTCGGTGGTACTTACTCTAACGTGGCAAATAGCGAAAAAAGTAAATAACGACAAAACAGAGATAGGTAATATATAATTAACAGAGAAAAAAAAACTTAAGACAGCAACTGCTGGAATTAAAAATAGAACTGGGAGAGTGTGAAATATCTTATGACCTGGATAACAAAAACTTAAGTGTATGTAATGAGCCTATTTTTAACAATGAAAGCTAAGCTAAGACATGGAAAGAGAGTAGACACGTCCCCTAACGTGGCTACAGTAATTATCTGAGATTCTCTGCCAACAAGCAGAGAGCCACACTGTATTTCTATACAGTGGAGCCAAAACGCATGAGAAAAGGCAAAAGAACCCGAAAAAAGAGTAATCATACAAAGGAACCGGACACAAATGTAGAGAATAGTGAACCTAAGCTTTTAGAGCTGGACAAAAAAATAAAGCAGCTTCCAAAAATATCTATCAAACTTGCAAGAACAGGGCAAAGACCACCACCTGAAGTTTTTTTAACACAGACATACTAATGGAAACTAGGTATCTAGTAGCTACTATTGGCATGACTCACAAAGCACGCAAGACACTGGGCACATTGCAGCTAAACGGATTATAGAGCACGGTCCGTTTCATCCCCAATGACTTTCACATTTATTTGGAAAAAACTAAAGGGTGGAATACCTCTAAGCAATACCAAGGCTATATGAAAGAGAGGCATTATAAGATTAGATAACGTCAAGATACCATTGTTAAAGCCAAAGTATTTTAAAATAACTCTGAAATCAAGACTAATAATTCATGCACTAATAAGAAAAAGCAGAACATAACCAAAAAATGAATAGATACTCCTCCAAGAGATAAAGGAAGAAAAGTTACTTGATAATGTTATAGCCAAAAATATTAACGGCTGAATAGTTGCCAATTGTACTAATATAAAAAAGAAGATAAAATACGTGCCTGTTCAGAAAGTAGAGCTGCTAGAGTACGAAGAAATTTGTCGAAAACACTTAAAATACGTTAAAAAGGACAACGTCGAAAGCTTCAGAGAAGCAGTGATACGGTTATTTAATAAAAAAAATATGTAATATCAACGGAAAAACCAAAAACTTCATAAAAGTCGAAGAGGAACTAGAGAAACTAAAGGTCGTAGACACAGCCTGTTGCAACGATGAAGAGAAAAAATATGTGAGAAGACTAATCGCATTGAACTCTTGCGTGTTTGGCTTTGACGGAAAACCTCTCAAGGCAACATCCTCGTTAAAAGATAAAACTAAAACGATGTTAGATAAACCTATCGTGATGCGTTTGAATGCAGTGACCAAGAGAAGCAGGTGTTGAAAACTCTCGTGGATACACTGTGAAGGGGGTCTGTGCTTATTTGCTCAGGATTTAAAACCCCTTTATCTTGACGACAGATGCATTGGACTATACGCTGTGAGAAATTTTCAGTCAGGGTGAGATAGAAAAAGACGGATTGTGCAAATATGCGTCGCGTTGTTAAGAAGGGGAGAATCTCCGTTCTCCAACGTATAATGAGAGGGTGGTGGCAATTACATTTGTTGAAAAGCAATTCAGACCTCATTTTTATTTCAATCGTAAAATTTATTACTTATATCTAGAAGGTATTGAGGAAAGCGCACACAATACTTCTCTATTACAAGTCACTCAAGCAGTGAGCCCTTATCATGAGCCAGGGAAAGGGCTTGTAAAAAATTATCAAAGCAACTGTAAGAAGAATCATGAAAGTGAAGTAGAATTTAAAAAGTTTGGACCGGAGAAACGAGAAAAAAATACCAAAAACGAAATAGGTAGCGAGTGGGGACCAAATAAGAAATTAACTAGCCCAGACAAGAACGTTAAAAAACCGTATAAAACAGTCTTACACTTACCATTAATAGGGAACTGTAAAGTATGAAGGACGTAGTGAATGACTAATATTCCATTGTCGGCACGAAGGAAAGGAAATGATCCACCCCTACTACAAAAACTGAACAAGATCGTAGGCCACCTATTTCAGTACTTGGACAATCTATTGTTTATGACAATAACAGAAGCAGTACCCCACACAAAGGTCATACATGTGATACATAAAAGAAAATTTATTAACCCAACACGCATAAACAACAAAAAAAGAACCATAGGAGAACCTAGAATAACAAATGCAAGAAGAGTAAAAATTATGCACATGTATGTAAAGGAGCATTCTGAAGAAACGATGCTTAAATCTTGCATTATATAGTATATAATAACCCTTAATGCTGTACTAGTATGCAATAAATTAAGAACGGTTATGGTCATTAGGGACCCAGATATCCTTAATCTTACCCAGTGGAAATATTTGATCTATACCTTTGAGGAAACATTCAAATATTCGAGACTGTAAGCGCAACTAAACACAAACCCCCTAGTAATACCAGCAGACTAAAGACTTAAAATTATCCGTAAATACCACGAGGTAGAAATAAGTGAGCATAGAAATATAATAAGCAAGACATATAACAGGATTTTCAAAGAATACTACTAGAGAAACATGCTTTTAGATGTTTAACAAGTCATTCTAGGATGTGCATCATACCAAACGAAAAAATTTGTCTGAATTAAATTAAAACAAGCCTTGCTCATCACTTACACATCAAGTAGACCGTTTAAAAAAATTTCTATAGACTTACATAAGCACATTAGTAAGCCCTTAGTTAAACAGTACGTACACATACTATCTATGCAAGACTGACTGACAAAGTTTATCATCCTCACACTGGTGAGAAGTGCAACAGCCAAAGAAATAGTAAAAACTGTTACAGATAAGTTTATCACATATTTTGGACTGCTGGAACCTTTATTATTGGACTGAGGTACCTATTATATAAACAAAAGCATGTGCGAATGTTAAAGATTAATCAGAATAGACAAAATGTGCAGCACATTCTACCCATAAAAAAACGGTGCCAACAAATGTACGTATCATGCTCTTACTGAATAAATCAAGGCTTACGTTAAATAAAATGATCACTAGGATAAACAAACCAATGCGCATGCACGTATACAATACCATAGATCGTCAGAATGTAGCATACTCACCAAATAAACTCGTTCTTTGGCAAAGACCAAGAACACCATCTAGTATGAAACTGCCACCTAAAGGACAAACTTCAAACGTATACTTCAGACTTGCTTGAGACCCTGACAGAAATGGTAACTATCGCAGTAAATGAACCAGGTTGAGGTGAAGTACTAATTGAAGTATTATTATGACCGCAAACTGAATACAAAATATTTTTTGGAACAACATTACCACGTATGGTAATGCCAAAAATGAAAAAAGGATGAGGAACATGTAGACACATAATTAAGAATGTGACTGGGCTTAAAACTCCACAATTCCCAGATACAACACGAAAATATAACAGAAAAAAGAGATCAGCTAGATGTACGATAAGATTTTCCACGGCTCTTGGACACGTTGTGAACCAGATATATACATATCTTAGATTCACATACGTAACCTCACAGAAGAAAAGAGCGACAATAATGGCAAGGTATACATAAACATGTATTAATAGCATCAATTAATTGTAGAACTCGCGTAATAAGAATAAAAAAGAAAACAAAGTGAGTGAGGGGCGTGTATGCTACTTTCTAGTGAGAAGACATACTTTATTACGCGTAAACTTAACTCACAGACCAAATTAACGTATGATAAATGGTGCAGGACACGAATAAAAAGATAAAATTATATACGTGCAGGCTAAAACATACATGGTAATGTACATAAGTTCATTCAAGGGGTACACAAGAAAAAGATAATGTAAAGTTAGCAAATTAAAAAAGTACTAAAAAGTAACAATTTTTCTTTTGTATTCCATTGCCATTATTATTGTTTAGGAAAAAATCATAATAAAAATTATTGTTTGATCCAGAGGAACATAGAGAAATAAATGTAAAACAAATAAAGCAACCTAAAAATAACAATTTGTTGCTAAAGTGATCTTGAACCCACGTTCAGTACAAAAAGTTGAACCTCCTTTTCTTCCCCCCTTCCATCATCCTCTATCATGAACAACCCTCGTTCTACCTTCATACTTCACTGACAACCACAACGCCTGAGATGACTCACACAGTCTTCACGAGATATCAAACCGACTTCCACGCTTAGGGCAACAAACAGACCGTTCGTTGGACCATGCACGTTAAAGAAAGCATTATCTTGCAAAAAAAACATGGACTAGTACTGAATTTTTTGTAGAAAAAAAACTAATAATAATGCACCTGGATCACTGGCTGACTACTAAAAATAATAATCGACCCCACCCAGTGTGTGGCAGTGTTTCCTCAAGACTTCGCCATCAAAGAACATCCATATATCCTTATTGTAATCCTAGAACACTTCCAGAGTAACAATACCACGTTACCAGGCGTTCAGACAAGAGTGTCGGTACTAAAAATAAGGTATACAGATCTCCAAGAAACTGCATGCTTAACTGAAAATAAATAAAGGGACTTGTAATTACTTAATCTGTTACTTGCATGTTGACGTAATGCAACCGTAAACAAGAACTGCACTTACAAAATAGCTGTAACGAAGACTCTTACGAGATCCTTCTAACACAAGGAATTGCATTGTCAACAGAGCTATGTCAAAGCACAAAAGTTTATCCGTGAGCCTTAAAAAGCCTGAGATCTTCAGACATTATCAAGACAAAATAGAAGCTGTTTTGTTTTAGGGGAACACAGTGAAACAGCAGCAAACAAAATTAGCAAATGCGTCTATTGTGTTACGCGTGAAAGTAAACAAAATTATACCTACATGTTATATATCCTACACATTACCACATAAGAAACAAAAGAAACAAAAAAAAGAGAAAAACATGATATAAGAAATTGCTAGTATGAAAAGTACCAGCTAAATAGAACAATACAGATCAAAACAAAAATGAGGAATACACCGCTGTAAAATAGTCTTTTCATTCACACCTTCAAGCTCGTCTGGACCAAAACACAAGTAAAATATAAGATAACCAATCGTCAAACTATCTGACTCTACAGTGTTCTTGAATATGTTTTATGACCCTGCAGGCAAGGGAGGGCGCACAGTATTACAACCTATTGTTTACTTAATTTATAACTGACTCATATGAGCACTTACAGCTGATGCAAAATAACGGATAACCTCATGAAACATGTTTATCATAGAGAACTTTTGAATAAGAAAAAAAAACTAAATTTAACTATAACGATGATGCAAAAATGGAAAACAAGAAAGTAAGAGAAACATTTATTAATAAATATTTTATATGTGAGCACAGAGTACCCTCGCAGCTGAACGCTTAAATAAAAAAAATTTGAGTTATTAAGAAAAGAATAACTAACAGTTTTATAAATTGCAGGGTACAATAAGAGGTACCAAAGCAGCTACAATGGTCGAAATTACAGCAACAAAATAATTTAGGATTTATAGCAAAAAAATTTTTCCTGATGGCTTTAACCAACGTCAATTGAAGAAATAATAGAAACAATAGACTTATTTTTCACTTCATCGTTAGGACAAGAAATTAAAATCCATACGTAGAAAATTAAGTAGAAAAATTTAACCTTTTTTGCTCACAATATGAATGTTTGCATACTCGCTCCCTTAAGTATAAAAAAGAGGCTTAACACAACTTATTTCAGAATGGCAAATATAGACATCAACGGATATTGAAAAAATTAGACTAAATATGAGAAGATAAGGGGGCCTTTAAACATGTTAAAAAACTATTAGCACACGAGAAGCTTGGGTTAATTTATATTTAGAAGTATTTCAGGACTAAGCTACTAGTGGACGGGATATCCTAAAGCGAGATAAAAGGCGTGTGAGTCCACTCAAATTTAGCAGCACAGCATATACACGGACACACACATAAAATTGCAAGCAAGTAAACAGACTTAATACTATGTGAATTAAAACGTCAGCGTCGTCAAAGGCAACGACGTCGTGGCCTTGAATGTGTAACGAAAGTAAGTATAGGTGAAACTATACGCTCTGTCTTCTTAAATCTCATAACAAGGGGCCCTAGGACCTAGAAAAGACAAGAGCTAGTCAGAAGAGAGTTTTTTTTATTGGAGAACATGACAAGTCTCGAAAGGAAGCACACGTGCGACTTTGCCTTGTAAATGTGATATCTTAAAAAAAAATCTTTGAAGTAACTAAGTGTTAGTTATTTTCGTAATGCAATTTTTTACTTATCCTCTTCCAACGAGAAACAATTTTGTTAATATTACATTTCTAATAAACTATTAATGCTACATTCTGCACTTATGCTTAGTGCACTGGATCTGAGATAGATGAAGTATACGGATGAACACAGATATTTAAGTACTATCATCTCTTCTTTAACAATTATTATCATGCTTTGCATTGTATATTATAGTACAAATTATTTCTATGCAATACAAGGTTTTTTTTTAACATAAAATTTGTATCTTACAAATATATAAAGCAAAGTCACTAAGCCGTTGTAATCACAGGAGACGTGTCTAGTTAGAGCACAACCTGCTCCAACAGTTAAGAGTTTTATGGCTTTACAGACATTCAGCCTGGGGCCGTCAGAGAATTTTATATTTAAAATGCAAGCCAGGAAATGCAGCCCTGAAGAGTACGGGCAGCCACAACGGCCACCTTATTAGTGGTAGTTCCAACAGCATACCTACAGAGAAGTTATCACCCAGGCCCACTTTCCCGACTAAGGATAATCGGTTAGTTATATGAGAAAAGATCTGAAAACAAGATATTCTCTGATTAGTGGCGTACCTCCCTTCAGTGTGGTCGGCGTACACAGAGACTCTAAGGACAAGAGTTAAGCTACCTAAAGCTGACTCTCCATAATAAGTAATAATAGTAAGAAATAGCTGAAAATTCTACTACTGAACTATTTTAGAACCATTAGAAGAGTTAACTTTTTTTATTTAATCATCAGCCTCATCAGTTATTTTAAGGATCACCTAAGTTCAAACTATCTTGCCAACAAATACATCTTAACTACTATTTCTGGAAACAACTCATCAACTAAAACGCTATGTTAAGCCGGCCACTGTTGAATCAAGCCATTCATTCTCTGGCAGATGTCACGAGTGGAGTTGTTCGTCACAAGGCTGCGTCCCCCAGTAACTGACGACCTAATATTACCCTCTCAACCTTAAGCATTTAACCAGGAATTACCTATCAAATCTAAGGTCTGCACTAGGAGAACCTTACAGCTGTAAAGGAAAAGTAAACTAGAGCCAACGGGATAGTCTTAAACGGACAAGCATTACAAGCCAATCCCTCCACCTCAAATCGTCAAAACAACTAAGTATGCAAAAAAAATTCTTTAAACAATAACGTCTATAACGTTAAAGTAGAAGATGTCGGGGAAGAGCTCTACAACTAGCTTCAAAGCTTTAAACGTTGTAGTTTTTCTTCCAATCAGTGTAGAGTAACAGTAACACTTCAGAAAAGATCATCCTGACGTAAAGAGATAAGCACGCTTGCTGGAAACTTCAGTCAAGAAAACTAAAGAAGCTTACTGGTTCTTTTTTTTGCTATCGGGCGTTGAACTACCTTGCCAACAAACATATTACATTTTAGTGAGGTTTAGATAAATAGTTTTTAGGGCTCACAATAGTCGTAACTATGCTTTAACTTCTAAGAAGTTGAATTGGAAGAAAAATTTTAAACACATTTTACAAATACAACCATAGGCGTCAAGAAAATGATACTGAATATTTATCTAATTTAAAGCAGCATCAAAATCGATAAATAAAGGGTTTATTTAGTAAGAGATGAGCATTTCACTATAACGTATATAGTAATTCCTTGAATGTTTCAGATTTTTAAATAGGTCGAATAGGTATTTGTATTTTTGTGGCGCTAAAAAATAAAGAAATTAAGCTTTAAGATTTTGTAGCTGTGGTAATAAATTTCTGAGATAAGTGAAAAAAAAATTTTTTATTATATATTCTTATAAGTTTTAAATCCTTACAGCTTTCAAAAATAGCCTTTCTCGTAAATTATACGAGAGGAACTGCGAATCAACGGCCTCTGAGGGCCCACGATCATTTTATGGCATAAGGAACACACAGTACTTTTAGACATTTTTTTTTTTCACTTTTTACAGCGTTTCATTTGACCAAATAAACTGTATGGATTCTGAACAAACATGTTTTCGATAAGAAGATCTTTGTTCTGAGAGCTGTCAGAAAAAGATGTAAAATATTTCACTAAAAACGTTTCACATTACATGTCAACAAACTGCAGTGTTCTATTTAGTAAGTCTCCGTTGAAGCCACGATGGGGGGCCGCAAGTCACTTATAATTTATGACTTAAAATATAGTATTTACTTTAAATTACACTCTGTTAAAGATAAACTATTAGAGGTTGGCGCTTGAAGCGTGGAAGGGGTGAAGCCCAACTACCCCTGTAGAAAAAATTTGCTCTGTAACTTTGTGCCAAAATGTGCCATACCGTGACAAAATAGGTTAAATTGTAAAACACTGGACCAAACAGTGTTGGATTGTGCCAAACCGTGGCTGTTTTGAAATTCTGCACTGTTTGGCACTTTATGGCAAAGTTTGGCGCATTTTGTAAAAATTATCAAAACAACCATTTCCACGGGGGTAGTGTTAATACATAGTGTTTTATGAAGCAAAGCATACAATATAATTTTTAAATTACTTTAATCTGTATGTTTGATCAGTTTTTCTGTTAAGAGAAGTCTATGAAATTCTCAACACGCATTTTTGAACTAATTTTAATTCTTTGACTATATATGTTACTAGTTTCCTTACCCAATGTCTAAAATCATTAACATTGTATGGCCAAACCTGCTATTACCTCTTTGTATTGCTATGTTACCATATGCTTTGAATTCTTTGAATGTTAGTTTTGGGTGTCCATAGCATCATCAGTTCTGGATTTAGCCATGAATTCAAAATCTCTTAAGCAGGGACTTAGCTATATAATGCGTATATTTGTTGCCCACTGATACCGCAAGAAGGTACCTTGGATACAGTCATACTAAAGAAACGTTAAAAAAAATTCAGTTATGCTTTGTTTGATAAGCTAAGCTTAGAGTACGCAGGAATAATGACAAAGAACTTAGCGTCTTATCATTATGTAAAAAAGTTTTTTCGTAATCTCAGATTTTATTGAATTTTTCATTTATGCAGTCATTGACGTTAACATAATACCTGTAACACATTTGCTGGGAATTGCGACTAACATGTGTGACTATTATCACTTTACATATAATACTTTTATTAATACTATGCCATGCAACTTTTTGATAACATGGATTGGGAAAGGACCGGGTACAGCCCGTATTGTGCAGCACTCATTGCAGGAACAGGTAGTGCTGTACAGCAATCGCAATTGGATAGCCTTTTACTTTATTCAGAAGCACTTAGTAATCAAACACGGAGGCACTACTCTGTTACAGCTGTACTCAGCGCTAATCCAGATGAGTCACGATAACAAGACACACTTGACTATTAACTGCTTATTATTTAATGTTAATAACGGTCATTGAAATTACACTTATGGCGTGGCACACCACAAAGGCAACGATTTCTGTGTTATGATTTGCTGTTGTTACTAATAAGTACATCGTGGTGTCGTTCACCTGATAACTAGCGATGAGGACTTGGGCTAACTCTATATGGCAATAAGGAAGGGTAATTAGAAGCGACTATTCTCACGCACGTGATACACAGCACTAACTTTGTTTATATTTACGTACCAGAATACTGCTCCGGTGAAGTGTTTTGTGATGCTCTGGGCGATGCTACAAGCGTCGAGGGTACCAGGGAACCTAGGTGACCGTATGAGGGCTGGCTCATGTGGATGTGTGTATGGCACTAGGGTCACGGCTTTACGACGCCGCAGTAACTCGGCAGGCGAGAGTTCGCTGATGCCGCACCATAATGCTCCAGTGCCAACCTCACAGCAAGCTCAAGTGTCTGTCCTTGTCTCGCTGCGCAGGCGCACTGCATATAGTGTGCGGCCTAGCACACACTATCAGCGTATCAGCCAACACAGCACTACAGATTGGCAATCATTACTATAATTCTGCTCCCAGGATACCGATATACCGATAGTTGCTGTTCACAGATACACTCCCTTAACATTGCACACACACACACACACACACACACACACACACACACACACACACACATTCTCAAGGTACGGGTAGAGGACGAACGGAAAGAGAGTCAGACCGAGCTCTATAGTTACTCTTACTGCTATGGCCTCCGGGCCTGATACCAAGATTTTGTACTCTTTAGCAAGCCACGTGCAGGAAAGAAAGAGCTACCTACGAGACTCTTGCCACTTATTGCTGGTGACAAGGGCTCTGTGACGTGTTGGATGTATTTTCATTTTACCACGTCATATACCATGACGAACATTAATAATCGTAATAAGACACTCTTACAGTCAGAAATAAAATGAAATAGCACGTAGGAAAAAATTTGTAACTTGCTTACAAGCTTACTGAAGACTTTTACTCTTATGATAACCTTAACATCAAAAAGAATAGCAAAATAAAGACGACAAAAGGGATTAAGATTTCATTATGTCGAAGATCAGGACTGTTGGGTTAGATAACTGGCTGAATTACAAGTCAAAGAGTTGCTAACAATTCTTAAATATGTGTTACAAACAATAAATTTCTCTCTTCACTTCAAGTGCTTTCTGACTCAGATTTATGCCATTTAACTGTTGGTTATATCCATCTCTAAATAAAGCAACATATTCGCCACAATAACTATAAACGCAATTACATCGAGACCGACCGATTAATTAAACTAGGATAATCTGCAAATACAACGATTTTTACCTATGTAATAAAAGACGGAAAAAGATAAGCAGCACACAAATTTCCTTCCCTTTTTGTAGCACGATAAGAGCTGGACGTAGAAGAGGGGGCCTACATGTGCGCCTTTACAATTAGTTGATAGACACTAAGCCTAGCCCTATTTAACTAAAAGTCACAAGGAAGCCCCAAACCCTCTTCAAGTAACACCACCAGTGGGTGGAAATTTTGTATAAAAGCGATTCCTAAGGGCAATATGGTTCAGTTTTCTATCAGATTTTGTCTTCTATTGGCCATCCTAGAACATCAGAGCCTTGTCCCTTAATGCACAAGTTGCACCTTATTAATAAATAAAACGTTCGTTTTAAATTTATTCATTTTTTTTTTTTTCTTACCTAAAATTGTTGTGCACAAGTATCTCATGAATGATCCTGGTACTTGCGCGCAGCTGAACAATTGCCAACGGTCTGGGCAACATTGCTGTCGGTTACGCCGGCTGGCACGAGCCAGAGTTTAACGTCTCCTTAAAACACACAAAAATCGCGGACATCAGGATTACGAAGGACTTTATAGCCCGCTGACGCAAGCTTAGAAGTACGCGCTTATAAGCAATTGCACACGGTTAGGATTGGGTGGCCGGAATCCTCAGATCCTCGTGAGCTGACAAATTATCCCCTTTTACTATTAAACACGAGCAGATGGACTCAACCCATACCGTCTTCTTCAGACCCCACAGTGTCTGTCCCAGGCTATCAGGCAAAAGCCTTGACTTTAACGTACGTGAAGTAAGATAGAAATTTCCGATTCTCCAGAGAAATAACACACTACGCTAAGACTCAAGGATATCTACTGTACACAAAACTGTGTCAATTGCACTTTTTATTAGCTTCGCAATAGACACATTTTATTTTATGCATAGTTAAACTTCTAACTTTGGCCAACGTGTCATTCAAAAGCAGCAGCTCTAAATTTTCCTTATTTCAGCCGAGTAGTCTAAAATCGTAACCTTTACAAAAGTTACATACAAATGTGTTGACATCTAAAAATTGATTATCAATATCTTTCACATAAGTCTCGTCCGAACAGCACTTATTAGTTCCAAAAAACTCCACAACACAAACAAAGTCATTAAGACACAGCTGTTACGCTCACTAATGACTTATCATCTACGAGTGCAATAGCAGCAACAATTGACAAGCTTATCACTTTTGTACACATACCTCTAAGCCTCTTTAGCAGCTACAAAGAAATTAAAAATTCTCAAGCACTTTCGCTTTCTAAATACGTGACTAGGCAACCTTAATAAACATACACTCCATCTCCCAGTATTGTGGATCGATTACCGTTGGGGCAACAGTGATTGGTTTAAAGGGATGAAGAGAGAGCGAATTGCGAGAGCATCAACACAGAAAAACAGAGAAAAATCAAGAAGATATTACGACCCAACTCTTAAGATGCTAGACAATCGAAAACTTAAGACTCTTAGCAGAGACATAAGCTTGCGTTTGTAAGTTCTTGAGGTTATGGTAAAATGAACACCAGAGTAACGTTGTTCATAGAATTGGATTAAGCAATCTTAAAAACTTTTTGTAAGCATAGTTTAACTTTGAAAAATTAAAATTCTTTTATGCCCAGCAACTTATACTATAAGGTTTTCTGAGGTTGCGTGTGAGTCGTTATAAGACATCGATATATTGAACGTATACTAAGCATAAGAAAATCAATAATAAAACATAAATTACATTATCGAATCAATCCCTAAATTAAAGGTAGTACTTTTGACACTCTTAATAGTCCGTATTTACAAAGGTATTATAAGGTTATAGCATTACTTAGGCTTGATAGAGCCACATTGACCTCAGATTTATATTCAGCAATCCTGAAAACCTATAGTTATTATAGTGAGACACTCAGGTCAGGAACTTAATTTTTATGGGGCTGTGCAACAAACGAAATGTTGTCTTATAACAATTGCAACAATAAAAATTTGATGCACCAAGCACTTGACATAATTATTAAATTATTCATCCTGTTAAAAAAAAATTGTCTGTCTCTCACCTGTTTCTACGACGAAACTTTCTCACAACTGCAACTTGAAAGTCAAGCTATCTTATAACATTATAATGAATTTTGTTTAAGACATTATAGATCTCTAATTCTAAAAATTTTTATATCAAACTTTTTTAATCAAAAATATTTCTTTTAAAAAAAGCATCGAATGATGTAAGATTTTTAGAAAATGAAATACCAAGAAATAAAACAACATTAAATCCATTGCCATAAATCTCCTCAACTTATTTTAAGTCAATTTATTATATAAGAACTTATTTTTAAACAATAATTATTACCTTTCTTTTTTGCTACGTGAAAAAATAAATAATTTTTACTTTTCCATCTTGACAAAGCAACGTACAGTTTATAATAAGAAAGAAGATTGTTTTAAAATATAAATCAACATTATCGAGCCTTCAATCGTAGGATCCGTCTTTTGTCATAGCAAATGCCACAACAATTGGAAATAACTTGCGGTATAAAATTAAAGGTTATGGTAAGATCTTTCCTGTGTTCGATATTGTTTTTTCAATGATAACTCTATTTACAATTCTTTCTTTAGTTACCATTTTTTTATACATATTATACTATTCTAAAAAGTATTATACGATCCAGTTCATCTCATGTACTTATATGTAACATTATTATTGTATCAATGATTAAGATTAGTTCATTAGGTCATAATCCTCAACAAACACTGTGTATCACTACCACCAGAAAATTTCTTTCAATATTATATTTTAATTTATTACCTCCTTTACAAGTTGCGTTAAACTACCATAGATATCAGAAAATGTTTGAGATCATATATAATTTGATACACAATTTTTAATAATATTTTAGGTGTGTTCTTCCCTTTACCTTATTTCCAACAATAGTTTCTAATGCTAAAAACAAAGCGTCCTAAAACAGTGAGTATAGGAGATGGAATAAATAAGTCAAGGGCTACGCTGTTCATACATTTATTAGTGTACTGGTGATGACGTTTCCACTACACGAAAGAAAAGGTCCTTTGAAGTCTCTAAGATAACATACTATACAATTATATAGAGTTATGGTATTATGACAACTGATACATACATTTTTAGTGAACAAAATTGTACAACTGAAAGACAACTTTTCAGTTTGCTTAAAGTAAAGGAAAAAAAAGAGTAGAGTGTCTTTACTTAAAGCAACTTCAGCAATGTATACGTAAGAACATAAAAGCTTGGTACTACATGATAATATTCAGATGCAAAGTACACACGTGTGTGAAAGAAATATAGCCCAGAAAGTCAGAAGAGATCAATGTGAGATAAACTTACTTAAGGCAGTGTTTAATATCGTATTTTCGAATTGTATGTAACGTTTTTTGTCAGTAATTGTATTAACTCTATTTAATTTGGTTATATATATCCATTTCAAAGTAAAACGTCTGTATTACAAGTATGCTTGATCAAGTATTATTACATAATTGAAATCAAGCGTGTGTCCGCTTTCCTCTATGTGTATATAAACTACAGATGCTTCTTTGTATTTTCTGCAACTTATTTGAACTTTGACACAAGACTGGCTAACGTATTTTTTACTACAATTTCTACATTTGAACGTTTATACTGAGCACAATTCATTTTAACTTATGACTCTTTCTTAATTCTACATTGTTATTTTTCAGTATAAAAAAAAATATATTATATTATAAGCCTACACTCCACGATACTTCTTTTATCCAGGATTACTTTTAAATAAAGGTATATTTCTTGCACAATGTGATCTGTATAGGAATGTTAATTATTATAATTTTTCGTATAATGCATAAGTAATGTGCTTTGGTCTTGGACGTTTACATGATTTTTCTTCTCCTAATCTGAGCCAAATTCTAATAAAAAATGAGGCAACGTTGTAGTATTTCGTTTACAATTAATATCGTCACAATTTTTGTTCCGAATAACTCTATCACTCCTCATTAATTGCTTTTCTTGAAGTACTAGGACTTATGATCATGAACGCAGTGTACTATTTTCGTAAGTTGGTTGTATTAATGAGTATCGTAATTTTGTAAGTATAGGTGTTTTACTTGTGTAGTATTGTACATCCTGTGTAGATGCTTCTCTTATTGTGTCGTTAAGGTTCGTGTAATGTTTGGCGTGCTCTATGCCATTTAGATGATTAATAAAGGATCAATTCGTTTTCATCCAGTTGCTATCATGGTCGGTGAGAGTAATAAATAAACCAAGTGAGAGAGATTAAGGTGTGTTTTTGTTTGGAGTGGTGCGTCAGCATCGTTATTGCTTTCGTTTTGCCTCTGAGATAATGACTTACGTTTCATATTTTGTGGTCATTTTTAAAACATTTTTAGTATAATACGTTTTTATTTTTTGTCAGCCTTCTCCTATTGAGCTTACGACCCAGGCTAATGTTTAAGACATTACAGTATTATTTCGTTTTCTATTCTATTATCTTCGTGTTTTTCTCTAATTGTTTTTTTTTGGTTTAACTGCTCTTGTAGTTCTCCACTTTTTGCTCTATTTTATTAAATTCTTTCATTTAAATATCAGTAAAAAAGGTAATCGTATAAATTATGACGCGATGCTTTGGTTATTGAAAAAAATGAGTGGTCTCTCTACCAGCAAACTTTTAGTCTCACTCTCTCTCTGCCTCTAAGCTGACCTAATTTCTTTTGATATTAAAGTTGGCTTTAGTATATGTAATGTATAAGATTGTCTTCCTGTATAATACTCATTTCTTGGTTTGTAAAATTATTGATATTTTTTACTAATTACTCGTATCAATTATCAGATTATATTAAATTAATGATTTTTCGTATGCTGTTACTATTTGTAATGTATAAAATGTAACGGATAAACCATTTGATTGTAGAAGAATCGATCTTTGCTCTAAATCTATTAAGAAATTGGCTTTCTTTTTCATTTTTCTCAAGGTGGGACAGAAAAATATTTTAAATTCTTTATATTCTGCCGTAGTACATTGGTTAGCTAGCACGGTTTACAATAACACATTCTTATAGAGGATCTGACCTTTAAACAGTGTTAAACTTTTTTCCATACGACTTTTTCATTTTATTCTATGTTTCTTGTAGTGTCGTCGTATGATGATGGTTTATACATCAAACTTGGCATCTGGCACTTTTAATATGTTTTTTCGCACTTTGCCATAAGTGACATTTTTCAAAACTAATTGTAACTGTTTCCTGTGCACAAGATGAAACGTAAAAAGACTTTGTCTGCTTCCTACTTCTGACACCAGATTTAACGTTATTTTTTTTTAATTTATAAATTAACAAAAGCGTTGTTTGAGGATAACTTACTTTTAAAAAATTGTTATCTCTAAGGGAATTCATCAAGAAAATTATTAAATTTTAATAGTAATATGCAACCTGGTTACGTATCTCTATAATATAAAAAATTTTCTCACAGTATACTAGGCATAAATCATTATATATAAGCTTTAATAGGACTAATAGTTAAAGACAAACAACATGGTGTGACCACATAAGCGTTAGTAATAATAATATTTGAGGAATTTAGCAATGAAGAGGGGTTTAATAAGCTTAAATGAGATCTAAATAGCTTTTTTTCACTTTTAAAGCCTTGCTATTTATTAAGAGGTAGCTGTAGATCTCTTTACTTCACCAATGGAGGGAAAAAGTTCTAAATTTATAATATTAACTGGATGAAACACAAGTACATAGTTAAATACACAGATATGACAAAATTTCATCCTTACTTACATCATTTATGGTATAATTATTAAAAAAGACTTAGAAAACAGAAATGAATGATTACTGATTTTAGAATAAGCTCTAGAGAAACCAGTCGATATTTTGGATGTTAAAACAGTTTTAGATTGCATTGAATGTACCGACACCTACCTATAAAAAACAAACATAAAAAAAAAATTGTCTGTGATTAAGTGAAAGAGTTTTGTCACGAGAAACGGGTTCCAAGTAAGGTTGGATAAAAGTTAATTAGAATTTTGCAACAAACAACATAGAAGAAATCCACTTAATTAAGGAGGAATGTATCTGTAGTAAGCATATATAAACTGTAGAGAGTATCTGGATAAGATATGTTATTAGAAGTGCCATCAATGGAAAGATGGTTTGCATACTTATTATCTCTTAAAACTAAAAAGCTTCAGAAAGATGACATACACATTTAAATGCTTCTTTAGATTTTAGTTCAATAAGTTTCTTCTTCTTGAAATAAAGCGTCTATAGGTACCATTTGCCACAGAGAGTATATCAACGATTTCAGATTGGTAACCTAGAGAAAAAGTGTAAAGAAAGTGGATTTTGCTTGGTTCTTCCCTTCGCCCCACTCCTCTTAACTTACTTTTAGCCCCCCTATACCACACAACGTCACCACACCACACAACATCGTCCTACCACACTCCATCAAATATTTTGAATTGTACTATTTTTTTCCTTAACCAATTAAAAAGAAAAAAAACATTTTTCTAAGAAATTTGAGCCCCTAATCTCTTGCACCCTATCTCGCGCCCTTACCTACTCTACTATGAGCAGGCCTGACATAGAAAAATGAGTTACTGCATTCTATGTAACGGTTCATAACATATATTTAGTGTAAGTTTTTGTTCACTGTGTCTTAATTTATTTCGTTTGATTATACATTAAATTAATAAATAATTGATTCAATGATATATACTATTTTGGTTCATGTTTTCTTGGAAACTTTGGAAATTAGTATATATAAGCAGAGCAGCTTTCATATGTATTGATAAATATTTACTTACTTATTACTTAATTGTTAATTTTCTAATAAATAAATAACTGTTTATTCAGTTTCTACACTTTTTCACAATTTTAAAAATTAAAAAAAAAAATTTCGGTACTGCATACATACAGTAATCGATTTTCATTGCCATTTCTTTTTTTGCAAGATTCAGAGATGTTGGATGAATGCAAATATATGTAGCAACGCTGGAAAATATTTTTCTCATATGGATGAACTTACAAACACGCTCTTACGCTTATTTGATTTCTTTTTTTTGTGTTATTACAAGAAAATCTATAGATCTATCTAAAAATAAAGTAGGTTTGTTTAAAAATAGTCTTTTATACAGACAAAAATTAGGGGGCTCATACAGATCTTATGAATGCAATTTGAAGGGACTTTTTCCATAAGATTACATGTTTAGTTGCAAATTCTTAAAACTAATCATATAAGAGATGGTACACTTAAACAATGTGCAGTTTTTTTGAATATTTTTTACAGTCTTTTTAGTGCACTTTTGATGCTTGAATAATATCCGACAAAAAAACCTGTGTGTGATAAACGTCCTGAGGGGACATTTACTGTCATGTACTGCTGTGCTAGTGAAAAATGTTATAACTATGTAATAAATGTGAGTGTGACGTTACAGATGTTATTAGCGTAGGCAGTAAAAAGTTGTTTTGAATCTATTGAAAGATTCGATAAAAGTACACAGTCTTGTACTGGTCAGCCATTATATTGTGTATGTTGTATTGTCCCACAATATTTTGTTTATAATTGTTTAGTTATTAAATATTGGAATATTTACTAAGACAACACTTAACTACAGTAGGTATACTCATTCCAACGATAGTTGCACCATCTTTCCACACAGTAACGTTTCATGAAATGCATATTTATATTCTTAGTTTTACTATCCACCAAATAACTTTACTGAAGTAAAACTTCTTACTTGGATAGCCAAGTACCTACTGTTCACTGGTTATAAGTATAAATAAGCTATACTGCATATATTTATAGCTATAGAAACAAAAAAAATGTTTTGTTTTGGTTGTGCTTACAATACTATTAATTGTAACATGTTTTTACTCACCCTTCCCAAGTTTTGGTGGTCTTATATCAGCATTCGGAATAATTTTATCTAAAACAAAATGATAATTTAATAGTAAGACCCAAGTTTCTGGTAAGAAAGCTTAGGGTTTTAATTCAACAACTGTAAAATCATGAGGTTGGATATTTTTTTCGTTAGTAAGCTTAGCCACTGATTCAACATTTACACAACACATTCTTGTCCCTGTTACTAAAAAATTCTTCATTTTAATATGAAAACTTTTATACACAAAACTGAAAGGAAGTAATTTTTTTGCAAGACAAACTGCTTTTTTCTGTTTGCGTTTGAAAATTCTTTATTTTTATCAACAGTAACACACATGACCATAAAGATTTGTATGTTTTAGTGACGTTTTTGAGAGCACAAAATTATTTTTTAATAAAAATTATATTCACACTATTTTAGTTTTAGCAAAAAGAAATAATATAAACTTGTGAACAAACTGCATAAGGCAAAAAGTAAGACGCTTTTCTTCTTAGTTGTCTTTATATGATTGAAGCTCATTATTTGCAATGAACTATATTTATATATGATCTATACGTAATAAAGATCTTAGTAGATTTAAAATGGTTCTATTAAAAGTTTTGCATCCTCGTAATATTTGTTGGGGTTTACATTCAGATATTTTCTTTAAGATGGTTGAAATATGTTGATAATATAAAGTCAACCTAGTTTAAAAGTAAGTTGAAAGTATAGATTAGGTTTAAAAGTAAGCTACGTAAATACTGCATAATCATTATTAATAATAGACTGTGTTTGTGATAAATTCAGTAGAAAAGTTGTCTACATGCTCTTTTTGTTAGAGTCTGATGCAATATTAAGACAACTCATAAGTATAATAATCAAATAGATACTTTCAACCTTGACACTGTTAAAGTAAGTTGCGTATTAAGTGAGTAATATACTAATTATAAACATTAAACAAAGCCTATGGAAAAAAATAAGAAAGATTCAGTGTTCTTGAAAAAACTTTTGACTCGATCATTAGAACAAAGTTTACGATTATAGTTTGTACTAATATATCTGCTAACACTGCTTTTGCTGATAAAATTATCAAGTTTTATGACAAAAATAAAGACTTACTGAATCATCATGTTAACAAAGAATAATATTTAAGTTTACCTTGGTATTTAATCTAATTGTTTTATGTAGGGCTGATAAAAAAAATATCAAGGGTAAAATTATTAAAGTTAGTACGTCTGCTTCATTAGTTGACGAATTTGATCTTCAAAATCCGCATTTGCCATGAGAAATCGAATGTTTTTTCCTATACACATCCAAGTAACTAATTTATATGTACAGTAAACAGCACTGCATGGATCTACTACAGTATTCTGCAAAAAACTAGCATCAACTATTTTATTCTTACTCGTAGTATTATCTCAATGATTTACTGTTTTTCGTACATGTCAAACTTTTTTTAAATATTTACTGATGTCCCATTCACTAACCTACCTTACCCTTAGTCTCGCCTTTGCCTGATACACCCAATGAAACACCGTACTGTGGTGACACGTCATGTAAAATGTTTTCAGTTAAAAATTTTACATCTATTCCTGACACTTCTTAATACAAATACCTCTCATTCATATCACTTTTGCTTAAAATCAATGGAGATTATTTGGTTATATAATAAGATATGAAAATAAAAAAAATATTTTGATCAAAAGTACCGTGCGTTCCTTACGCAATAAAATAGTTGTTGGTTCTTTAAAGCTCATAATTGGCACTTTTTTACGTTAGAATCAATAGTAAGGGCTATTTGTTAAAACTGCAAAACTTAAAACTAACATAAAACATAATTAAAAAAATGTTTTTTTCTAATCTTACAACCTTATGACCAGAGCCCCTAACTCCTAAATCCTATTTTCTTCATTTCTTTTGTTATAGTTAGAACAAATACATATCCATCTACCTATTTCAAAATCTGGAAGATTTAGCTGATTACTGTTGGGGTTATCATAAAAAGCTCATCTCAATATTGATTATTGTCTTACATTAGTTTTTTTCAACATAAAATAGAATATACTTGTATAATTTAAAGATAACCTTTTACTTTACCTTTCAGTGACCATAGGCATAGTTTAAACTTTTGTGAGCCCCAAAAACTACTTTTAGTCAACTATGTAGAGCTTTAAATATTTCTTAGTAAGGTAGTTCAATGATCAACGGGCCTTACTAGGACCAGTGAACTATACTTTGACATGGCTTAAGTTTCTAGTAAATGTGACTGGCTGGATACATGAGGGCAATCTACTCTGGTCTACTGTTGTAGCATTCGACTCGTTGGGAGGATAATGACAATATCTGAAGCGTTGGAGCAAGTCATAGAGCTCTTTTTTAATGTCTTTTGGTGTTATAAGAGAAACGTTTATGTCTAAGACACCTTTTCATTTGGAACTCAGTCGTTTTGATTATTTGAGGTAGAGAGCTTGAATCGTGTCACTTGCCTGTTAGAGACTATATTGTTTGCTTAAGCATGTTTTTCTTTTATATCTTTACTGTAAGGTTTACTGAGTGGAGACGTCGTAGTGGGTAATTTCTAGTTAGTTAATTAGAGACAAGAGAGTAATTCATGGTTGTTAAATGTCAGGATATTTAGCCTTACGATGAAGATTTCCGCTTGCAACGGAAGTCAATAAATGACTGACCTGGTTTAATATTGGTCGGCTTTATATTGTCTGTTGGTAAATAAATTGCTATCAGAAATAGTTGTTAAAATATATTTGTTGTCAAGGTAGTTAAACGTTATATGGCCCTTAAAAAAGAGCCGATGTATTTGATGGTTAATAAGTAAGCGTGAGTACTAATGATAATGCTGAAAAGGGCCAGTGGCAATATTTTTAGTCATTCCTTGTTATTACCCTCGATAATAGAGAGTCAGTTGTGGGCAGCTTGACTCTTACCATTAAAGTCTCTGCCTACAAAGACCATGCTGTAGAAAGCTACACCACTGGTTCGAAGAACATTTTGTATTTGAGACGTTCCTCAGATAATGGACCGTTTTAAGTGGACCTGAAAAATAATACCTCTGTGGATCTGCTGTTAGGACAAACCATTGAGAAGAAGGCTGATAAAATTCCTAGCCAATATCGTGGTTTAAGCTCCTCAGGGTTATTTTCCCTAGCTCCTGCTCTGGTAGCACCAGGTCAGTAGAAAGAACGGCTAGAAAGCTCTACATTGTTACAGCAGATTGTGGCTCTGGCTAGACATCTCCTGGTATTGCAACAGAGACGCTAGCGCTTAGAACGCCTTTTACTTGTGGCACTTATCAGTTCTGTTAGTTTGGGATGAAACTCAACGTAAGTTCCAGTCTTCTATTGTTATAAATCAAAAGCATTCTTTCATGAAGATTCGCTCACTTGTACTCACATTCTTTTACGTACGGATGCTGTTAAAAAACAATTGGAACAACCGTACACAAATCCATTTAAAACTTAAGTACAAATTTCTGACAACCATTTAAGAATTAATTTGCATGGTACGCCTTATCTTGTATCCTATGAACGTTTGAAGCCAACATTTTTTGTTCCAACTGGTTAAACTACACCAGTGGCCAATTTTGTTGTTTCTACTGATGTTAATCCTGAAATCTGTCCAATTCTTCAAACATATTCAAAAGTATATTGTAAAAAAGTTAAAATAAAGATAGCGTTAAGTCGATTCTCTCCAAGCCATTCTCTTGATTAACGGCTAACATTTACTTAAAGTAGTATAAGGATGAATTTTTGTAGTAATAATGTTTGAGAGAGTGCGTTTATTATTTTTATTTGAAGCATGTAATTGAATAAAAGGTCTTGATGATTTACTTTCGTTGAACTCGTATGTTCTACCCTATGGACAAATTTTAGACTGAGAACAATATTCACCATTGAATTTCGACAGTTACTTGCGTGCCTCATTATATATCTAATAAAATTTGTAAACATTTTTTTATTCCTTTATAAAGTAAGCTTATTTGCACAACTGTTTTAAAGTATATAGAAACAACATACTAAGTAAGAGAAAAAAGCTCCTATACCAACGAGACATGTAACTACAGATTAATACGGCTTGTAATTTTGCATATTCAGTCTGCGTAAAACTGCCAAGACGATCAGTTCATGTACTATATAACATGAGACAGAAAAAACCTTACAAAAATACATTGTACTCTCTTTTCAGAAACTTCTCAACATCAGTTATTGTCCAGGCGTCTGTAGGATGTATCGCTACACATTTTTTGGATGATAGTGCTCTAGCGTTTGATTAGCATACTTTGCATAAATTACCCGTGCGTGGCGTTAAAATTTAATTTCATTGCGTAAGGTTATAAAGGTTTAAAAAAAAATGATTTAATAAAATAATATTAAATAAAACAAATTTATTAAAAAATATGTACCCTTTTAACTATACGATGGAAGGTAACTGTAACACCAAACTGAAAAATGTGTTTTTACTTGTACGTAGTTTAAATAAATTAGTTACATAAAAAACAATTAGAAAGTACTTTTTTATTTAAAATAGGTAACAGTTAGAATATTAAAAATTCTTAATTAGGACTCAACTGGCAGCCTCTTATCTACTGGGCAGATATAAAAGGTACAGAAAACATGGTTAGTTTAATGTGAAGAGCTAACATTTTGTAAAAAATTTCTACAGTTTTCATACGCAAGCAATGAAGAGTATTCTTCCTTATAAGTTTGGAGTCTCAAAATAGTGAAATTTATGTTTTTATTTTTTTTTTGGACACAGGTTTTGTATGACCCTCGTAGTATAGTACAGTCTACTAATCTGTTTGTGACATTTAAGAAAAATAAGCAAAGATTCTACAGGGGCTATTGCTGCTGCGAAAGAGTATGGCTGAACTCAAAAGTAACAAGTGATGTGACAGCCATGAACTAGCCTTTTTACTTACATGTACATTACCTATAATAAGTAAAAATTTGGCTAAACTGGCCTTTCTCACTCACGAGCACCAGCAGATAGGTTTCATTTCTTCAGCAAAACACTTGCAGAGCAAAGCATTACTGCGACGGTGACGACTCTTGGCAACTTCTAACGTCAAATTTATCAAGTCATACATTTTTTAAAATTTGTACATTTCTTTTAGTGTCTTCTTACACTCTTACATTTGTTGTTCAATTCCTTTTTTTAAACAAGCAAGCAAGAGCACATATTTTGTTATATTTAAAAGTCTGTTTTTGTTGTTATCCTTAGCTATTAAGAAATAAGATTTAATTGTGTTAAAGTTAAACGAAATAGGTGCAATCTTTATTTTATGCTCAAATTCCTTGTGACCTTTGATCAAGCCATTGTTGAATCGTTCCTAGCGCTTTGAAAGCGTTGATTTTGATTTGGTGGGACAAGCAGCTATATCACGATAAGCCATTAGTAATTTATTTTGAAAATTTATAGTTGGCATTGACGTGAAAATAGACATACTCGTACTTTTACAAGATCAAACTAAGTCATGGGTACTTGAAACTGGTTTTTTATTTAAACCTTTTATCAGTTAAATCAAAATATCACTTTGAAATTTTTATAAGCTTTCGACATAGCAAGGCATTCATGTATGTAATAAGAGGTTTGCATATAGTACTAGTCAGAAGTCAGTGTTACTTAGTTTGATTTTGTTGAAGTCCGAGAAGTAGACACTACTATACTACAAGTGTTGAACAAAATGTGTGTTGTGCCTTACTTACTTGTAGTAAATACTTATAATATCGTGGTGATTAAGTCATTAAAAAAGCATCCCAGAAAAACAATAGAGTGGAGTCTCGAACTGGAGCCCTCCAGGTGGAAAGCCACACCTCTACCAATGAGCTTCTAAGGTTTTCTAGCGTAGCGTGCTGTCTGCTGAAACTTAAAGTTATACCTGTAGCTAATATAAGATGCCGTTGACAACACTGCTTCATTTGAAAAAATACATACATTTCCACCATGCTAGAAAAATTAGGCTTGCAGCTAACTGAACGACAAGACCACAGGACCATTTTTTAAACACTAAACAATACAAAAATCTTTTTTTAAGTTTTTTCAGATACACATGCCTCATTTTCGTTGTTTTAATGACATTCTGGCCTATATTTGTCAGTAAAGGTTCGTTTTAAGATATACTAAAGAGACCTAATAAAACCAAAATATATGAGGCATACTAATACTACTGAAAATACTTTTTTTTAATATTTCTCAACTCAAGTGTGCAACTCAAAAGTAACCAGTAGCTAAATCACAAGGCTTCGTTTGTTTTCTCAGACTTTCCTCATCACACTCACACGAGATTTTATGTTATGTTCTTTCATTTTTATTGAGAATAAAACATTCATAATACGTTACATAGTATAACTCATCATTTAATACTGAATTTTAGGACAGCACCTAAGAGTGTAATGGCAATACCGAACCAGAAACTGCCATTCTGTTTGTATTTTAAACCCTATTTCTAATAGTCAACTTATTTTTATAAATATTCATTACTTTCATTATTTAAGTTTAATAGTTTCATTTGAATAATGAAAATAAATATCTTAAAATTAAACAGTTATCGTTACGTTAGGATTAAACTGCAGCTACATGCGTAAGGCTTATGTGTACTTTGAAATTAATTTTGACTATTAGTAAAAGTTAAACTGACTCTTGTTTTTGTAACTCAGTCTTACGTGATTTTTTAAAAACAATGTCACGAAAAAAAAACTAGTAGCTTTGTCAGCCAATCTACGGAAAAAAACTGCAACAGTTTGTTAGAAAATGCCCTGTGACATACTTTTTATGAAACGTATTTTATAGCGAACAATTTTTACTCATGGTAGGTACTTAAATTAATGTGTAAATATATTCGAATTCAGTTAAACAAATAAGAATTAAAAGAGACAAAAAATCATTCCCAAGTGAGATTAAATTTGATTATCTCTTGTACCTCAAATAAATCCTCCATTAGTGAAGTCATCAAGAGCAGTCCAGAAAAAATTGGAATTTTCTGCCTTAATAATGAGGTCAATGTGATTTTATAGTGGTGTAACATTTATTATCATTAAGTTAGAAGCTGTTCTATAGGAAAAAGATCAGTTAACAAATAACCTTGACGTATTTAAGAATTACTAACACTCAGACTCTCCCAAATTCATTGGAATTTAAGTAATAAAAACTGAGATCCTAAGTAAAACAAACAACTCAGTAACTGATTTTTTGCTTTTCTTCCTCAGAGTACAATAGAATTATATCACATCTAACTTTGAATTTTTCCATAATGTAAAAAGAATGCTTATTAATCCTATTGTGTGCATAAAAATAAGCAGGATAAATAAATTGCAGTAAGTAAAAGTAATTAGCTAAAGATGAGTAGGGTAAAAAACTGATACATATAATTTGAACTAACTAGAGAAGTAAGTAAAAAGTGATGTTATTCCAATTATCCATTTTTTTTAACAATTTAAAAAAAATAGCCCATTATTAATTTTTAGAAGAATATGTAAAGTCTGATTGAATTGATATTAACTGGTACTTAGAAACAGAAAGCAAAAAGTTAGACTATACGTCGATCTTTTGATTCCTGATTTTATAATTTTCTTATTATCAGTCAGTCTTGCTAAGTGTTGGCTTACATTATTCTTAGAAATTTTAAGAATTTCCGGTAACGCCTTGTCATAGAAAAGCCAGCTTTTTAAAAAAAACAACGTTATGACGTTAACACACTACAATAACCTCATTTCATAAAGTAGACAACTTTACTTGTCTTGGACCACTCTGTTTTGAGGTCGACCTTGTAAGTTTTGATTAATTTTTTTTTCGATAAGCAAAAAAAATTATTTTTCATCTAGTGTTACAAGCAAAGTATGTTAGTGACTTAAAGTAGTTTTTTACTACTACTAAAAATTTAGTGTAAATAAATTAGTTACATAAAAAACAATTAGAAAGTACTTTTTTATTTAAAATAGGTAACAGTTAGAATATTAAAAATTCTTAATTAGGACTCAACTGGCAGCCTCTTATCTACTGGGCAGATATAAAAGGTACAGAAAACATGGTTAGTTTAATGTGAAGAGCTAACATTTTGTAAAAAATTTCTACAGTTTTCATACGCAAGCAATGAAGAGTATTCTTCCTTATAAGTTTGGAGTCTCAAAATAGTGAAATTTATGTTTTTATTTTTTTTTTGGACACAGGTTTTGTATGACCCTCGTAGTATAGTACAGTCTACTAATCTGTTTGTGACATTTAAGAAAAATAAGCAAAGATTCTACAGGGGCTATTGCTGCTGCGAAAGAGTATGGCTGAACTCAAAAGTAACAAGTGATGTGACAGCCATGAACTAGCCTTTTTACTTACATGTACATTACCTATAATAAGTAAAAATTTGGCTAAACTGGCCTTTCTCACTCACGAGCACCAGCAGATAGGTTTCATTTCTTCAGCAAAACACTTGCAGAGCAAAGCATTACTGCGACGGTGACGACTCTTGGCAACTTCTAACGTCAAATTTATCAAGTCATACATTTTTTAAAATTTGTACATTTCTTTTAGTGTCTTCTTACACTCTTACATTTGTTGTTCAATTCCTTTTTTTAAACAAGCAAGCAAGAGCACATATTTTGTTATATTTAAAAGTCTGTTTTTGTTGTTATCCTTAGCTATTAAGAAATAAGATTTAATTGTGTTAAAGTTAAACGAAATAGGTGCAATCTTTATTTTATGCTCAAATTCCTTGTGACCTTTGATCAAGCCATTGTTGAATCGTTCCTAGCGCTTTGAAAGCGTTGATTTTGATTTGGTGGGACAAGCAGCTATATCACGATAAGCCATTAGTAATTTATTTTGAAAATTTATAGTTGGCATTGACGTGAAAATAGACATACTCGTACTTTTACAAGATCAAACTAAGTCATGGGTACTTGAAACTGGTTTTTTATTTAAACCTTTTATCAGTTAAATCAAAATATCACTTTGAAATTTTTATAAGCTTTCGACATAGCAAGGCATTCATGTATGTAATAAGAGGTTTGCATATAGTACTAGTCAGAAGTCAGTGTTACTTAGTTTGATTTTGTTGAAGTCCGAGAAGTAGACACTACTATACTACAAGTGTTGAACAAAATGTGTGTTGTGCCTTACTTACTTGTAGTAAATACTTATAATATCGTGGTGATTAAGTCATTAAAAAAGCATCCCAGAAAAACAATAGAGTGGAGTCTCGAACTGGAGCCCTCCAGGTGGAAAGCCACACCTCTACCAATGAGCTTCTAAGGTTTTCTAGCGTAGCGTGCTGTCTGCTGAAACTTAAAGTTATACCTGTAGCTAATATAAGATGCCGTTGACAACACTGCTTCATTTGAAAAAATACATACATTTCCACCATGCTAGAAAAATTAGGCTTGCAGCTAACTGAACGACAAGACCACAGGACCATTTTTTAAACACTAAACAATACAAAAATCTTTTTTTAAGTTTTTTCAGATACACATGCCTCATTTTCGTTGTTTTAATGACATTCTGGCCTATATTTGTCAGTAAAGGTTCGTTTTAAGATATACTAAAGAGACCTAATAAAACCAAAATATATGAGGCATACTAATACTACTGAAAATACTTTTTTTTAATATTTCTCAACTCAAGTGTGCAACTCAAAAGTAACCAGTAGCTAAATCACAAGGCTTCGTTTGTTTTCTCAGACTTTCCTCATCACACTCACACGAGATTTTATGTTATGTTCTTTCATTTTTATTGAGAATAAAACATTCATAATACGTTACATAGTATAACTCATCATTTAATACTGAATTTTAGGACAGCACCTAAGAGTGTAATGGCAATACCGAACCAGAAACTGCCATTCTGTTTGTATTTTAAACCCTATTTCTAATAGTCAACTTATTTTTATAAATATTCATTACTTTCATTATTTAAGTTTAATAGTTTCATTTGAATAATGAAAATAAATATCTTAAAATTAAACAGTTATCGTTACGTTAGGATTAAACTGCAGCTACATGCGTAAGGCTTATGTGTACTTTGAAATTAATTTTGACTATTAGTAAAAGTTAAACTGACTCTTGTTTTTGTAACTCAGTCTTACGTGATTTTTTAAAAACAATGTCACGAAAAAAAAACTAGTAGCTTTGTCAGCCAATCTACGGAAAAAAACTGCAACAGTTTGTTAGAAAATGCCCTGTGACATACTTTTTATGAAACGTATTTTATAGCGAACAATTTTTACTCATGGTAGGTACTTAAATTAATGTGTAAATATATTCGAATTCAGTTAAACAAATAAGAATTAAAAGAGACAAAAAATCATTCCCAAGTGAGATTAAATTTGATTATCTCTTGTACCTCAAATAAATCCTCCATTAGTGAAGTCATCAAGAGCAGTCCAGAAAAAATTGGAATTTTCTGCCTTAATAATGAGGTCAATGTGATTTTATAGTGGTGTAACATTTATTATCATTAAGTTAGAAGCTGTTCTATAGGAAAAAGATCAGTTAACAAATAACCTTGACGTATTTAAGAATTACTAACACTCAGACTCTCCCAAATTCATTGGAATTTAAGTAATAAAAACTGAGATCCTAAGTAAAACAAACAACTCAGTAACTGATTTTTTGCTTTTCTTCCTCAGAGTACAATAGAATTATATCACATCTAACTTTGAATTTTTCCATAATGTAAAAAGAATGCTTATTAATCCTATTGTGTGCATAAAAATAAGCAGGATAAATAAATTGCAGTAAGTAAAAGTAATTAGCTAAAGATGAGTAGGGTAAAAAACTGATACATATAATTTGAACTAACTAGAGAAGTAAGTAAAAAGTGATGTTATTCCAATTATCCATTTTTTTTAACAATTTAAAAAAAATAGCCCATTATTAATTTTTAGAAGAATATGTAAAGTCTGATTGAATTGATATTAACTGGTACTTAGAAACAGAAAGCAAAAAGTTAGACTATACGTCGATCTTTTGATTCCTGATTTTATAATTTTCTTATTATCAGTCAGTCTTGCTAAGTGTTGGCTTACATTATTCTTAGAAATTTTAAGAATTTCCGGTAACGCCTTGTCATAGAAAAGCCAGCTTTTTAAAAAAAACAACGTTATGACGTTAACACACTACAATAACCTCATTTCATAAAGTAGACAACTTTACTTGTCTTGGACCACTCTGTTTTGAGGTCGACCTTGTAAGTTTTGATTAATTTTTTTTTCGATAAGCAAAAAAAATTATTTTTCATCTAGTGTTACAAGCAAAGTATGTTAGTGACTTAAAGTAGTTTTTTACTACTACTAAAAATTTAGTGTCCTATACTTTTTGATATAAGTCTTAGTTATTTTAATTCTTACAAGATTCAAAGAATAGACTTATTGACTTAGAAATTTAAGAATAAGTATCATAACATTTTATTAAAAAACTTTAATTTAATTTAAGCTAAAAATTGTAGTAAAATTTATGCTAAAGTGAGAACGACTTCCATTACTTTCTCATGTAACGTTCTTGAAAATATTATGTACGTAGTCGGTTTGGACCATCTATAGTTTATAGGAAGTACCAACATTTTTTTTATTATTGACTGTAAACATAAATAATCTTATAATTAACACAGATAGATACGTATGGCAAAAAAAATTAAACTCTGATGCATGACAGCATTAAAGTGTCAACTTCTGTTTTGCTAGCTTTTTTCTTATATTCAGGCTTTTTTGTAAGCAATTATATACAGTCCTGTTTCAGTAAAATATATTGTTACATTATTACTTACGTAGTGAGAGCATGCGGTGGCTCAGTCGGCTAGGTCGTGGATTGGCACGCGAGAGACCGTGGTTCCATTCCCGGCCAGTGTGACTTATCGGGCAACTACCTCTGTGATTTTTCCCATGTGCTTTTTCACCACGCAATGCTCCTCGACGAGGGCTTAGGCGACCTTCTCGCAGCAAAAATTGTCTAATTTCCCCCTACCCCCCTCCCAGTATTGGGAGGTCTCCCATCCCTCTTCCCTTCCTTCTCCCAAGTGCTACGTGCCCATAGTATTGCCCTTATCAAAAAGGAGCCGGACGTAGAGCACTCTAATATAAAAAAAAAAAGTTATATAGAACAGTGTTGGGTACATATTTCGTTATTGGTCATACATTTTACATTATGGGATACAGGTTATCATTCGATTATGCGGTGATGATCACACATAGATTACTTCGAGAGTAAAAAATCTAAGTGATAGATAATTCTGCTGTGAAGGGGTTGCACTGTTCCTTAACGAAGAGTATTGCGTGCTGTAAAAGCTTACGTAATAAAAGTACTTGCTTAAAAAGTTGCACTAGCTGGGACTCGAACTCTGGTCTCCTGCGTGCTGATCTGCATCCTGGCTGACCAACTCATTGCGTGATTTTATCAAGAATTCTGAGCAAAAAACCTTTTTAACAAAGTTATTACCTAGCTTATTTAAACTTTATTTAACGTGATTAAAAAGATTATCTGTTCCCTAAGAGATTTAGAATAAAACAGAAGAAAGACACACTGAAAATAAAATTGTGCATCCTCCGCCACAGCATGTGCAAAAATCACACAAAATACCCTAATACCTTTCATCTTAGTCACTTGTGCAGCAGTCGCACAAGTCAGGGGAGCACACATTCCAGATTTGTAGGTCAGTGGCACTCGCATCTTAAGGTGTCTGCTACTCGTGCCTTCTATGCATCAGATGCTTCTTGTCTCTTGTGTGCAGTGCAATCAGAGCGTGAACCTTGTAAAAAACTTTTTTTTCTATTCATAAACGTGCCACAAAGAAGTTACCATGGAAAATTTTTTCTTGAAGTACAAGCTATCCCAGGATCTGCATGCTCGATTTAGAGGTAAGTTATGTATTAAGAAAGTGAATAACCTAAAAACTGTGTTTTGGTTTGGTCACGTTTCAAAGGAGGTTTAAGATGAGTTTTAGTTCACTATGCCATAATAAGTGTATAAATTTTTCCTTTTTTATGCTAAAATAATATTTTAAGGTATACGATGATAAATGATTGCTCTTGTACACAAGCGGTTGGCCATAGATGATTTTGAGAAAATACTTATGTTAATTTGGTATTACTTGAATATATAAGTTATAAACATCCTGATTCCATACATATAATATTAGTAGTAACGTATAAGGTTTGACAAAACTGAAATTCTATGTAACATTTTTTATAAGCCTCCTAGGCAAATAAGGCAAGAGTAAATAATTGTTAAAAATACATTCTTACTCCAAACAAATCATTAAACAAGAGCTTTGGATGCTCAGAAAAAAGTTTGATTTGGGTGGCAAAGAACAATGGCTGAAATTTTGGATTTTAATTGTCAACTCACTGTGTACTCACAATTTAAATATGTACCAAATAAAAATTTTATTGTTAAGTAAAAGCCTTTTCAAATTCATTATTAGTTTTTAATAGAAGAGATTTTTATTTTGCATTGTTTAGAATGTAGTAAATTAGTAAATTTATAATTTACGTCTTTTTAGTTACATTTGTACTTTCATGTTTTTAGAATGATCAAAAAAATTAAAAAAAAATATATAGCTTTTATAGTTAGGAGACTCTATACATACTTTATGACTGAATCTCTGTGAATATTACAGAGCTTAAGTTTGGTTCCACATTCCGTTTTAAAAATTTAAAACTCTGTTTACAACTTAAGGGTGACATTACTGTAACATAAATTTAAATGTAGCGTAAAAATTACTCATGGTACAACATTAAACTAAAATTCCAGATTTTACCAAATATTACTAAAAGTCAACAAGAAAACAAAAAAAAATAAAAAATGCAAGAATGTATTGTGTTTCTTGTAGAAATTTATGTTGAAACCTCGTTTGATGAATATAGGCATTCATACATCGTAGAACGTAACGATAAAATAGATGGATTCATTAATGTCTAAGATATTCCTTTTATATCACCTGTAACATTTGTTCAAGATAGTTTTAATACATGCAGAATTATACCGCGATATTTTCTGTAAAATGTACTGCATTTTTATGTTTTATGTAATGTTTCAGACAAACAGTGTCATTCATGATAAAAATATCAGTTACTATAAAATATTAGAAATTCAAAAATATTTGTTTAATTTTATTAGAGCCTTATCAACCTTTTTAATATCCTTGTTGATATCCATATTTAATGTAATTAACAAAGTACAAGTCAAGACGCAAGCATACGTAAAATAACAAATTGATCAGTGAATATATTTAAATGTATTTATTTATACATGTATATATACAATTAAACTTTTATTTATCTAGGCTGACCAATTAATTATCTGTTTAATTGTGCGTTACACCACGCAGTAGACTTTTATGCGTAAGCGTGTTATGAATTTATACCGATTCTTCTTAATGCGTATATTGTTATGTAGCTTTCTTGAAATACCCCATGACTAGCGTTTCTGCTGCACCATGCAGTTTGCTCAACACGTACACCATACGACTTGTGCAGCTGCTGCCCAAGTCTCGCGCAGCAACAGCACTAGTCTTGGGCCGTTTCTGCTTTAGTGTGAGCGAGGTAACAACTGCCCTACCTCTAGTTGAGCAGATACACTATTTTTTTTTCAGTGCTGTCTATGGATTTATAAGCAGTAATCTTGTCTTCATTTTAAACTAGCACCCCCCCCCCCCCTGTCACGGCTACGCCAAAGACTCGCTAAATGGGACACCGTAATGTGTTGATATATAATGTAAAACGTTTTCAGTTAAAAATCTAACGTCTATTTCTGCATGCATTTCTTATCGTATAAAATAATCGTTGACCCTGACAGACCATTGATTTGCAGTTTTTTTCTTATAATCTAGGAAAAGGGCTATTTGTTAAATATATAATACCTATAGTTTACTCACTCTCGCGCGGTCAGTCAGTCTGTCGATTCGCACCCCCTGCTTTTCGTATTTTCCTTTTGATTTGATCTTGCTTTATTTCAGTTCAGCTTACGATTGTATCCTTGATTGTACAGACTAAAGATAGCATACACTGAGGATAATGAGAATAAACGTGTCCGTGTTTTGTAATAAAATCGACAGTGTTATACATTTCATTGCCTGATCCCATACCCACACATCCATACTGCTAACATTAACTTAGTAAATTTTTTATTTATCAATTTTGATGGTGCTTTAATCCTAATAAATGTTTATCATAATTTTTTTAACGCCTGAAATTTTATTTATTAGGTGCATTTGAAGTTTTCCTCCCAACTTGACTTTTTGCGACTTTAAGCACACGTAACACTTTTGTGGGCCCTAAACGCTTTTTTTTAACACTTTAAGGTTGTTATGTATTTGTTAGCAAAAAAGTTTGATCAAAATCGATTTATTTCGCTTGCCCCTGAAATAAGAGTGTCATTGGTAGCCATAATGCGCAGCTGCATGACTAATAACTCTGGTCTTAGTGTACTGCTGTTAAACGACCACGATAGTTGACAATTCGATAAAGCAAATTATAACCAATCTCTACTATCTTTAATTGCGAGTAGCTTCAATTTAACCTTGACGCCACCTAGCAATAGGACGCAGTTCTTTACAGCACTTGAAGTTCAGAAGTAAATGTTGCTTTTAAGATTGATACAAGATAGAGGCCTAGTAGTATTATAATTAAGAGGGAAGGAAAGGATATTATCAAGTTAATTTTATTAATGGGCAGGTGGTAATTTCTAATTGGAAAATATTAACTACCCGATTATCTACACTACACAGTAAAAGAGATATGCTAAAAGACGCTTTTCCCTGATTGTAGACCATCTTAGCATTAGTATGCCGCTTTTCCGGTAAAAAATTTAGAGCTGTCTAAATGAATGTTTCAAAATCTAAGGCAAAATTAAATCTTTCAAGTAAGTCATTTTAAGGTTGGTTTACTTAAGTCAGTGGGTATCTTGGAAAGAAACAATTCACAACAGTTGCTTCAAACAGAGTATTTATTTTTAATAAGTTGGATTTTTGTTGTGTCTTTGAAATAGTAAAGTTTAAATAAATAAATAGTAAGGTTTAAATAAAAAGTATTTGTTCGAAAAGACAGTAAAAGTGTGTAGAATATTTGCAAAAGTTATAAAAAATGTTGGACAGCACTGATTGAAGGAAGTGCTGCAGGCCAGGTGCTTTCCCCAACGATGTTTTGTAATGATGTAAGGATGCCTAAAAATCAAATAAAACTAATAATTGTCTAGAAAGTTTTAGAATTAAAACAGTCTCAAACTATCAAAAAGACAAGCAATACTTTTGCTTTTCATTAAGTAAATCAGCTTTGTTCATAATGTCTAAAATATAACAAACCTTTTTCCGTAATTACTTATGTGGAAGTTCACAGCTTACATCGAACCAAAGTGTTGAGCAATTTTTGTGATACACAATTAAAGTTTTCAGGACTTGCACTAAATGCAACACACCAACCAACCCATGGATGTAGAGCTTCTTTATGCACACAAAAGTGCCCATAAAAAAAAACTGAGGGAAGGAAAAAAAAAACTGATGGAAAATAAAAAAAAATGATTTTTTCTAATTGTTTTGGAAAATGCGCTTAATGACTTTGATTTTAAAACAATTTTTGAAAATTCTTTCAAGCAATGAGGTGTGCATTCTTTTTATTAGAAGAGTATTTATAATTTAATTGTTTAATTAATAGCATTAAATCTTTAATTACATCTGGGATTCTAATACAGTTTAAAAAAAAAAGGTAAGGATTAAAGAGGTTCTATTAAGTTCAAACAACCTTTTTTTTCGCGTGCTTGTAGTGACAATGGAAAGAAAAATTTCATTGGTAATGAGCAAGCAGATTGTATTACTGAAAGGTTACTCTGATCGAAATTTTGATACTTACTATGAATCTAGAAAAAACTTTTCAACCAGATTAAGTCTACAGTTTAAAAGAATATTGTAACTTTAACTATTCTTGTTTCTTAAAAGGTTGTTGATAAGATAATAGCAGATTTTATTGTAGTTCTAGCCACTAAAGAAAATTAACAGCTTTTACCTATAAGACCTACTGAGTAACCAGAAAATTTCACTGATGTTTGAGACTTACAGCCATTAAAAAATGGGATTTAGAACTTATTATTAATAGAATTGCTTGCAAAAAAAATCACCCCTAACTACTTGCATAGTTCTTAGAGCTGTAAGGAGGTAATGACTTATGTCATTTAATAATTGAAGAGTAGTTATGCAATGAGTATCACTTACGTCATTCTGAGAATAAGTGCAGTTGTACATGATCTTACCTTTTTACCATACCTATTCTTACTAAGGTCACGTGATTATGAAAATATTTATTTATATTAATTAAAATTTTTAGGATAATTAAAAAGTACTGAAATAGCAAAAAAAAAAGTAAATAAAGTAAATTATTTTGATATTAATGCCGTTTGCAAAACAAATTTTAATGTTGTTGTATCTAAGTTACTAGTATTTAAATATCACGATAGTTACGCCTGTTTCAAACGATAATTGCTACAACTCGGGCAGTCACTGATGAAAGCGTTGCCATGCGCATAAGAGGGAAAAACAATCGGGCAGTGTAGCGCAATCTGATATTCTTTTTTTTTTTAGATGATGTGCTGTGCACACGCTTCCCATGAGCTGTTTACGTGTTTTTGTCGCGCTGCAAAAATTTGCATCTACTGTGAATATATGCATTACTGCGTCTATTCTTAAGTGTTGACTGCTGTCATCATCTGTTATTCCTGGTCTCGCTGAAGGAAGATATTTTAACTATTACTGCTCCAGCAACTAACAATAAGATCGGTGACTAAGCTGTGTAAGAAGAGCTTAATTAGCCAGGTCACTGTAAACTTGCTAATAAAGTGAATCAAAGGGCACAAAAAAGAAAAGACCGTCAACTTCAGTTTTAACATTAAAAGTACAAGCATAATTATTAACACCGCTACGGGTGCTCTCATTAAGAATTGGGAGCAACGTTGTGGTTTAGCTTAAAAAATCTTGCGACTACGTACGCGCAAATAGTGGCTAATAAGCGATCATAAAATAACTGATGTTATGAAAACCATGAATTATATAACATTAGTAATGCAAATATATAACTTTATTATTTGTAAAATTTATAAGACTAACTATTACTGGATTTTCTTTATTTACTAAATCATTGATAAAGACAAAACTTCTTATTTATAAACATATAGTTACTAAACACATTATAAACTCTGAAAGTAAGCCAAAGCCGGGTCACCGTACACAACTCCATACTCTACTTTCGATAAAACCTATTATCACAACGACGAGTCAACAATTTCAGGAAAAGCATACTGTAACGAAAAGCAAGTAAAGCATTAAGGCCACTGTCTGACTCCTGACGAAAAAAATAAGGCTTACTTCTTCGTAAAACGAATTAAAAAGATCTACCCTTCACTTCAAAAGAATCAAACAAAACATTATCACTATAATTATCAGTGTCATCACATTTGTTAATCTTATACATAACATAATCAACGTTCTTGTTATACTTATAATTGTCATGATTATTACTGTTATCATTGCCATCAAAATTATATTTATGATTACCACCAGCATGATAAATAATATATTTTATATTAAAATTATAATTAATGTCTTTATTATAATTAGAATCATAACCAGCAAAATCACTTTTTGTCGGTATCGTGAACGTTATCATCCTCATTATAAATTTTAATATTATAGTCATCATTCTAATAAATATTATCATCATCATCGTCATCATTGACATCGTCATCATTATCATCATTATTTTTATCATCATCATCATTATCATTTTCGTCGTCCTAATCATAATTTTTCCTTTTGTCATCGTTACCATTATGATTGTCATCATTACAAAGTTAATTATTATCATTATTTTTATCATTATAGTTAACCGTTTAATCATTTTCCTGGTTGTTTTTAGTACCTTCATTATTTTTTCTATTATTATCGTCACATTCATCATCATTATCACTATCGTCAACGTCATTAACATCATCATAGTTATTATAATTATCAACATTACCATCCTTATCATTACCGTCATCACAAATAACAATATCGTTATCATGATTTTTATAATCGTGATTATTATTATTCTTATAACTATAAATATCGTTTGTATTATTATCATTATAGCCGTTAGAAGTATTATCATTTACATCACCATCATTATTCTCACTATATTTTCCATCATCATAATTATTATTATTATCATTAATATCATCTTCATTATCCTTACTTTCATCATCATCATCATCATCATCATCATCATCATCATCATCATCATCATCATCATCATCATCATCGTCATCATTATAGTTACAATAATTATTATTAATATATTTAAGAAAATAATTACTCACATTATCATTATTGTTATAAAAATTATTATTACCGACGTCGACATTACTATCATAATCATAAAAATTGACTTTCCCATCATTTATTATTCTTACAATTATTGTCAATAGCAGGGTTATCATGATACGTATAATTTTCGTTATTATTATCATTATTATTATTTTCCTTATTATTATTTATATAATTATGAGCACAATCGTCGTCATGTCCAACGATTATAATTATAATCACCAGCTCAGCAATAATTTGCAGATTTAATGATAGAATCATGGTTTAATATTCATTAATAAGTTTGTTGAAAACATCATGTATACTATTAATGATATTTAAGCTGATTTTATAATTACAATAAACGTTACTATTAAAATTACTATTTTATATTGTGAAAACGTTATTATCGTGATAGTCGTTTGCAAAAAAAAGCTTATTTAATGTGTGCAAACGACTTTATGGTTTTTTCACTGTCATTATTACAAATGTTATTGTTTATCTAATTATTAGATCTATTCTAATATTTATTTATGATTTTACAAATACTATCATTATAATATACGTTATAACTATTATCAAAATTAGCATTATCATAATTATCACTATCATTATCATCAGCATTCTTATAATTAATATTATTATCGTTATTGTTATTACTATAACTGTTGTTATAGATAATGATAGTGATAATTATCATCAGCATTCTTATAATTAATATTATTATCGTTATTGTTATTACTATAACTGTTGTTATAGTTAGTAAAATAACTATTCTTATCATTACTATCGTTAATACAATCGTTACTATTATTCTCATAGTTNTTTTTCTTATCGAATGAAAATTTAAACTTATATCAATTACAAAAACAAAACTTATTTTGTTGTTAATTTTCAAATTTTGAGAATTAATTTTGCATGCTTATCGTGATCATAACAGTCATTTTTGTAAGTATAGTTTGTATCATTGATTTTATAATTATTTTCGGTATGGTCATCTGTATATAATAATTTTTTTGTAAAAACTACGTTAGTATTGTACATACAAGCGTAACTTTATTAAAAAAATCTCTTTTTATGGTATTTATACCATCCCTATTGTTATAGTTTTAATAAACATTATTTATGTTTGCTTCGCAAAAATAAAATAAAAATTTAAGAACCAAGATGTCTACTTACAGTGCTTTAAAGTACTTCTGTCTTTTTTACTGTCACTATTGCAAAAATAAACATTCAATTTATAAAAATTATCAATTATTATAACTAAAGATGTTGGCACAATTGTCATTATTATTATCAATATTGCCATCTTTATCATTATTGCTACCACAATTGTAAGGATTATCGTTGTAATCATCATTACCATCATCATCGTCATTATCATCATCATCATTATCTCTATCATTATCTCCATTATCATCATTATCATTATCATCATCATCATCATCATCATCATCATCATCATCATTATCATTATCATCATTATTATCATTATTATCATTACGACTATCATCATCATCATCATCATCATCATTATTATCATCATCATCATCATCATCATCATCATCATCATCATTATCTCACAACCATCATTATCATCATCATCATCATCATTATCATCATCATCATAATATTATAATCATTACAATCATCATTCTAACTGTCTTCGTCATTATTATTAAAATTATTACCAATATTATCAACATGATCATCATAATCATCATCATCACTATCACCATTATTATCAGCATCCTCATCATTATTGTCATTATTGTCCTCCTTATTATCTTTATCATTTTTCTTATCCTCTTTATTTTTTTAATTATTTAAATCATAGTTACCATTAATATCCTAGTTATTATAGTAATAATAATTATTATCATTATTATTGTATTATCATCATTNTCTTTCGAACTCAACATAACTACGAATACTTGGTCCTGTTTACACGGTTTGTAAAATTGTATATTTTGGTTTGTAACATCAGTTCCTTATAGTTTTTCGTTTTTTTGTTTACCGATTGACTTGAATATATTTTTGCGAACTTAACTTATGTAAGCACTTGTAAAAATTAAGGACACTACCGTCGTTTAGCGTTATTGTTAAATTAGTTAGCCTTTGTCTGACTTAAGTTTGGCAACGGTAAGTGGTTAGAAATCGTAAGCCAGAAAGACCTTAAAAAGGCTCAGCTCAAGACGACAATGAAGCTAGTTGAATGAGCTGGCCTCCAAGAATCAGGCTGATACGGTTAACCTTTTAATTCGTTAACAAAATCACCTCTACTCAAAGAAGTGTGCGCTATACCTTAGATGACAATTTAACGACGATGACAAGGCTGCAGTGATCCTGTCACAATGGTTGCAAGTTTAGCCATAGAAATGCTGCAGCGACTTTAAATATCAAGCTTGACTACGCGGGTGCGACTTGATACTTGGAAGGTCTACGTGCTAGATATAATAATTTTTTTGTAAAAACTACGTTAGTATTGTACATACAAGGAGCAACTCCATTAGAAAAATCTATCATTAATGCTACTGTCCTAATCATCAGTATCAGTTATATTATCATGGTCATTATTGTTATGATTTCTTCTATATTATCTTCACAATGTATTGATATCGCCACTATTACTGGTCTTATCGTTATTATAAATGTAACTATAAAAGCTAATATTATTATTTTTAACATGCCTATTGTTATTGCTATTATTTTTATGACTACAATTTTGATTATAAAAATTCTTATTCATATCCACATAACTAATGTTATTACCATTATTATCCTCATAACCACTTTTTTTATCACTACGATTATCAATATCATCATCAGCATAGTCATTATCATCATAATGGACATTGTAATCATAGTTATTATTAATGTCATTATAACGGTCACCATTATTAACATCCTTATCATCATCACTATTATCATCATTATTATTATCATCATTATCATTCCCATCATCATCCTCATCATCATTATTATTTTTTTCATTATCATCATTTTCATCATTATTTTAGTCATCATTTATTTTTATCATCATCATCATTATTATTATTTTTTTCATTATCATCATTTTCATCATTATTTTAGTCATCATGGACATCATCGTCATTATTATTATCATCATTATAATCATCATCATCATCATCATCATCATCATCATCATCATCATCATTATTTTTATCATTCTCATCATTATTGTCGTCATAATTCTTTTTATCATCATCATTATCACTATCGTCAACGTCATTAACATCATCATAGTTATTATAATTATCAACATTACCATCCTTATCATTACCGTCATCACAAATAACAATATCGTTATCATGATTTTTATAATCGTGATTATTATTATTCTTATAACTATANTGCATTTTTATTAAAATTTTATATTCATTGTTTTGATAATGATTTTTATTATTATCTATGTACTCGTTATAAGTTAAGTCATTCTAGGTGACTAAAACATGTTATTTAATAATATCAAAATCATAACCGATTGAAGTTTTAGTATTACTACATATTTTATAGTGTTTTTATTTATACATTAGCCTTGAAGACATTATGTAGTCCTCTTACCATCATTTCTCATTCAAGGAGCATTACCAATGTTATTGTGAGTATTTTAATCATAACTTTTTAATTATTATTATTCTCATTATTGTTATATTTTTTGTAATTATTGCCTTCTTAAAAGTAACAGTCTTCGTTATTATAATTACTTCTATTGATATTTTTTCTTTCTCTAACATCTTTCTTATATTTATTGTTATCATGATTACCTTTATCATCATTACCGTTATTTCAATTTATGTTATTTAATGTATAATTAACTGCCTTATCATTATATGTATTATTTGGCTTCTGATCATTAATAATACCATCCTGCATATTTTCATTATTATGAACAGATTTTTTTATTGTTATTTGAAAAATTGATCATAATTTTAGTATCATAGTAAGCTTTAGTATTATCTTGATTATTACTGTTATACACAATAATATTTTATAATCAATAATATTATCATAATTTTTACTGTCATAACTATGATGACATTTATATCATAAGGACCGTTATTAGTAAGCTTTTGTTATTATTATCATTATCATTTATGAATATCACTACTATCACTGTTTTTATAGTAATCATAATTATAATTATAGTAATTATTTTTATTGTAATGAGCGTGGTCATTCTTATTTCTATTATTTTTATTATTACAACATTCATTATCACCATTATCAACAATTTTACCATTATTATTGTAATTATCATTATAATGCTTATCATCGGTATTCCTTTTTCTTTATGACTATTATTGTCATTATCATCTTTAGCATAACCATTATCATCATCATCATAAACATTTTTACCATAGTTGTTATTATTATCATAATAAGCGTCATTATTATTAACATTATTATTATTTTTATCATTATTATTATTATTATTATTATCATCATCATTATTATAATTATCATTACTATTATTATTATTATGATCATCTTCAGTATTATCACTATCATTGTCACCATCATCATCATCATCATCATTGTCATTATCATTATCATCATCATCATCATTGTCATTATCATCATTATCATCATCATCATATCATCATCATGATTCCTGTAGTCTTTGACCTAATTTAAATCTCATTTATTGTTATTTTACTAATCAGATTTAAAGAAAGAAATTAATGCCATTTAATCTTATATTAACAAAAATGTTGGATTTATAACCTTAAAATGTTATGGAAACGATAAAGCCGATCTCAATTTTATAGAAAACTCTAACATTTTGTGAGTTGCATGTTTAAATCTTCATAAAGGAAGATGTGAGCTATTTGTTTTTTTGTTAACTAAAAAGCTTAGAAGAAATAGAGCTATAGAGACGTTTTGAGAATGTTATTATCTAATATAAGTTCTACTAGCATTTATACATTAGACTTATTGTGTAGGAATGCAATTTGTTCAGATTTTATCTGTGAAAAGTAAAGTATATCTTTTTTTGAAAGTTATTTTTTGTGCTACTTGAGTTTGTGAAGTTTTTGCGTATGTTTTTAATTTTCTTATACGTATGAATTTATGTCTTAACTCTTTGCTTAAATTTCACAGAAGCAAACTTATTTAAGTATTATACTATTCCATGGGAACTACATGATAAAAGGCCTTTATTTAAAAGAATTATATTTATACGTTAACTTTACGTAATTTGATTTGCTATCAGTAATCTTAAACCTATGGCTTAATGATAACATATCTCATTTTGTTGTTAATATTTTAATTTTTAGAATTGATTTTGCATGCTCATCGTTATCATAACAATCGTTTTTGTAAGTATAGTTTGTCTCATTATTCTTATAATTATTATCAGTATGGTCATCTGTGCAGGATAAATTTTTTGTCATAAAATACGTCAGTATTGTACATACAAGGAGCAACTCCATTAGAAAAATTTGTTGTTATGGTAATAATACCATCCCTAATGTTACAATTATCATAAACATTTTTTATGTTTGTTTCGCAAAAATTACATAATAATTTGGAAACCAAGATATCTATTTGCAGTGCTTCGAAGTACTTCTGACTTTTTTACTGTCACTTTTGCAGGAATAAACATTTAATTCATAAAAATCATTAATTATAATAACTATAGATGTTGGCACAATTGTCATTATTATTATCAATATTGCCATCATTATTGATTTGTCTTTTACAAGAGAACGAAATCGTTGCTTAAAGCTTTCCCATTCACCCTGCTTACCGGAAAACGTGGGCAAAGAAATAGGAGGGAGTGTGACGTGACGCGCAGCATTAGTGATATTCTGCACTACTAGAGTCAGTGCTGGCAAATCTTGACTCGGCCCGGGAGGTTGGAATTCGGTAATTTTGTCGCGTATCCGACCCATTGCGATTACAAATTCAGCTTTGCAAGTCGCATAATAATCGTCTTTGAAGTAAGCAAGTTCTGCGTTAGCATCTTCCTCAATGATAAACTTATTGTGATTTGCAGTGTATTTGGCCCAGTAACTAGCTATCAACTCTAGTCAAGCTGTATAATAACTAACAGTCCGATTTTCTCATTTGGCTTTCTCAACGGTTTTAGTTTAAACATTGCAAATGTAGAAATGCAGCTTTAATTGTGCTTCGAACAATTCTTTTATGGTGTGTGATGTAATCAATAACGAAGACAAGTAATGCAAAGTTACGCTACTTAAATAGCAAACAAAAAATAAGAAGAAACAAACAGCTTGAAATACAGCTGCTGTATGAGCAACGAAACACAATAACAGCGACGACTGCGCTTACCGTCCCTGTTGCCACACCCTTCCTCGGTGCTCTACCTCATCCAAAGCACCGATAAACTAGTAGGCCAACGAGAGTAAAGCAGAGCGGGGTGATGAAATTGGTGTGGAGGTGGAAGGTACCTAATTGTGCTGCGAACATCCGCACAAAGAAGAAATACCGATAGCGCTCGTTGCTCTCCTCCTGCTAGTGATCTTGTCCCTCTCTTAGGAACGATTTTCAAAAATAAGTCGATATCGTAAAGTGACGTCACTTGACCTAAGAGAAATTTTAACGCGGAATTTGTTCCTCGGAAGCCGGGCAACCACGCTCTGCTACCATGTTTATTTTTGTTTTTAAACCTTTTCTGCTTTCGTGACCTAAAGATACGAAGGTCACATAATGAGCAGAAATGTTTTTTAATGCTCGAAAATTTAAATGAACATTTAAATTATCCTCCCTTCATAATAATGCTTTAGTTCCAAGAAATCTCCTTTCTTACTTTACATGGGATTGACAAGAGATTAACAACCAAACTCGACTATTTAGTAATAGTAAGTTGTATTTAAAAAAATAACGTACAAAATGTAATTTCACTAAAAGTTCGCTACGAGGAAACACGAATCTCAGTACGTGGTGTAAAGGACGAAGTTCGAGACAACGATATAGTGAGTTGTTCGAGATGGCCTTGGCTTAAATCGTAAGCCAGTAAGACCTTAAAAAGGCTCAGCTCAAGACGACAATGAAGCTAGTTGAATGAGCTGGCCTCCAAGAATCAGGCTGATACGGTTAACCTTTTAATTCGTTAACAAAATCACCTCTACTCAAAGAAGTGTGCGCTATACCTTAGATGACAATTTAACGACGATGACAAGGCTGCAGTGATCCTGTCACAATGGTTGCAAGTTTAGCCATAGAAATGCTGCAGCGACTTTAAATATCAAGCTTGACTACGCGGGTGCGACTTGATACTTGGAAGGTCTACGTGCTAGTAAAAGGAGCTCAACCAAACAGCTCGCCAGCAAAGATACTCGGCGCTCGAGGCTGAAGAGGAAGAGGAAGCACCCACACCTGAGGGTATTGTACTAATTACCTTAGTCAACGACCAAGTGTGTGTGCTTCTATCTCCCACTACGCCAGGCTCTCATCTCCTCACGCCTACATTACAGAACGCGTTAACTACACTGATCCCTACAGCCTTCTCTTACAAAATTCACTCTTAAGTGAACAGTAAGGTATATCTTTTTTTAAAGTTACTTTTTGTGCTATTTAAGTTTGTTAAGTTTCTGCGTATGCTTTTAATTTTCTTATACGTATTAATTTATGTCTTAACTCTTAGCTTAAATTTCACAGGAGCAAACTTAATTTAAGTAATTTACTTTTAAATAGGAACTACATGATAAGAGGCCTTCATTTGAAAAATTTATATTGATACGTTAACTTTACTAAATTTTATTTGCCATCAGTAATCTTCAATCTATTCAGTAGAAACAAAGTCATTTTCCTTATAATTTTAAATGAACATTAACAAAAATCAGAAAGTGTTAAATTTTTTAGAATTATAATTAACTGTTTACTTTAACATAGCACAACGTTTCATAACACATAAATAATTAAATTACGTAAAGATCATCTAAGAGTTATATTAAAGATTATTTTAATTCTTTTGCAGTTATAATTAAGTCTACCTCTTCTAAACTTACCAGATCATCCATAGCTGTCTTTTAGTTATGGGGCATTTTGAAAAT